>JAABKJ010007545.1:224073153-224238942 GCA_011634705.1 Andricus grossulariae
AAATTCAACTATTTGTTATATTGTAAATATCATCTTTGTATGTTAAAAATTCATCTATTTTATAAAAAAATTTAAATATTTGGTTGAAAGTTGAATTATTTTGTTAAAAATCCAACTATTTTATTAAAATCCTCCTTCATAGTGGAAAATTCAACAGTTTTGTTGAAAATGCGTCCTTTCGGATTGAAAATAAGCTTTCTTGTCTAAAATGGATCTTTTCAGGTTGAAAATTCAACTCTCTTCTAAAAAATTTGTCTATTTGGCTGGAAAATTCAACTATTCGGTTGAAAATGCAACTACTAAATTTTTTCGACACGAATTAAAATTAGATCTCCCTTGCCATTTTCTCATGCTGACTAACTCTGTCCTGTTACCTCCCTTCATACCGATCAACGCTCATTTATAAAACAGTTTCTTTCTTCCTTCAAAGTCGTTTGCATTTTCTTCTCTTCTTCTGTTCTAATTTTATCTTTACTTTCCTTGAAGCTCCCCCCCCCCTTTATAGTGACACGTAATATTTAGAGGCTCCCGTATGAATGAACGTTTCTAAAACAAAACTTATAAAATAAAAAATTGCAGAATGAGAGAGTATACTCAAGGATAGGAATAGTTTGTTCTATTTTTTTTATTTAATAATAAAAAAAACACAATTTACAACTTGCGAATTTGATTTTTATTCACAGAAATATTACATAATTTCTCAAAATTATGTTATTAATACATACCCATACCACCCATACCACCCATGCCACCCATACCACCCATACCACCTTCCATGCCACCCATTCCACCCATACCGGCCCTCTTCTTTTTATGTACTGGACAACCTTTTTTGGTAATGTGGTGTTTGCATTCAAGATGGTGAAGTGGGTGGCGCAAGTGTCTATATATACTATTTTTTGTCACCTTATCTTTCAGCTGATGAAGGAAATCCTCATCCTTTTTGGGTGCTACGGGAGCTGCGGCAGTCGCTCCCGTGGAAGAACCATAACCTCCCCCCATACCTCCACCCATACTTCCTCCCATACCTCCCCCCATCATACCCCCTCCCAAACCCATATCTTGCGCACGTACATCTGTAAAAAGATAATAAATATTTCTGAAAATCTAGAAATTATGGTTTCTTCCTTCTTTCAAAGTCGTCTAGAATTTTTTTGTTTTGTTTTTCTATCAAGTATATCTTGGTTATCTTTAAAGCTTCAATGGCTTTTCAATAAAAAACTTCTTCAATGGCTGACCATAACACCCTCCTGTTAACTAAGTCAAAAGCGTCTGTATCATATAGCATTTCACCCTTGCTATTTCTCATGCTGACTAACTCTGTACTTTTACCTCCCTTCATACTGATCAACACCCATTTATAAAACAGTTTCTTGCTTCCTTCAAAGTCGTCTAGAATTTGTTGTTTTATTTTTCAATAAAGTATATTTTGTTAATTTATCAAAGCGTCAATGGCTTTTCAATAATACGAAACAAGTTTTTTTTTATTATCTAAAAACCTTTTGACACATTAGTGAATTCAAAAATAACGAAAAACACAAAATTCTAGATCCTAATAATAAAAAAAATCTTCTTTACCACTATGGATACTTGGGTAAATTAAAAATCAATATCTTTGGAAAAATTATTGAGTCAAAAATAACTTTAAGATAAAAAAAATTATTTTTAATTCAAGAAAAATTTCCTGTGGATCGAAAAACTATTCCGTTAAAACAAAGAAATTTTTTTGGGCCTTTCAAAATTATTGATACTTAAAGATTTAAACATTTCTTTCTGAAGAAAACAAAACAAAAAATTCTAGATACTAATGCTAAGTAAAAAAATCGGTTTCACAATTATTTTACTTGCGTCGACTAAAAACCGAAATATTTTGAAAAAATAACGAAAATGTAATTTAACTATTATTCAAACACCCCCAATGTGTACATAATTTTTTTTAATTTACTAGAAATAACTTTAAAATGAAAAAAAATCATTTTAAATCAGAGAAAAATTTTCGTTAGAACAAAGAATCATTTCTTTAAATCGAAGAATTTTGTTATGAATATTCAGACACTATATGGAATATTATTAATAATTAAACTAATAAAATTTAATTGATTTCACTATACTTACCATCAATAAAATTGAATAAAACCGCACAGGTAACAAGGGTCACAATAGCAAACTTCATTTTTAATTGTTCATCGAATAGAAAAAACTGTGAACAATTGGTAAAGTTTTATAACGCAATTCGCTATTATATACATCCGTGATCATGATAAATTTACATGAATTTTTCTGGAAGCTTCAGAATCATATAATTTGACATCTTTATTGTGTTTTTATTACTTAAGAAATAGTCAAATACAGCATTTAACAAATATGATGTAAGTGTGGAAATTTCTGGAACAAAGATAAAGTTTATATATCTAACATAAATATGTAAACACTTTTCTTAAACAAATGCATGGTTTGACAGTTTTCGAATGTTGGAAATTGGGAATCCTGATAATTTTTGTTTAAAATTCTAATTTCCAGCGAAAAGCACTAACATAAAATATGTATCAAAAGCATAAATGTTTCTTACAAAAAGGGATTATTTGTAAATTTAATTTTCAAAACTAAAAATTTACGATATAAAAAAACTTCAAGTAATGACAAGCCAATCAGGTTTTCAACTATAATTGCGAGATTTGATTTGAGAGGAAAAATAATATTTCATATAATAAATAAATAATAAAATAAAATAATATAGTATTCTCTATTAAACCTTCATCTACTGTTCTTTTTTTGATGGCTATCCATGACACCCTCCTTACAACTAATTCAAAAGCGTCTGTATCATATAGCATCACCCTTGCTATTTCTCATGCTGACTAACTCTGTACTTTGACCTTCCTTTATACTGATCAACACCCATTTATAAAACAGTTTCTTGCTTCCTTCAAAGTCATTTTACATTTTTCTTCTCTTATTCTGGTCTGATTTTATCTTTACTTTCCTTAACTAGTAGTTTAACCTTCCTCTTTTTATGTCTGTAAACATCTTAAGTCTGTTTCTCTCCTCATCGCTAAGGCCTGTGATTTTCAACTTTCTTTTATGCGCTTCTTTCCTTTTTTGTGCGGCTGCTTGAATTTTATCATGCCACCATGCATCACCAGACATTCTTCCTACAACTGCAGTACCACACACTTCAGTCGCACTCTTAACAATGGCATCCCGGATCATAGTCAATGCGCCTTCTATATATTTTTTTATGAGCGCCTTCCAAGTTGCCTCATCTATACCTTCGTTTATTCTATTTCGAAAATCTATTCCCACTTCCGGTTTCTGTAGATTCTCAATCTTTTCTAAGCATAAGCTCACTAATCTTTTTCCGTTATTATTTGTTCTTGGATCCCCAAAATTACGTAGCACCCTTTCTGTACCCTGACGTTAGACGACGACCCATCCGTTCATATCTCCTAGTAGAATGATTCTTTCACCATGATTGCAAGTACTTATAGTATCATATAAATTGTCCCAGAAGGCGTCTTTTACTTCGCTCGGATCACCTTCAACTGGAGCGTAGCACGCTATGATGAATAATCTTCTGATTCCTACTTTCATTTCAACCCACAATAATCTGAGAGATACAAATTCATAATCTGCGAGATGCTGCCTTGCTCTTCCATTCATAATCAAACCGATACCTTGACTACTATGTGATTCACTGTCTACTCCTGACCATAATTCAAGTCTTTAAATCAAAAGAGGTTGAATGTATCCGTAAGGACGAATTTTCAACGGAATAGTTTGATCCTCAACTAAAAAAGATTTTAATATTGAACCAAACATTTGCAATTTTAATTTAAAAAAAAATTAAACTTCTACCTAAAGAGATGAATTTTCAAACCAAAAAAGACGAATTTTTAACATAATTCGGGGGCCATTCACAAAATTTGTGAAGTTTTGTTGAAATGATTGAAAACTTATGGATAGTTTTGTAATTCATGGAAATTTCTGAAAATTTTTGGAAATTGTGGAATGTATAAAATTTTGGGAATTTATGAAAACTTATGTAACATTATGAAAACTTGTGAAATTTAGAAACCTATGAAATTTTTGGGAGTTAGAGAACGGACTCGAACTATGGTCAGGAGTAGATAGCGAATCACATGTTTGTCACAAGGGATCGGTTCGATTATGGATGAAAGAGTGAGGCAGCATCTCAAAGATCATGAATTTGAATCTCCCAGATTGTTGTGCGTTAGAATGAAAGTGGGAATTAGAGGACTAAAGATAAAATCAAAACAGAAGAAGAAAAGAAAATGTAAATCGATTTGGAGGAAGCAAGGAACTGTTTTATAAATTGGTGTTGAATATTATGAAAGTAAGTAGTAATACAGAGTTAGTCAGCATGAGAAATAGCAAGTTTGTTCAATTTCCTTCAATAATGAAACACACAATTTACAATTTGCAAATTTGATTTTTATTCACAGAAATATTACATAATTCCTGAAAAAAATATGTTATTAATAGAGACCCATACCCCCATAACCACCCATCATAGGATCCATACCCATACCATCCATACCCATACCGGCCCTCTTTTTATGTACTGGACAACCTTTTGTGGTAAGGTGATGTTTGCATTCAAGATGGTGAATTGGGTGGCGTAAGTGTCTGTATATACTACTTTTCGTCACCTTATCTTCAATCTGATGAAGAATATCCTCATCCTTTTTGGGAGCTCCGGCAGTCGATCCCGTGGGAGATCCGGGAGCAGTTCCAGAACTTCCCTCTCCATAACCTCCTTCAGACTCGTATTGCGAACTTACATCTGTAAAAATGTAACAGATATTTCAAACGATTAGTTAAATTAGTGAAAATATTTTTTTTTAATTTTTAAGATTTTTGGCATTGGAGTTAGGGTCTATAATTTGTTTTGTTTCTTATTTAAAAAATGTTTGTCAATCTTTATAGGGTCCATGGCTTTTCAATAATGCAAAAAAGAACACCTTGCATCACATGACGAATCCAGTGAATTCGCCTGGAACGAAACGTGTTTTTTTTTTGTATCATTTAAAAAGCTTTTGACACTTTGAAGATTTTAAAAATAATGAAAAACACCAAATTCTAGTCCTAATAATTATATGAATTATATTATGTGAAAATATTATTTAAAAATTCCAGAGAAGATATTTCGAAATTAAAATTAGGGTTTAGAATTATGGTCTAGAATTAGGGTTTAGAATCATGGTCTAGAATTATGGTCTAGAATTATGTTCGAGAATTAGGGTCTAGAATTTGTTGTTATATTTTTCAATCAAGTATATTTTGTTAATCTTTAAAGCGTCAATGACTTTTCAATAATACGAAACGTGTTTTTTTATATTATTTAAAAACCTTTTGGCACATTAAAAAATTTAAATATAACGAAAAACATTAAATTCTAGATCCTAATAATAACAAAAATCTTCTTTACAATTATGGATACTTAAGTAAATTAAAAATCGATACTTTCGAAAAACTAGAAAAAATTTCATTTAGGTATTATTTAAAAACCCTTTTTTTATGCATGACTTTGTTTATCAAGCCAAAAATAAGATTAAAATGAAGACAATTATTTTGAAATAAAGAAAAATTTTCATTGGAACAAAAAACAATTTTTTTGAAACAAAGAAATTTCTTTGTGCCTTTTACTCGCATTGCCTTACTGACAAGTCCACTGAGTCGCCTGGTACGAAACGTGTCATGTTTCGTATTATTTAAAAAATTATTGAAACTTAAGATTAAAAAAAATACTGAAAAAAGAAAACAACAAATTCTAGACTCTAATGCCAATTAAATAATTTTAAATTACAATTATCATATTTGGGTCAATTAAAAACCGATATTTTTCGAAAAATCAGCAAAGTTGTAATTTATCTATTATTTAAAAATCATGATTTTACACATCATTTTTATAATTTAACTAAAAATAACTTTGAAATGAAGAAAATAATTTTAAATTAAAGAAAAATTGTCATTGAAAAAAAAAACATTTTTTGTAAACAAAGTAATTTCTTTGCGCCTTTTACTCGCATTGCCTTACTGTCGAGTCCAGTGAGTTGCCTGGTACGAAACGTGTTAGGTTTCGTATTATTTAAAAAAGTATTGATACTTATGATTAAAAAAAAAATTTTATGAAAAAAGAAAACAACAAATTCTAGACTCTAATACCAATTAACAACATTTTCTTTACAGCTATGATACTTGGATCAATCACAAACGACTATTTTTCGAAAAACCAGGAATGTTGTCATTTATCTATTACTTCAAAATCATGAATTTACACATCATTTTTTCAATTCAACTCAAAATAACTTTAAAATGAAGAAAATCATTTTAAATTAAAGAAAAATTTTCATTGGAACAAAGAACAAAAAAATTTTCTAACAAAGAAAACATTTTTTTGTTAACAAAGAAATTTCTGTGAGCCCTCTAACTGGCATTGCCTTACTGATGAACCCAGTGAGTCACCTGGTACGAAACGTGTTGGATTTCGTATTATTTAAAAGAGTATTGAGATTTGAAATTCAAAAATTTTTTAATTTAAAAAGAAAACAACAAATTCTAGACTCTAATACCAATTAACAACATTTTCTTTACAATTATGATACTTAGATCAATTAAAAACCGATATTTTTCGAAAAACCAGCAAAGTTGTCATTTATCTATTATTTAAAAACCATGAATTTACACATCATTTTTCAATTTAGCTCAAAATAGCTTTAAAATGCAGAAAATCATTTTAAACTGAAGAAAAATTTTCATTGGATCCAAAAAAAAAACATTTTTTGTTAACAAAGAAATTTCTTTGAGCCTTTTACTTCCATTGCCTTACTGACGAGTCCAGTGAGACGCCTTGTACGAAACGTATTAGGTTTCGTATTATTTAAAAAAGTATTGATACTTAAGATTAACAAATTTTGTAATAAAAAAAGAAAACAACAAATTCTAGACCCTAATGCCAATTAAATAGAATTTTTAACAATTATCATACTTAGATCAATTAAAAACCGATATTTTTCGAAAAACTAGCAAAGTTGTAATTTATCTATTATTTAAAAACCATGAATTTACACATAATTTTTTTAATTTGACTAAAAATAACTTTAAAATGAAGAAAATCATTTTAAATTAAATAAAAATTTTTATTGAAAAAAAAAACATTCTTTGTGAACAAAGTAATTTCTTTGCACCTTTTACTCGCATTGCCTTACTGACGAGTCCAGTGAGTCGCCTGGTACGAAGCTTGTTAGGTTTCGTATTATTTAAAAAAGTATTGAGACTTAAGATTAAAAAATTTTTGGATGACAAAAGAAAACAACAAATTCTAGACTTTAATGCCAATTAAATTTTTTTTAAATTATCATACTTGGGTCAATTAAAAACCGATATTTTTCGAAAAATCAACAAAGTCGTCATTTATCTATTATTTTAAAACCATGAACTTACACATAATGTTCTTAATTTAACTAAAAATAACTTTGAAATGGAGAAAATCATTTTAAATTGAAGACAAATTTTCATTGAAACAAAAAAACATTGTTTCTTAAACGATAAAAATTTCTTTAAGCCCTTCATCTCGCATTGCCTTACTGACGAGTCAGTGAGTCGCCTGGTACGAAAGGTGTTGGGTTTCGTATTATTTAAAAAAGTATTGAGACTTGAAATTTGAAAATTTGTTAATTAAAAAAGAAAATAACAAGTTCTAGACTCTAATGCCAATTAAATAAAATGTTGTTTACAATTATCATACTTAGATCAATTAAAAACCGATATTTTTCAAAAAACCAGCAAAGTTGTCATTTATCTATTATTTAAAACCTATGAATTTACACATCATTCTTTTGATTTACCTAAAAATAACTTTAAAATGAAGAAAATCATTTTAAATTAAAGAAAAATTTTCATTGGAAAAAAAACATTTTTTATAAACAAAGTAATTTCTTTGAGCCCTTCAACTCGCATTGCCTCACTGATGAGCCCAGTGAGTCGCCTGGTACGAAACGTATTGGGCTTCGTATTATTTAAAAAAGTATTTATACTTAAGATTACAAAAAAAAATTAATGAAAGAAGAAACCCACAAATTCTAGACGTTAACACCAATTAAAAACAATTTCTTCACAATAATGATACTTGGATCAATCAGAAACCACTATTTTTTGAAAACCCAGGAAATTTGTCATTTATCTATTATTTAAAAACTATGAATTTACACATAATTTTTTTAAATTAACTGAAAATAACTTTGAAATGAAGAAAATCATTTTAAATTAAAGAAAAGTTTTCATTGGGGGAAAAAACATTTTTTGTAAGCAAAGTGATTTCTTTGCGCCTTTTACTCGACTGGTACGAAACGTGTTAGGTTTCGTATTATTTAAAAAAGTATTGAGACTTAAGATTAAAAAATGTTTTGATAACAAAAGAAAACAACAAATTCTAGACTTTAATGCCAATTAAATTTTTGTTTTAATTATCATACTTGGGTCAATTAAAAACCGATATTTTTCGAAAAATCAACAAAGTAGTCATTTATCTATTATTTGAAAACCATGAACTTACACATAATGTTCTTAATTTAACTAAAAATAACTTTGAAATGAAGAAAATCATTTTAAATTGAAGATAAATTTTCATTGAAACAAAAAAACATTGTTTTTTAAACGATGAAATTTCTTTGAGCCCTTCATCTCGCATTGCCTTACTGACGATTCCAGTAAGTCGCCTGGTACGAAACGTGTTAGGTTTCGTATTATTTAAAAAAGTATTGATACTTAAGACTAAAAAAATGGTTTAATAACAAAAGAAAATAAATTCTAGACCCTAATATCAATTTAAAAAATCTTCTTCACAATTATGATACTTGAGTCAATTAAAAACCGATATCTTTCGAAAAACCAGCCCAGATGTCATTGAACTATTATTTAAAACCCTGAATTCCTACATAATTGTTTTCATTAAACTCAATAATATTTAATAATAATAAATTTTATTTCATTATTTATAATAAAATGATAAAATTTAATTTATTTTTTCTGTACTTACCATCAATTAAATTGAATAAAACCGCACAGGTAACGAGGGTCACAACAGCGAACTTCATTTTTAATTATTCATTGAATAGGAAAAACTGTCAACAAGTGTTCAATTTTTAGAACGTAATTCGCTGGCATATATACCAAAGACCATGATAAATTTACATTAATTTTCCTGAATGCGTCAGAATCATATTATTTGACACCTTTATTGTGTTTTTATCACTTAAGGAAAGTCAAATACGACAATTAACGATTATGATGTAAGAGTTGAAATTTCTGGAAAAAAGAAAAAGTCATCTAACTAAAATTCTGATAATTATTTCAACAATTTTTTAAAAATAAATACGTGGTTTGATAGTTTTTGTATGTTAAACATTGGGAATCCTGGTGATTATTTTTATTTAAAATACTAATTTCCAGCAAAGAGCACTAACATAAAATAAAAAATTTTAACAATTTGTAAAAATTTCGATTAACTATTTATTTTTCAGGTTTATTTTATTATTTTTTTTAATGTTATATAGACCGAATAGTTAAATTTTTTTAATTATGTAATTGAATTTTTAATCATAAAAGATGAATACTGAAAAAAAATTATGTTAAAACTAAAAAATATTATAATTTTAAATCAAAGGTGATTGAATTTATCAAAAAAGACGAATTTTCAACAAAATAGTTGTACTTTCAATTAAAAACAGATTTTTAGTAAAAAAAAATTAGTCAAATTATAATCTGAAGGGAGAGATCATTTCTAATACAGAATACAAAATTTAAACAACTATTTATTTTAAGGTGCTTTGTTTATTTTCTTTAGGATTTTTAAAGATTTCAGATATGTTAACAAAATATTTGGAAAATTTCAAAGAATTTTTTTATTTTAAAGAATTTTACAAAGTTTTATTAAAAATTTGAGTCAGACACTCTCAAAATTTTTAAAAATATTTTATAAATTTTCGGGAATCTTTCAGTTTTTAAATTCTATTACAAAATCTTCAAAAATCTACCTATGAAATATTTTTAAATTTTAAATTATTTTTTTTTATTTTCTAAATATTTTTTTAATGATTCGAATTTTCCCAAAAATTTTAAAAGAGATTTGCGAAATTAAGAAAATTGTAATTTTTTCTTAACAACTTTCAAAATTCTTAAAAAGCTTCTAAATTTTTTGCTTGAGACATTTAAAAAACTGGATTTTGTTTTTAATTTATTATAATCAATAAAAATTTTTAAACTTTTTAACAGTTTTAGGTTATGTTGGTAATTTACTTCGAAAATTGGTATTTTAAAACATAAATTATTACAATTTGAACATCATTAAGAATCTTTCAATAGCTTTGGATTATGTTAGTTTTTTTCTTTGGAAATTAAAATTTTTAATAAAAAACAAAATTATATTTTAAAGAAGATTTACAATTTTTTAACAATTTTAGGTTATGTTGGCAATTCACATTGAAAATTGATTTTTTAAATAATAAATTATCATAATTTAGACAATATTTGAAATATTTTAATAATTTGCGATTATGTTAGTGTTTTTCGTCGAAAAACGGAATTTTGAAATAAAAAAAATTATATTTCAAATAAGATTCACAACTTTTTAACAATTTTAGGTTATGTTGAGGTTTTACATCGGAAATTGGTAATTTTAGTAAAACAAATATATTCCGAAAAAAATGCATAACTTTTTGAACAATTTTAGATCACGTTGGCTTTTTACATCGAAAATTGGATGAAATAATTTATTATTTATTTATTTATTTCAAATTTAACTAAAAATGTAATAATTCAATTTTAAATCAAATAGTTGATTTTTCAACTAAAAAGATGAATTTTTAATCAGAAACATCAATTTTCTATCACAAATGGGATAGTTAAATTTTCAGTTAAAAAAATTAATTTCCAACCAATAGAAAATAAATTTAAAAAAAAATACATTTATAAAAAAGTAGTTTAGCAAACGAGTAAGCAATATAATTATCAAAAATAATTTCATTTCCTCTTTCAAAGAATGAAAATTAATAATTTCACCATTTTAAAAATACAATTTTTAACTGTTTAAACAATAAAAACTAAGAAAGACAATAATAAACAGACAGATACACAATAACATTCAAATTTGTTGAATAATTGCTCAAGAAATACTTTTTTTCTTTTTCTTTAATGAGTTATGAATTTAAATAATGCAGTAATGTGAAAATCGTTTAAAATTATTTAAACAAATAATAACATTGTTTACATTCATCATAAGATTAATCTAGAATTCTTGTGTTGTTTATTTAAATCACACTTTCGTCGCGCAACACTGCTCCGACCCAACTCGCTGATCAATCTCTCTAGCAATCACCCCAGGCAAAGAGCTTCACAAAGTCATTATATTTTTCTATTTTTAAATAATTAAACACACAATTTACAACTTGAAAATTTGATTTTTATTCACAGAAGTATTACATAATTTCTCAAAATTATGTTATTAAATCATACCCATACCACCCATGCCACCCATACCACCCATACCACCCATACCACCCATTCCACCCATACCGGCCCTCTTCTTTTTATGTACTCGACAACCTTTTTTGGTAATATGATGTTTGCATTTAAGATGGAGAAGTGGGTGGCGTAGATGTCTATATAGAGTGCTGTTTGTCAACTTACGTTCAATCTGATGAACGAGATCCCCATCATCTTTGGGAGCTGGGACAGCAGGTTTGGGAGCTCCATAACCTCCCCCCATGCCTCCCCCCATGCCTCCCCCCATACCACCACCCATGCCACCTTCCATGCCTCCCCCCATCATTCCCCCTCCCATGCCCATTTCTTGCGCACGTAAATCTGTAAATAGATAATAAATATTTCTGAAAATCTGCTAGAAAAGTGAAAATGTTACTTGAAAATTTCATAGAAGATATTTAAAAATTAGAGTTATGGTCTAGAGTTATGGTCTAGAGTTATGGTCTAGAGTTATGGTCAAGAGTTATGGTCTAGAGTTATGATATAGAATTATGGTCTAGAATTAGGGTCCGCCTAAATTAACTTTTTAACCAAATTGTTCGATTTTTAAGAAAATATATAAACTTTTAACCAAATAGTTGAATTTTCAACCTAAAACATGAATTATCTTCCAAGAAGATTAATTTCTTATAAAAAAAGATGAATTTTAAAAAAATTCATCAATTTTCAACGAAGTATGTGAAAGAGACGAATTTTCAACAAAATAGTTACATTTTCAACCAAAGAGATGAATTTTAAATTAAAATTCTAAATCTTCAACTAGAATAGTTGAATTTCCAAATGAGACTATTTTTTAACAAAATAGATGCATTTTCAACGAAGTATGTAAAACGGACCAATTTTCAACAAAATAGTTAAATTTTTATTCAAAGAGATGAATTTTCAACAAAAAAGTTAAATTTTCAACCAAGAGATAAATTTTCGACAAAAATGATGAATCTTTAACTAAAATAATTAGAGATCGAAAAAAACGAATTTCCAACAAAATAGTTAAATTTTCAGCCAAAGAGATGAATTTTCAACTAAAATGAGAAATTCTCAACTAAAACTATGAATCTTTAACTAATATAGTTAAAAATATATAAAAAAACTAATTTTCGACAAAAAAAATAAATTTGCAACCAAAGAGATGAATTTTGAACTAAATTGATGAATCTTCAACTAGAATAAATAAATTTACAAAAAAGCCATCTTTTCAGCAAAATTCATGAATTTTAAACTAAACTTATGAATCTTCAACGAGAATAGTTAAAGATCGAAAAAAATGAATTTCCAAAAAAATACTTAAATTTTCAACTAAAGATATGAATTTTCAACTAAAATAATGAATCTTCAACTAGAATAGTTAAATTTCCAAAAGTAAAAAAAAAATATAATTTTTAACAAAATAGTTACATTTTCAACCAAAGAGATGAATTTTGAATTGAAATGATGAATCTTCAACTAGAATAAATAAATTTCCAAAAAAGGCATATTTTCAGCAAAATACATGAATATTCAACTAAAATTATGAATCTTTAACTAGAATAGTTAAAAATCGAAAAAAACGAATTTTAAAAAAAAATAGTTTAATTTTCAACTAAAGATGTGAATCTTCAACTAAAACGATGAATCTTCAACTAGAATAGATAAATTTCCAAAACTAACAAAAAAATATTTTCAACAAAATAGTTAAATTTTCAACCAAGAGATAAATTTTCGACAAAAATGATGAATCTTTAACTAAAATAATTAGAGATCGAAAAACTTGGTTGGAAATTCAACTGTCCAGTCGAAAATATATGTATTTTGTTTCAAAATATATTTTTTAGGGTAGAAAATCATTTTTTTTAGTGCAGCTGTTTGGTTTAATGATAGTCTATTCAGGCAGAGAATTCAAGTTTTTTTTTGAAAATCATCTTTTTTGTTTGAATTCAATTGTGTTATGTTTAAAATAAAAGTATTTTATGTTGAAATATTAAATTTTGCATTTTTCGTTGAAAATTTATCTTTTTAGGTTGAACACTCAACTACTTTGTATACAATTTTTTGTTTGTTAGTTAAATAATAATTTTTTCAATTCAATATTTCTTGGTAGGAAATAAATTTTGTTGTTGAAAATTCATCTCTTCTGGTAAAATTTTAATTTTGTTTTCTTAAATATGAAACTAATTGGTGGAAAATAAGTCGATATTGGTTGAAAATTTTTTTTTTTTTAATATATCTTTTTTTGATTATACTCAACTGTTTTTTTATTTCAAATGAAAATATTTTTTGTTGAAATATTAAAATTTTCATTTTTTTTTTAAATTCGTCTTTTTAGGTTGCAAATTAATTTTTTTTGTTGGATATTAATTTTTGCAACTGAAAACTTAATAATTTTGTTGGAAATTTAACTGCTCAGTTGAAAATGTATGTATTTTGTTACAAAATATATTTTTTAGAGTAGAAAATCATTTTTTTTCAATGGAACTGTTTGGCTTATCAAGTTGTTTTTTTTTTGTGAAAATTCTCTTTTTAGGTTTAATACAACTATTTTTAATTTAAAATCAAAGTTTCTTTTAATGAAACATTAAATTTTGATTTTTTGTTGAAAATTAATTTTTTTAGATTGAAAACTCAACAACTTTGTTGAAAACTCTTCTTTTGTTTGTTTAGTTATTAATCTTTTCAACTGAAAATTTGATATTTTGCTAAAAAGTCAACTTGCTGGTTGGAAATTTATGTAATTTTTTCAAAATTCGAGTAATTGTTTAAAAATTTATATTTTCTGTTGAAAATTCGACTTTTTTGGTACAAAGCAAGTATTTTTAGTTAAAAATTCATCTCTTCTGGTACAAATTTAATTTTGTTTTTTTTTTAAATTGAAAATAATTCGTGGAAAATAAGTCGGTTTTGGTTGAGAATTCACTTTTTTTAAATATGTCTTTTTTTGATTATATGCAACTGGTTTTTATTTAAAATGAAAATATTTTTTGTTGAAATATTAAAATTTTCATTTTTCTTTGAAAATTCTTTTTTTTTGTGTTAAATATTAATTTTTTCAACTGAAAACTTGATAATTTTGTTGGAAATTTAACTGCTCAGTTGAAAATGTATGTATTTTGTTACAAAATATATTTTTTAGGGCAGAAAATTTTTTTTTAATGCAACTGTTTGACTTAATTTTAGTCTGTTTAAGTAGAGAATTTAAGTTGTTTTTCAATCATCTTTTTAGGTTGATTTCAACTGTTTTTTATTTAGAATAATAGTATTTTTTATGAAGTATTACATTTTTATTTTTCGTTGAAAATTCATTTTTTTAGATTGAAAACTCAACTACTTTGTTAAAAACTCTTTTTTGTTTCTTAAATATTAATTTTTTCATCTGAAAATTTGATATTTTGTTTGAAAAGTCAACTGTTTGGTTGAAAATTTATGTGATTTTTCAAAAATTCAAGTCTTTGTATACAAATTTATATTTTTTGTTGAAAATTCATCTTTTTGGTAGAAAATAAATATTTTTATTTGAAAATTCATCTCTTTTGGTAAAAATTTCATTTTTTGTTGTTATTAAAATTAAAACTGTTTGGTGAAAAATAAATCAGTTTTGGTTGAGAATTCAACCCTTTTGTTACAAAAAACATTTTCTGGATAAAGAATCAATTTTTTTGTAAAAAATGCAACTGTTTGGTTAAAAATCAGTCTGTTCAGGTTGAGAATTCAATTTTTTTAAATATATGTTTTTCTGATTAAATTCAACTGTTTTTTATTTAAAATGAAAATATTTTTTGTTGAAATATTAGAATTTTCATTTTTCTTTAAAAATTCGTCTTTTCAGGTTGAAAATTCCTTTTTTTTTTGTTGAACATTGATTTTTTTAACTGAAAAATTATTAATTTCTTTGAAAATTCAACTGTTTGGTTAAAAATTCAACTGTTCGGTTGAAAATTAACTTTTTTGTTGAAAATTTCTATTTCCGGGCTAAAAATTCATTTTTTTATTAAAAAATTAATTTTTCAAATGACAATTTACCTATTCCATTTTTGGATAAAATTGATCCTTATTAGTTTAAAAATTCGACAACTTGGTTGAAAATTTACGTAAGTTGTCAATAATTTACCTATTTAGTTAAAAATTTATATTTTTTGTTGAAAATTCGTCTTTTTTATAGAATATCAATATTTTTATTTGAAAATTCATCTCTTTTAGTAGAATTTTCATCTTTTTTAGTTAAAAATGAATCTGATGACCTGATTTTGTTACAAAATATATTTTTTAGGGCAGAAAATCATTTTTTTTTAATGCAACTGTTGGGCTTAATGTTTTTCTGTTTAAGTAAAGAATTTGTGTGTTTTTTTTTTGTGTGAAAATTCTCCTTTTAGGTTGAATACAACTATTTTTAATTAAAAATAAAAGTTTTTTTAATGAAATATTAAATTTTCATTTTTCGTTGAAAATTCATTTTTTTAGATTGAAAATTCAACTACTTTATTAAAAACTCTTTTTTTGTTTGTTAAATAATAATTTTTTCAAATGAAAATTTCATACTTTATTTGAAGATTTAACAGGTTGGTTGAAAATTTATGTCATATCTTGAAAATTCAAATATTTCTTTAAAAATTCATATTTTTTGTTGATAATTCGTCTTTTTTGGCAGAAAATAAATATTTTTATTCTTTTTTGGTAGAAAATAAATATTTTTATTCTTTTTTTTGTAGAAAATAAATATTTTTATTTGAAAATTCACCTCTTTTGGTAGGCATTTCATTTTTTTTTTGTTAGCATTAAGACTGTTTGGTGGAAAATAAATCGGTTTTGGTTGAGAATTCAACCCTTTTGTTGAAAATTCTTTCTTTTATTAATTTTTATTAATTCATAAATATCAGAAGGCTATTATTAAAACCCCCAAATCATCTAACATAATTTTTGGACGACTCTAAAAAAATTCACGAAAAAAATCTAGTTGGCAAAAATTAAATAAGATAGGGGCAGTTAGGGGGGGGGGGGGTTATAATTTACGGATCCTAACAAAAGGGGATACGGGGTTCAAAATTTAAAAAAAAAATTACTAAATGCACGGCCCCTTAACCTTTCGCGAGTTATCAACAAATTAAAAACCCGAGCAACTTTTAAATAAATAATTATTTTTACTTCATACTTTGGGTATGTATTAGTGTCAACATTTACCACAAATTTATAAATTTCCATTTAGATCGGTGGCCTTGACCCAAAATATTGAAAAAATGTCGTGAACGCACACAATCTAAAGCCAAATATGTTTTCCAGCAGACACACGTATTATCTTATGTTAACGGCTGCGTGAACGATCCTCAAACACATTTCGAGTCTCGCGGAAGCCACCTCATTGTTTGTACCTCCTACGCGACCAGAGGTACTTTTTTTGTTATTAAAAACAATAATTACAAAAATAATAATTCTATCCATAAAATAAGTCATATAGATCTCAGTGTTATTATATCTGTGTTGTACCTAAAGA
Organism: Andricus grossulariae; assembly: GCA_011634705.1. Taxonomy (NCBI): domain Eukaryota; kingdom Metazoa; phylum Arthropoda; class Insecta; order Hymenoptera; family Cynipidae; genus Andricus; species Andricus grossulariae. The sequence continues at coordinate 224,090,174 of JAABKJ010007545.1, forward strand.
TCGACGAGTGATTATTCAAGAAGCGAAACATTGATAAGGAAAAGTAACATATGGAATGTAATCAGTGAAAGAGTTTAAAACAAAAATGGTTCGTATTTAGAGAATTTCTGAGCTAAAATTATGTTATTCAAAAGCATAAATTACAGACAATTTAAATTTATTGTTAGTATAAATTTATTTATTTAATTAGTGTAAATTTTAATTAGGGAAACGAAACTGCAAAAAATTGTTGACGTGTGACCCGCTCTTTCAGAGTATGGTACTATTATTATAATATTTTTTTATTAAATTTTTCTTATTTTTAGTTAATATTTAAATTAACTAGAACATTGTGCGCGATGATTCATTTTATTTGAAGTTCTTTTTTCTTCAAAATTTAACTATCATGTTGAGATTTAAAAAAAGCTATCTGAAAATTGAACTATTAATAATAATTAAAAAATTCATATATTTGGTTTAAAATTACTCTATTTTGTTGAAACTTCGTCTTTTGTAGCAGAAAATTAATCTTCCTGGTGATTAATAATTCACCTTTTTAGTTGAAAGTTCATGTATTTTGTGAACAATTAATATTTTTTAGTAGAACATTATTTTTTTTTGGTTCAAAATTCACTTCTTTGGCATGAAAATGAGTTTCTTCTTTGAATTAATTTTTTAACTGAAAATTTAATTGAATCATGTTTGTTTGAACATCAATTTTCTTCAGTTGAAAATTCAACTATGTTTGAAAAATTCTCTATTTTGTTGAAACTTTGTCTTTTGTGGTAGAATAATAATCTTCATGGTGACAGTTCATGTATTGTATTAAAATTATTCTTTTTTGGTAGAAAATTAGTGTTTTTTTAAATTGAAAATTATTTTTTTTTACTAAAAATTTAACGAAATCTAACTGAAAATTAAACTAATCTATTTCTCGTTGGAAATTGATCTTTTTTAGTTAATATTCATCTATTTTGTTGAAAATTTGTTTTTTTTTCTGTATCAATGTAATCGTTTTGATTGAAAATTCAACTGTCCGATTGAAAATTCGATTAAAAATGAAACCATTTGATTACACATGCATGGATCTTATTAAAAATTATTATTTTGTGGTAGAAAATTAATCTTTTTGGTTGAAATTTCATTCTTTTGTTGAAAACTATTTTTTTATGAAAATTAATTTTTTTATCTAGAAATTTAAATTTTCAATTATTTGTCCATTTTTTTGTATACATTTAATATTTTTGGTTGAAAATTTATCTTATTTGGTTAAAAAATTAATTTTCATATTATTTCTTGATAGTGTGGTACTATAATTATTTTATTTTTTTTATTCAATTTTTCTTATTTTAAGTTAATATTTAGAATAACTAGAACATTCTGCGCGCTAAGCGCGCACTAATTACCCTTTCTAAAAAAAAATCTAACAGTAAAACTACTTTTTTGAAAAATCATTTTTTTGTTTGATGATTCATTAGATTTTAAATTCTTTTTTCTTCAAAATTTAACTATTATGGTGGCATTAAAAAAAAATCTATCTGAAAATTCAACTATTAATAATAATTTAAAAATTCATATATTTGGTTTAAATTTACTCTATTTTGTTGAAACTTTGTCTTTTGTGGTAGAAAATTAATCTTCCTGGTGATTAATAATACACCTTTTTAGTTGAAAATTCATGTATTTTGTTAATAATCAATATTTTTTAGCAGAAAATTATTATTTTTGGTTCAAAATTCACTTCTTTGACTTGAAAATGAGTGGTTTCATTGAAAATTAATTTTCTTAAATGAAAATTTGATTATATCATGTTTGTTTTAACATTGTTGAAAATTCAACTATATGTTTGAAAATTTCTCTATTTTGTTGAAACTTTGTCTTTTGTGGTCGAATATTAATTTTCGTAGTGACAATTCATGTATTTTGATAAAATTATTATTTTTTGGTAGAAAATCAGTGTTTTTTTTATTGAAAATAAATTTTTCTTTGGTTGAAAATTAGTTTTTTATTGAAAATTAATTTGTTGAGTAAAAATTCAACAAAATCCAACTGAAAATTAAACTATTCTATTTCTTGTTGAAAAGCTATCTTTTTTAGTGGAATATTCATCTATTTTCTTGAAAATTTGTATTTTTTTTGTAGCGATTTCAACTGTTAGATTGAAAATTCTATTAAAAATTAAAATATTTGGTTAAAAATACATGTATCGTATTAAAAATTGTTCTTTTGTGGTAGGAAATTAACCTTTTTGGTTGAAATTTCCTTCTTTTGGTTGAAAACTAGTTTTTATGTAATGAAAATTAATTTTTTCAACTAGAAATTTAACTATTCAATTATTTTTATTTTTTTATAGATATTTAATCTTTTTGCTTCAAATTTATCTTATTTGGTTAAAAACTTATTTCTCCAACTTAAAATTAAACTATTCTAGTTTTCGTTAAAAATTTCTCTTTTTTAGTAGAAAATTTATCTATCTTGTTAAAATTTTGTCTTTTTTGATGGAAAATTCATCTTCTGGTTTGAAAATTTAACTATTTGGTTGAAAATTTAATTTTTTGATTGGATATGCAACATTTTAGTTAGAAATTCATTTCTATGGTTAAAAATTTAATAAATTTGGTTGAAAATTCGTTCTTTTGTATGTTGAAAAGGTTTTTTTTTTAAATAAAAATGTAGACATTTTATTTTTACTATAAAATTAATATTTTTCGTTGAAATTTCATTCTTTTCAACCAAAAGAATGAAATTTCAACGAAAAAGATTAATTTTCTAGCAAAAATTAATTTAATTATTTTATTTTATTTAATAATAATGTTTTTCAAGTACAAATTTCATTAATCGATTATTGGTCAACATTTTTTTATAGATATTTAATCCTTTTGGTTGAAAGTTTATTTTATTTAGTTAAAAACTTATTTCTCCAACTTAAAATCAAACTATTCTATTTTCTGTTAAAACTTTCTCTTTTTGAGTTGAAAATTTATCTACTTTGTTCAAATTTTTTTTTCATAGAAAATTCATCTCCTGGGTTGAACATTTAACTATTTAATAAAAATTTAATTTTTTGATTGGAGATGCATCATTTTAGTTAGAAATTCATTTCTTTGGTTAAAAAACAGTTTAAAAAAAATTAAAATTAATTTCTTCAACTGCAAATTTAATTATTCAATTATTTGTCGAATTTTTTTTATAGACATTTATTCTTTTTGGTTGAAAATTTATCTTATTTAGTTAAAAAACTTATTTCACTAAGTTAAAATTAAACTTTTCTATTTTTTGTTAAAAATTTCCCTTTTATAGTTGAAAATTTATCTATTTGGTTGAAATTTGGTCTTTTTTTAATAGAAAATTCATCTTCTGGTTTAAAAATTTGACTATTCGGTTAAAAATTTAATTTTTGGATTCGAGATGCAACATTTTAGTTACAAATTCATTTCTTCCGTTAAAAATTGAGGAAATTCGGTTGAAAATTCGTTATTTTGTTTGTTAAACATGATTTTTAACAAAAATGTAGTTATTTTATTTTGGCTAGAAAATTAATCTTTTCAGTCGGAATTCCACTTATTTGATTGAAAAATCGTCTTTTTTAGTCGAGAATTCAATTACTTTGGTAGAAAATGCATATTTTTAGATTGTGAATAGTTGTAATAACCAGATAGTTAAAATTTCAACAAAATACATAATTTTTCAACAAGGTTGTTGAATTTTAAAGCCGGAGGGACAAATTGTCTACGAAAAGCGAAAATATGTTACTTCTCTTAAAACCAAAAGTTAATTTTCTACAAAAAAGTCAAATTTGTAGATAACAAAATGCAATAGTTATATTTTGGATTTAAAAATTATTTCTCAACAAAAAAAAACGAATTTTTCACAAGATAATTACATTTTTAACCAAAGAGACGAATTCTTAACTTAAATTATGAATCTTAAAAAAATGAATTTTTAACAACAGAGTTTGACCCAAAAGATAATTTTTTATCCCGGAAGATTAATTTTCTAAAAATGGAATAGTTAAATTTTCAACCCAGGAGCTGAATTTAAAAAAAAAACACAATTTTTCAACAAAATACATTAATTTTCAACATAATTGTTGAATTTTAAACACAAATGGACGAATTATCTACAAAACAGTTGAAATTTCAAAACCAAAATTTTAATTTTTCAAAAAAAAATTTTATTTTTTACCAAAAAGTTTAATTTTAATGAAAATAGATTTTTAGAGAAAGATTTTTTTTTTTTTTTTTTATTTTCAAGCGTGTTTCGTAATTTAACTGATATTGATATGTATAGCACGTGTTTGACGCAACTGCTTTAATCGAAAAACTGGTTTCAATGCGAACATGTTCCACTTTTAGAACTTTCCTCGTTTGCGCTTCAGGTTGCAATGATATAATGCCAGTCTTATCAATTACAATGCTTTTCATATGCTACTTTTCCTTCAAAAATATAAAATACGTTACCAATTTTGGGATATTTTTACCCCCCCCCCCATTGATAACTGTAATTTTTCCATTGCCCGGGGGGGGGGCAATGGAAAAACTACGGTTTATTATTTAAGTCATTCTAGTTCAAAATGGGACAAAAAGTGGAAATTTTTTGAAAAAACTGCAATTTTTTCAGCATTATTCTGAAAGAATATTACTAAAAATAATAAAAAATTGTTAAAACAATTTTTGGTGAAGTAAAACATTTGTTTTTGTCTCTTCTGTAATAATTAACTTGAATTAATTAACAAAATAATTAATTTTTTATTAATAATAATTATCATATTATAAATTAATTAATAATAAACTTTTTAAATGTTTAATGTTAACAATTTTCTTTTCATAAATTATCAATATAAATGGGGGCGGGGCATCCAGCTTCCTCCCAGAAAGTAATAAAGTAACGAATCGACAAAAAAATTAATCCACTTTTTTTCTAACAAAAAAATTATATTTAGAGGTGGTCCAAGCATCATGAAGTTCAACGCTTATTTCCCATAAGAAAAAAAGACGTTTTTGTAAATTTTATTCAGAATCGTCAATATTAGCTACATCGCGTTGAAATGAACGCTAATTATGATTTTTTGCGTTTATTTAAAATACAAATTGTTTCTGATGCATGAAATACTACTTTATACTAATAATAAGATATTTAAATACATTTTTTAAACAATTTATTATTGTTTTTAGCAATTTTCTCTTAGAATGAAGATAGAAAGTCGCATTTTTTTTTAATTTTCCACTTCTCGTCCAATTTTCAATGAAAGTGAGGTAATACCTAATTAATGTTAACAATCATAATTGTTTCAACAATATATTATTATTGTTAGTAACATTCTCTTAGAATAATGCTTGAAAATTTTTTAGAATACAAATTCTATTAAAATTTTGTTTTATTAAATTTTTTCAAATTTTTGACCCATTTTCAATTAGAGTGTGTTCAATTTTTAACTAAATTTAAAAAAATTAATTGTTTCAACAATTAATTATTATTAATAATAATATTCAATTTTAATGATGCTAGAAAGTCGCGGGTTTTTCTGAAATTCACATCTATTTGTTTACCTTTTACTTAGGGTAAATTAATAAATAATTCAATATTGCAAGATTAATTATTTCAACAAATTATTATTGTTTATAACCATATTATTTTTCATTGCTGCTGTTTCTTCTGAAATGTTTCACTTTTTACCCATTTTTTACATAGCAAAGTAATAAATAATGCAAGGTTACAAACATAGTTGTTTAAACAATTCATTAATGTTTATAACTATCTTCTGCTAAAAAGTTGTGGTTTCTTCTGAAATCTTAAACTTTTTGTCCACTTTTCACTTAGTGAGGTATTAACTAATGCAAGTTAACAAAGATGCTTGTTCAAACAATTGATTATTGTTTATAACTATTTTCTCTTTTTTTCTGAAATCTTTAGTTTTGCTTTGACTTTTTAGTTATGAACAACTAATAAGTGAACCTGAACAACAATCATTGTTTAAATATTATTTTACTTTTTTAAGTGAATTACTGTTGCTCTTTTCTCAATGTTTGAAAAATAAATTAAACAAAAAAGCTATTTTACACAAGAGACAAAAAAAATGGAATATTTAGAAGTAGGTGGTCTGTAAATGACTTTTAAAAGTTTTGTTTTAAATAACAAATAGAAGTTTATTGCAAAGCGTAAGAAAAAAATTTGGAATTGAACATATTTTGATATCAGCCCCCCTCCAGCAAAATATATTTAGGAAAAAAAGAGGTTGTTTAAAATATATTTATCTCTAATTTTTATTTAATATTTGTTCATAACTGAACAGGCAAAGTAAAGTTAAAAATTTTAGAAAAAACCGCACGTCTCTAGCATTTATCTAAAAGAAGATAGTTATAAATGATAATAAATTATATAATAATTATTCTTGTCCAACTTAAATAATTATTAAGTCACTTCAAGTTAAAAATAGACAAATAGTTTGAAATTTCCGAAAAAACCGCAACTTTCTACCATTAAGCAAAGATAATGTTATTAACAATGATGATAAATTGTTTATACAATTATTATTCTTAACTTGAATTAATTATTACTTCACTCTAATTGAAAAATGGAAACAAGTTTTAAAAAATTCAGAAAAAACCCGTAACTATCTAGTATTAATATAAGAGGAGATAGCTATAAACAATAATAATTTGTTTAAATAATTATTCTCGCTCAACTTGAATAATTGTTAAGTCACACCAAGCGAAAAATAGACAAATAGTTAGGAATTTTCGAAAAAACCGCAAGTTTCTACCATTAAGCAAAGAGAATATTATTACCAATGATATTAAATTGTTTAAACAATTATTGTGCCTGACTTGAAATAATCATTACTTCACTCTAATTGAAAAATGGAAAAAAGTTTTAAAAAATTCAGAAAAAAACCGTATCTATCTAGTATTAATATCAGAGAAGGTAGCTATAAACAATAATAATTTGTTTAAACAAGTATTTTTGCTATATAAAATTATATAATAACTCACTGCAAGTGTAAATTGAAAAAACAGTTGACAAATTTAGAAAAAATTGTAATTTCTAAATCTAATTTCTAAATTCAAAAATAATATTATTAAAAATAATAATAATGGTTTGAACAATTATTTTTGTTAAGATTAATGAACTTTATCACCTCTCTCTAATTACATATTGGACTAAAGGTGGACAATTTTTGAAAAAACCACGAATTTCTATCTCTATTCTAAGAAAATTGCTAAAAAAAAAATAAATTGTTTAAAAAATTTATTAAAATATTTTGTTATGAGTATAAAATAGGATTTTATGTGCAAGAAACAATGTGCATTTAAAAAACTTCAAAAAGTCGTAATTAGCGCCAAAAACTCGCAAAACCTATTTTTTCACTTATGGGGTTTTCTTAGGACCCTATAAAACAGGCTTATGGGGGTGATATCGAAAAATGAATATTTTATTCGTATTCTTTGGCTATTTTTGAAGAGAAATGTTAAGTTTCAACTCGATTCAGCTAAAACTGACGATTCTAAATAAAATTTACAAAAACGTCTTTTTTTCCTATGGGAAATACGTGTTAAACTTCATGAATTTGAACAAATTTCCGGGCGATATACATGAAAAATCGATAAAAAATTTAAAATGTCTTTTTTGGACCACCCTACTGTACACGGATTTCACATTTATACTGCATTCTTTTCGCGTTTCTAATGAGTTTTTTAAGGTGGGTAGAATTTTCGACCACAAAGAAGGATTTAAAAAAGTAGTTAAATTTTAAACAAAAAAATTGAATATTTAACAAAATAGTTGCATTTTAAACTTACAAAGAAGAATTTTTACCAAGAATTTAATTTCGAATTAAGAGAGATGAATATTCAACTAAAAATATAAGTTTTCAACTAAAAATGAAATAGTTACATTTTCAGTTTGAAAAATTAATTAAAAATGAAAAAAACACGAATTTTCAGCTAGTTGAATCCAACTAAAAAATAAGAATTTTTAACAAAATAGTTGAATCCTCAACCTAAATAATGATTTTCTTAAAAGAAGATTTATCTTTTCCTCAAGAAGACGAATTTTTAATAAAATACATAACTTTTCCACAAAACAGTTGAACTTTCCACCCGACTACATGAATTTACAACAAAAAATTGAATTTTCTACCAAGTATAGAATTATTCAAATAAATGGTTCAATTCTTAACTGAATAGTTGAATTTAATACCAAAAAGTTGAATTTTCAACGAACAAAAAGATAAAAATAACATAATTTTTCAACCAAATATGGAATAGTTACATCTTTTACCCGAAAATAAAATTTTCAATAAAATAGATGAATTTGCCACAAAGAAGTTGAATTCTGAAACCAACACTATACATTTTTAACAAAAAAGTTAATTTTTCACAGAGTGGTTAATTTTTTAAATAAATAGATTAATTTTCGTCAAAAATATGAATTTTTCAGCAAATACAATATATACATATTTTTAACCAAATAGTTAAATTTTCAAATAAAAAAAATCAATTTTCAATTTAATATATAAATTTTCGACCAATAATGGAATAGATATATTTTTAGTTTAAAAAAAAATTGGTCAAATTTTTCACTCTGAAGATGTACTTTCGACTGAAAATATTTTAATTAAAATCAAAAACAGTTGAATTCAATAAAAAAATACGAATATATAACAAAATAGTTAAAATTTAAACCAAAGAGATGAAATTTCAACAAAACAAATGAATTTTTAACTCAGAGGATTAATTTTCAACTAAAAACGAGAATTAAAAAAAAATACATAAAGTTTTAACTATTTAGTAAAAAATGCAACTATGTAGTGAAAAATATAACTTTTTTGTAGCAAATTCCTTCTTTTATTCAAAATTAATTTTTTCAAGTGGAAATTTAACTATTACACTTTTGGTTGAAAACTGATTGTTTTAGTTGAGAAATTCAACTATTTGGTTGAAAATTTCTGTAGTTTTTTGAAAATTCGTCTTTTTTGGTAGAAAAATAATCATTTTGGTTGATAATCAAACTTCTTGGTTACAAATTTACGTGTTGTGTTGAAAATTTCTTTTTTTGGGTTAAAAATTAATTTTCTCAATTCAAAATATAACTATTTGATTGAAAATTAACTTTTTTTTCAAATTTCATATTTTTAGGTTGAAAATGCAACTGTTTTGTATAGAAAATTAATCTTCTTGTCTTCAGTATTTCATAGTCTGATAGAAAATTCAACTATTTTGAAATGATTCTTATTTTCTACATTAAAAATTAATTTTTTTAATCAAAATTCAACTGTTCCATTTTAGGTTAAAATCTTATCTCTTTAGTTCAAAAAATCAATTATTCAAATGAAAATTTATGTGATTTGTTGGAAGTTCTTTTTTTTCGGTAGAAAATTAATCTCCTTGGTTAAAAATCCAACTATTTGGTTAAAAATGTATGATTTTCTTTGATTGAAAATATAACTATTTGATTAAAAATTATCTGTTTTTGTATTTTTAGCTTTAAAATTTTTCTTTATCAAATGAAAATCTTCCCTCGGTTAAAATATCAACTATTATATTTTTTGTTCTGACCTCATCTTGTTTTGTTAAAAGTTCGCAACTACTTGTTTAAAAATTGTTGGTACTTTGTTACTTGAGAAGTAAGATTTGACGAAAAAATTTACAAAAAGAATATAGTCTGTAAAAATTAGGTAAGATATGGGGTTGGGGGAGGGTTCAAAATTTACGGGCCCCAACATAGTGAGGTACGTGGTTTGAAATTCAAGAAAAAAAAACTAAAAATAAGGTCAGATGATTCAGTTCCTCCATGCTATAATCTCCAATATAGGGTTAGCAGTCTAAACTCTCCAAAACAAAATTAGAGAGTTTAGACTTCTAGCCCAGATTGGCGAATAAAGCATTAGATACCTCTATCCTTTACTCTCCAATCTGGAGTTGGATGCACCTTGTAAAAATTTAATTGGTTGTTTAATGTATGCGATGTTATCGACAAGACCTGATCTCTGTTTTTCAATCAACTTTTTGAGTCGACATCAAAGTAAGAATTCGAAAGAATTGTGGAAATGCTTAAAAAGGGTGTTAAGGTATATAAAAGGTACTTTGGAACTAAAATTAACATATGTTAAAAGTGACTATAAAAATGTATTAATTGGCTACGCTGATGCCGATTGGGGTAGCAATGAACTTGATAGGAAAAGTACAACAGGATATCTATTTAAAATGTCTGAAAAATGTTTAATAACATGGAATACTAGGCGACAAAACTGTGTCGCAACCTCTTCCACAGAAGCGGAGTACATAGCGCTGTTGTCAAAGAGGCCATGTGGCTTAAATCTTTGCTGACTAGTATAAACATAACCATTCAAGAACCAATCATTATATATCAAGATATATGAAGATAACACTGAAATTCACGGAATGCACAGGTAATAATTTACTTTCCACCAAATCCACTCTTTGTTCTCTAATTTTGCTTGGAAAATTTCCAAAAATGTTTTCGGATTCCACAAAGCTAAGTTCGTTTCGTACTCTAGCGTAGGCGATGAGAGGAAGTTCTGTTAAGGTGCTCCCGATGATCAAGTCAAATTGTTGGCTGTCATCTGGAACCACGTACAAGGGTATGTCTTCCGCTAAAACACCATTCACAGTCACGCGAGCTCAAATTAATCCGGTGAAGAAAACCTTAAAATTTTCAGGACCAAAGCTCTTCAAAGCGATCTTCTTAAGTTCGACACTGTATCCCCAATCGTTGGCGGTGGAAGATTTAATCGTGCAATCGGAGCTTTCCGTGTCAATCATTCCAGTCCAGTAATGACTACCAAACTGCACTTGTTTGATATATTTAAAACCTGAACCTTTCTGTTTTACCTTGACAGATTTAATTTCACCTTCGGTTGGAGTAAAACGTTGAGGACAGTGTCTCTGGGTATGTCCCTTCTTCCGACATATACGGCAAGTTAGTTCCTCTTGTGGTTCGCTCCATTATCGGTTTTCTTTTTTGTGGTATCCTTCGCTCCTCGAATTCTTTCACTACGTTGATGACTATTCCTTTCTTGTTGTTGCGGGTCATGTAGAAGGTCGTCCAGATCCACATGATCCTTGGCTGACATCATTGAAGAATGATTTCGTGGCAATAGACCAATAAGGATTTGTTCCTTCGCTTCTGATTCGGTTAGACCCAGTACACCACAAAATCTCGCTTTTTCGTGAAAATAGGAGGTGAGCGACTCCCCTTTCTGTTGTACGCGCTCCTTCATGTGAGTCCATTCATCTGTTAAATTTTCAGATTCGATCAATGTTTTTTGAAGGCGAACTCGAATTTTCCGACGAATCAAAGTTTGGAACTCTCAACCTAAACCAATTCAAAGCTCCACCTCGTTGGTGAGATTAAGCTGTTTCTAGAACGAAACTTACAAGCCATTGGTTCAGACGACTCATTCGGTTTATATTCTCCAGCTATTTCTTGTCTGCAACGCTCCCTTTTTCTCCGTCGAATTCTTGAATGCCCTTGCTCAGGTCCGATCCGAGTTTGAGGCCTATGTGGTAGGTTCCACAAACAAACGATTGAGCATCCTCATCATCATTGCATCCCTACGACGACCATCTTCAATTTTAAATTGAATTAGACGCTTCGTTTTTGACGAGTCCGTACTCGGTCCCGGGGAGAATGAATTCAAAGGAGCTGAACCGAGGAGATTATTCGCAGTTTATTAACAGCAGGTGGGTTGGTAGGCAGTCTTGGATGAGCTCGATGAACGTCGAATCTCAAATATTGTAAATGATTGACGTTCCATCTGAGGAATTCGGCTTTCTCAGCCTCAATCCGAGTTCTTCGAATATTTGCTGGTTGAGATCGGAGGAGGTCAATCACGGTGGGATCCTGCACTGTACTTTTATTTGCGTCCGTTACATTGATTAGAGTCCGAACATCCGCTATCTTTGGCAAACTTTCCGTTTGCGACAAATTTGAATGGACGGAAGCATTTGACGCGTTCAATAGTCTTGGCGAATTCGAAACCACGGAATGATACGATCTTATCGAATCTTGATATGAGAAGTGTTGCATTTGCGTACTATTCGTCAGGGTTTGCATTTCGCGAGCAAACTGATCAAACTCCACGAGTGTCAGATAATACCTTTGTGGATTCGCCATTTTCGAATAAAATTACAATTATTGTCGTTATTGGAAGTTTTTTAAATTTTAACTCACACTTAAGTCTTGGCTGATATCACTCGCGTCTATTTTCGAAGAATTACTTAAGTCTTTGGAGGCTAAGTTTACTCGCGTATATTTTCGAAATATTACTCATGTATTTCGAGGTTAAGTTCACTCGGGTATACTTTAGGTTCAGCTCTTACTTACGTATTTCGAGGTTAATTTTAACTGTTCTCTTTTCTGTAGGTAAGGCTCTCTCAAACATCCTCGACATTCAATCAGACTCGCTTTTGTCGCTCCAATAAAAAATCCTCTTAAACTAAATTCAAGTCGCACTTGATAATTACGCACGAATATATTCCCTTATAAAAATGATCGTTATAGTTCGGCATGGGCGATCACCGCTCACGCTGTAGAATTCTCTTGATTTCGCATCGTCAAATAAAAACAAACATGTTCACTCTATCGCATACCTCAACCGATATCGAACTTCTTTGTTGAGGAATTTGTTCGATCACACATGCAAGTCGAAACTTAGAAGGGCATATAGACCAAATTCTCGCTCTAGCATTTTCAAGTTCACAGATCTATATGAATTCAAATAATGTATTAACTTTTCAAAAAACATATCCCATAAATGGCGACACAAAGTCACTCATTTACGCCGCATAATAAAACTTCTCGAGGACAGGGATCATATCCCACTTCTGAGATGATAGAAACAATAGTATAAACTTAATCGGGTTGCAAAAAGAAACTGTTTAACACACTTTTAAAGGTTGAAAGAGTGAGTATATTAATAAAAAGTCCAAAAGAATCAAAACAGACTCAGACGTGCTCGCTCGACAATCGCTCCACGCTCAGTACACCCCGCACCTCCTTTCCTCGCTCACTCTTACTATCCTACTCGGTCACCAGAGGGCACATCAAAAGTAATTTTAAAAACAAAAACTCATGAAGGTTGAGTAACTAAATTGACATAAAAATAATGCTTCTAACAAATGATAACACCAAACATAGTTGTAGTAAGTGCGCTTCAAAACAATCGAACGCGCAGGGCTCCCGACAATGGGTCAGACAACAGTGTCGACTACCTTAGAGTTGCGTGAGCGAATCAAGACAGAGTCAATGTGATAGACCGGCAAAATCTCCATAATTTTGAGTGGACGGATCGACTCAAGGACGATCTGTTGGAGTGCTACGATACCAGTATGGCCCCTAAACGAGAAGTTTACATGGCGCGACTGCATGCTCTGTGGTACGAGAAACACTTAGAGCTCTCGCATTTTTAGCAACAACGTCTGCGAAACCGTGCCGAGGAACTTCTGAAAAGAGGTTATATAAGCGGAGCGCCTGCTCAACCGCAGCCGGAACAAGCCTGCAACAGAGAAAGTGAGGCGAAACTGAGACCAACCGCGGGCAGGCATCCAATAGAGAAAGAGCGAAAGGCTGAGAATGACAGTACGCGTCCCGCATTCAGTGCGTGATTGGTTACATAACATCTAGCAGGAATTTCACTGCCAGGGTTCGACAGTTTGCGCGCGAACTGTGGATCCGTCATCAGGCACGAATTCACACACAGAGGCGAGTTTAGAAATGGAAAAGAAGGTTATAACTATGATTAAAAAGGAGGCCAATGATTTGAAACTGAAAGTGGCTACACTTGAGCATGCACTGAACGTAAACGAACAGGCGGTCCTTCAAACGACTTTGGAAATTCATAATTTCCCTATGAAATTCAATGAAGATCTTTTTACTACTATGGACTCGATAGCTAAGGCTCTTGAAGTTCCCTCCATAAGAAAAGTTGTAGTTAAAATATATAGAATTATTAAGGCACCTGCACTCACAAAATCCCCCCCCCCCTCCTATTATTGTTGCGAAACTCGGAAATCCCCAACTACAAGACAGATTCATTGAGAGACGGAAAGTTCTTAAAGGCTTCTCTACTGAATGCCCTGGGTCTCAGAAGAGACAAAATAATCAAGTATCTGTGGATTGCGGGCGGAAAAATGTTTGGTTGTAAGGAGGATGGATCTCCACGAATTTACCTGGCTAATCTGCAGACCGTCGAGGGACTTAGGTAGTAACAACTGCTTCCCAGTATCATCTTACATATATATGTCGGTACATATAATATAACTTGTCATTTGCGTCGATTTTCAACTCATCAAGCATACATAATATTTTTTTCAATTAAAAAATTGTACTTAAAAACTCAAAGTCTCAGTCATTCTAACTATGATATTAAAATAGATTATGTTTTACAAAAACATCTGTTGAGTCAAAATTATCTTGACTATATTCCGCTTTCTTTTTTATCTGAAAGATCTGTTATTGTCACCGCAGCACCATATTCTATAAATAATGCTAAGATTGTTTCTTGCCCTATTTCGGAGATTTATACTTCTACGGTATACTTGAATTTTTGCGCTTCAGTACCACTTAAGATTCTTTTAGATTTATATCCACACTGTCATTTCAGCAACTATTGGACTCTACTTAACCTTACTTGTAATTACTTAAATTGGGCTCTGTTGGTTATTTATCATGATATTACTATTTCGATTATCTTTTCCTATGAGCTAATTTTATTTCAGGTAACTTGCAACTTAAAACTAACTATTTTACATTTTCAATGGATGTCTTAAATATTTGCCATGTTAACTTTATAATGCTTATTGCTTTTCTAATTTTTACTTTTTTATGTGCCTTATTCCCTGTTTTCAAATGTAATCATGTGAACTGGATTTTGTTGGTTATTAGTATCTGTCATTTTAGCTTTACGGAAAGGCTTCTTCAACTTGTTAACGTATTGCAGGCTCATCTATATATAAGTATACTGGAACTTTACCTATCACTCTCAAAATGGAAATCTTAAATATTTGTCACGTTAATGCTCAGTCTTTACCTGTCCATTACCACGAGTTTAAACATCACTTTATGTCCTGTTCCTACTAAAATCATAGCTGTGTGTTAGTGGGTGTGATTTACAAACCTTCTAATGCCTCCTACGACAAGGAACTTGAGACCTACATTTTTGACCTTATACCTAATTATAATAACATTGTACTTATCGGTGACCTAAACACAAATATTAATACTATCAACAATTTAATTCACTATTTAAAATCCGTAGGATTCTCCGCTGTACTATCTATAGTTCCCCATAATAACGCACACCACACAGATCATTCTAGTACATGGATTGACTTGATGATTCTTGA
Source organism: Andricus grossulariae (assembly GCA_011634705.1). Classification (NCBI taxonomy): domain Eukaryota; kingdom Metazoa; phylum Arthropoda; class Insecta; order Hymenoptera; family Cynipidae; genus Andricus; species Andricus grossulariae. Next base: position 224,105,521 of record JAABKJ010007545.1, read on the forward strand.
CGATCTAGACAAGGTGATTTCTTCTACTCAACACTCAATCTCATTCCTCTTAGACCATGAGCTTATCAGTTTCCAATACCATTTCTCCTTTAATCCCTCCTATAGTATAACTTCACTGTCTATACGCAATCTCACAAATATAAATGAAACTGAATTCCTTGAGAACCTCTGTACTTACGACTGGAAAAGCATTTTTACTGAAAGAAAAAACATAGATTGGCTAAATGAACAAAAAATGGTATTATTTAAGACGAATTTCGTAAATTGAGAAACCTACTTTAAACCAAAATCAGGGATTCATACAATCAATATAATTACAATTCTATGAAAAACAGGAATTAAAATGAAAATATCTGTCTTCTCTTAATGGCATGTGATACTTAAAAAATGATCAATTTTAGCAGTGTAGGTTCCCCCGGCTTTTTCCCTAAAATAATGAAGATTTTGCCTTAAAAATTTGGGGAATGATAGCGAACATGCTAACGGACGTCCCCGAACTCTTCTGTTGTCGAATAATTAAAAAAAAATTTATTTTGCTGAATTTGATTAATATGTGTGTATTTTGAGGTACAACAGAGCCTGACATCATCGGAATGGCAGAGACCTCAAAAACGAATCCTAACCTCTGAATAGTGCACATAGAGAAAATTTTTATTTAGCAGAATAAAATTTTTTTGCTATTATCCCTGAAAAAAAAAGAGTTCGGGGACGTCTGTTGTTCTATTTTATAGCATCTCCAAATACAGTTGTTAAAATTTTTAATTTTTGTGGACAAAACCCCTAGGGAACTGAACCCGATTTACCACACGACGAAGTATCAAATGCCATTAAGACGACTTGGACTTATTCCTCCAAAACACTTGGCTCCGTATAACAATTTGTCCCCTGCAGACCTTATAACTTTTAGACATCAAATCAAATGCTCGAGGTTCTGATGGTATTTCAATTAAAATTATTCGCCTAGCTTTACCAGTCATTGGTCCTATTCTCTTGCACATCTATAACGCATCTCTACAGATAGAAATATTTCCTTATACCTGGAAAGAGGCGATTAATCGCCCTGTTCCTAAAATATCTCACCCTACCTCTCCCAAAGATTTCCGTCCGATATCCATCCTCTGTGCCTTGTCTAAACCTTTCGAACGCATTCTCCATCAGCAACTTACTGCACGCATTGAAACTAACAATTTAATGGACCCAATGCAATCTGGGTTCCGTTCCAGGCATATTACACTTACAGCTTCACTTGAAGTAACTTCTGACCCGAAACTGGCAATTGATAGGAGGGAAATCACTGTTGTTTTCCTTTTTGACTTTTCTAAGGCGTTTGATACAGTTAACCATAATTTACTATTGACTAGGCTCAAATCACTTCACCTCTCAAATATGGCTGTTAAATGGTTTGAATCTTACCTTAGTAATCGTTCTGAAAGAGTACAAATCAGCAATGGCGAGTGTTCTGATTGTGGGGAGGTTAAGAGTGATGGGCCTCAAAGTACCACGCTTGCACCCACTCTATTTAATATTTACACATCTCTCAAGAACTTATTTCTAAAGGTACAGGCGGATATCGATCTAGTGGTGCAGTGGGCCTTGACAAACGGCCTGACTCTTAACCCTGCTAAAACTAAGGCTATAATCATAGGGCCTCCTCTCTTGATTGATGGGCGTCTGATCCCCTTTGCGGAATGTATGAAAGAATTAGGCTATATTCCTAATCGCTCGATTACTTGTAATGAACTCCAACGCGTATCCTCCTAATTAAAAGCCTCATCCTCCCTTTCTTTGACTATGGCTGTGTGGTATATAACGATATTACTGATATGCAGAATGCCAAGCTTCAGAGTACGCTTAATGCTTCCATTTAGTTAATCTTTAATATCCCAAAGAGTGAATATATTACCAAGTATAGAGAAAGAGCAGGACTTCTTAACGTTTTTCAAAGAAGACAATTTCTTATGTGTAATTTTCTTTATAGCCTATTCATTAATGAAGCTCCGCACTATCTCTTTACCCTCTTCCATTTTATTGACAAAGATCAACCGACACATTCCAAACTCCGTGAAAGGAAAAGAGTACTGAAAATTCAGGCAAACCACACGGGTAAAATGCAAAGGTCTTTTATTATTCGTCATGCTCGTCTTTGGAACAAACCACCTATAAAAATTCGAAATGCACCTTCAAAATATCACTTTAGAAAAGTCCTTTTTGGTTACTTATTCAAAACTTTAAATCCTACTCTCAAAATTTAACATTGGTAACACTTAAATCCTAGAGATAAAAACATATTAGTGCGCACATGAATGTATTAGCTTTTAAGTATGTGTGTTTGCTTATGTATATTTACAGAATTACTGTTAATAGACCATATCTAATTATGTGTATTATAGTTTATTTCTTTACTCTTTCTAAATACCCATTTTTAAATTCAATCGTCAAATCGATCACCGTCCCATTTGAATTGTAATATGTATCACCTGTTCCTTATAGGGCTATGTAGCCCTAGGAACTTTTCATGAATAAATACAAATACACACTCAACAAGTCAAAGCCGCTGACCATCAGGCAGCATATAGTTGACAGAATATAGGTACCATCTGACGCTAGGAGAAGTCTAGGGCGTAGAGAGATGTGGGTCAGAGAAAGTTAACAGTTTTTCTCTGACCCATCTCGAATCTTCCAAGATCTTCCAGTTACTGTCGACCACCCGTTCAAACCAGAAGAGGTCGAGGCATTTTGAAGAGAAGTCTACAAAGTCGAGAATCCACTGAAAGAAAACTCAAAGAACATAAATAGCTTCAAGGAGCTGTGCACTGCCCTCATAACACCTGAAGAGGAATGCCCACCTATCACTAACATGGAGTTGAAAGAAGTATGAAAAGGCATGAAGAATTATTCCGCTCCCTGGCGAGATGGAATGAAGACCTCCTTGTGAAAGTAGTTTCATTCAACCCACCGGCATCTAGCTCGCATTTTAACCTCTTATCTAAAGTCGGAAGAGCTTATTTCGGAGTGGTTGGTGGAAGGACGCACAGTGCTCTTCCTGAAGATGGGCAACTTAGCTGACCCTAAAAATTACAGGCCAATAACTTGTCTGAACACACTGTATAAGATCCTCACAGCTATCCTAACTGATAGGATTGTTTAGACAATCGGACCTGTGTGGCGAGATATGTATGAACAACGCGACTCAAAGAAAGGCGTAGCAGGCAGTCAGGAGAACCTGCTCATCGATAGATGTATCTGCAAAGACGCAGAATCCTATCAGCGTTACCTATCGATGGCCTGGATTGATTACCGGAAAGCTTTCGATTTAATCTCTTGAAACAGTTCAGAATATTTTCTAAATTAAAAATATTCATTCAGAAGGGGAGACAAATATTTATATTACTCTACTGTATGACCTTTCATAAATTCATAACCAAAAGGGTTACATATCTTAAGAATGTAGCTATTACGTGAAACGAGTGCGAATCAAAGGAAAATCGATGATTGCGTGCGCGTACATTAATGAAAAAGAGGGGATAACCGGGTACGACGAATGGAGAGACCCACTCGATACGCCCGATACCGCTAACGACAGGTGCTTTTGCCAGGACGGGCCCCTTTCTTTTTGTTACCAGCTCCTATTCGGTGATAAGTGGGGATTTAGGTGCGAAACAAAACCTTTTTTTAATTGTTTAGGCAATGCCTAGGAGAATCAACAATATTTTTATTAAATAATTTAAATTCAAGGAAAATTAACGCAACAAAATGATGGCAATTATTATATAGAGCGAGAGAGATTTAATTCTTTTTGGACCGAAATTGCATTTCACTTTTAACTCGCGGAACTAAATTATTAAAAATGTGAAAGTCCTGGACCTTCGGAATTTAAGAGAAAATTAAAATCAGTGAGGGTTGTGATAATTAATATTGAGAATGTGGAATAGTAGATAAAAAGCCAAATTAGATCAGAGAGAAATCTTCGAAATTGCCCTTTCGCTTTTGTGATCCCACATTCTTTTTTTTCATAAAGTTAAACTACTTAGAGTTGAAATCTTAACCATGTTTGCTAATAAAATCTTTTATTTCAGGTTGAATGCTCTTTCAGGATTGATGCCGATGTATATATTCAGAACCAATTTCCTGAACGGAGAAAATTAAATCCGTCGAAAAATCACCGGTTGTAGACATGTTTCTATAACTAAGATTTATTGATACAGTTTAATTTAGAATCAAATCAACCCAATTAAATTAAAATTTAATACATTTTAAAGATAACAGATATAAAAGCTCAATAATGCTACACTCCCATAGACTTATCATCTTACTGTTGGAAAGCTTAAAGGTTCATCCACATATCGTGGGGTGCATAGAGAGATTAATGCTGCTTTGGAAAACTAGATTTACTATCTCTTCTGGAAAACATCGTGTATTAACTATCAGTGTCACCTTTCAGAGAGGTGTGATTCCGGGCGACACCATGAGCCCTCTCCTCTTTTGAGTCACATTATTGCCACTATCTCTCGGACTTTGCCATTCTCAAGCGTACTTATGCGGCAATATCGGAAATTGAAAGCATAAAGTCACTAATGTATTTTACTATGATAAACTCAAGATCTTGGCGCTGGAGAGACCTATACATACCTGGGCGTGCCACAAAGCTGCATTCAGGACGTAACATCGATTTAAAATGCTCTTCGATGTAAATAGAAACGTCCTATCTGACAGATTTGGTCCTCCGAACTGTTGGCGAGGATCAAAGTGTCTGCAACAAACATGCTTTTATTATTATTATTATTTATTTACTTATTCGAAGTGAAGGATCAGTCGATGTCGTATGAGCTAACGTTTGCTTTCCTCAAATCACCCGGATTGAAGTCTGGTGGAGCATACCGTCGCTACATTTTAATGCAAGTCATTCCCGATGATAGTTGCAGAGCGTGTCATGCACACCCCTAGCCTCTAGTAGTGATGCACAACAAGACTAGAATTTATTGATTATCGAATATTATCGCTCGATATTGAAAAAGTATTGCCAACTAGTTTGTCAAACTTCTTTTGTTTATTATCGTCTATTATTGATTTCATTTTCCAAGCGAGTCAAGCGATAATCTTGAGTCTTGTCCTAGCAAGGAGCTGTCAGTTTGACAGGTGTAATGTCAAGTATTTAATTAAAGATTGATTTATATTTTCAACGAAATGGATGAAAAGCTTGAAAAGTAAGGAAATTGTATTAATAAACTAATATCTTTCCTATAAATAATTAATTGAAAACAATTCAAAACGATAGAAAGAAATTTGAATGGTTTCTAATCGTTTTTCTTAATCGTGTGTGCACGTTTGGGAACGATTGAGTGTTGGAAAGTTTCAATCGTTCACAATCGTTCCCAATCGGGCCAATCGGTAGTAGGATTTTGAGTTTATGAAGCGACAATTTGATGGCAGCACTTTCGTCTCGCGGGTATTATTTGAAAATGTTTATTTACTTTTTTCGAAGCAACACATTTTAAGCAATATGTTCATTAAAAAAATTAAATTGATATTCTGTAACAATTTTCGCGAGCTGAGGGTGCTAGGTGCTTTAAGATAAAATTTTCTCTCACCCCTTCAAAGTATTTGTTATTTATAGAGGAATAACCCCTAAAATTGATAAAACAAAAATATATTTTTTTTTTTCACATATCATCAGGCCTAGAATAAGAAAATTTATAATTTCATTACAATTAATGGTCTGAGATGGCTCTTAAAATTTTTTTCAATGGCATAATGTGTACAGGATTTCTTCTACCATGTAAAAAGAATATTCTCCAAAACAATGTTCTTACCTACTTCATTGAATTTTTAACTGCTGAAAATTAGACTCTGAAAAATGTGTCTTTTCTTGTGCATTTCGAAACTGAAAATTTTTTTCTGTCTGAAATCGGATTCAAAAATTATTTTCTTTTCTCCCCGTCGACTTCCTTCTAGCCACTGGTTATAGTCGTAAATTGTTGCGATTTTCGAAAACCATCCATGTATATCACTTTATAATCTTAAAAACACTTAAAAACTGTCCACAAAGATATAAAAAATGCCCAACACACCGCGAGGACGCGAAGAAAAATTTGTTCTATTTTAGGTTATTTTTCGTCAGAGAAAACAAACGCCGGTCGCCACCTAAATTGCCGCCCTGATTGAAAACAATTAGGAACATTAGGAATGGAAACATAACCTCTATACACAATAGAAAATAATTGAAATCGATGAACAAATGGTACACTGATTAGGCACGATTGAAAACAATTTAAGTTTTAACAACTGTGAATCGTTCTGAATCGTATTCAATTGATTATTTCTAGAAGGGAATAGTAAAAGTTGTTCGTACGTTTGTACCGACATTCTTGTGTACTTTGGAAACATAACAGTACCAAATAAAATCGTTTCTCAAATCAGATTGTCATGAACTCCTGTAAGAAAATTATTTAATTTTCGATTTATTTATTAACATTTTCCTCGGAACTTTCTAAAACATAATGCATTCTACATTTCCTTAATATTCTTCCAATATATATATATATATATACCCAACCTTGATCTTCTTTTCTAAGCCAAAGGGGATGAGTAGGAAATCTCCGTTTTTGTCGAGTACGTCTTTTACATTTTAAATGTAATAATAAAAGTGATTCTAAGTCTTCGCCGTAAGAATCTCCAGATAACGAAAAATAATCCATCTTAATCAATTTACATGAAAAGATAATCTGAAAAAATTCAGTAAACAATTATACGGAATCCAAATTTAAGGTTAGTTCGATTACTCTCTCGCAGGAGATTTCGATTATAGTCAGAAGCTCGCAACATTATACACTTTTACCTAAATAATTATGAAATCTTACATGCTTTAGAAGCTATTTATTATTCTGTTTACTTGATATATCAAACATAAAATTGTAAAGAAACAACACGATCAGCATCGGTCACCACAAAACTGCCACAAAATTTAGTCTCGTCTCTGATAATATCTTTGCTATCGGGGAGTGGTGGAGGCTAGAGGGGACCTGACTTTTTTCAACGGACGTGCCGTCTATATTTGTGGCGGGTAACTAATCCCGCACCGCATCAATATCTTTGCTCAAGCTTGGCACCAAGCTTGGGAGACTTGGACACAATCTTCACCCAAGGTTGATCCAAGTTTCGGTGCTGTTAGGGCGGTCATTTTTTGCCCTATTTTGCTATTATCTTCGTAAAAACTAATTTTTTCTATGTAAGTGCATTCGAAAAAAAGTATGAATTTTGCAAGATATATTCAATGAAATAATAAAATGATAATAATTATTATTCATTACGAAGATATTACAAAAATAAAGTTGTATCCCATGCATTTGATCGATAGACCTTTTCATTTAAGAAAACGATGCTGCGCAAGCGCGAAAACTATTTAGCACTTCCGTGAGTTTCGTACATTTTTCCCCTGAAACGTATGTGACAATAGTAAATATTAACGGAAAAAAAATATTTTGAGCAATTAGAAGTTAAAACCCTCCCACAAAGAAATTTCTGATTTATCAGGATAAAATCCACTAAAAAAAAAGGTTGGTGCGACCAAGAAGTCCTGTTTTGGAAATTGTAAAAGTGACAGTCGCGGTGCATGTCTCGTACTTGGAATATAACTATTATTTTATTTACAAAACCTTGTTTAAAATTTCGAAAAATGTTTCCCGATGATGCACTTAAAATGGATATTCAAAATTGCGCGGAATGCAGTAAAAGTAATATGTGGATGAGGTTATGTGCGCGCAGAGAAGTGTCTTTGTTTATATTTTTTATTCAGGAAAAATACTTGTCGACGAGTATTTTTACAGCATACAGAAAGTAAACAAAGACACTTATATTTGCTGATTGCATTACGTGAGAGAAAGTGGTCCATCTGAAAAGCTTCCCAACTCCATTAAAAGTAAGAGCCAGGAAGAAAGTTTTAAGGTAAAAAAAAAAAAATTAATTATATATTCAAGGACTGTGGAAGAAGGAATTTTGAATGTCGCATATCAAAATCATGCCTAGTGTATTTTATTTTTTTTAAATGCCACTTTTTGTTATAGAATATTTTGTATTTTTATTTCGTATTTTTCTAGCTACATGAATTTCAAAACTGACAACCCACTTATAATGACAGCTTTTACATTTTCAACTGCATTTCTTTGAAAATGAAATGAAGCCCTACATACTCTCATGTATTTAAGCAAACGGTAAATTGGGGAATTTTAAATTTACCGAAAAACATGTCGTTGAGTCAAAGCACGCATTGGGTAATTAAATACATACATATTTATTAGCAAACAAAACATTAGTGATACATACAGGGTTAGTAAAGAAGAAAAAAGTGAATAAAAGAAACGTTTAAATTGTTAACGGTGATTCTGCCATTTCGATGTCGGAGTCCCCGAGGTCTCCCCACTCGAGATCCGAAACCCAGACTGTCTCGAACTTGGGCGCTGAAAACAAAACAAAACGTTTTTAGGAAAAGGGAGCTGATATGTTTTAGAAACTGGAATAATCTCGAAATATTGACTTAAAAAAAATGATATATAAAAATAAAAAAAATAAATGAAAAAAATAAAATAAGTCACCAAGTATAGTTACCTGTCGGATCCCGTATAATATGACCACATCGACAAAAGCACTCTAAACACTCCATACGGACAAATCGTCCGCACGGACAAATCCGGTAGCTGGTACCCTCCTGACTGAAAAATAGAGAAATATTCATGATAAAAACATAATCAACAAAAGACAAGTAAAAGAAGAAAGAATGAAGAGGAATCAAAAAGTGGTGTAATCTTACCCCAGACGCAAAGAAGAATGCGCATGCATATGTGTGCATATTCGTGCGTTTGAATTCTCTGGCGGTGACAATCGCTCACTGTTGAGGTCATACAAAACATCAGCACGTTTACATAGCGAGTCCCGTTCCTCCTGCAACGTGAATTCGGTAGACTGCCCGGCATGAATGGTCGCATTGATCTTCCGCTTACGACGACCTCGCCGAACGACCTTGCCCACCGGACGACTACATGTACTAGCTGCAGCCCCGCGTGTATTTTCTAACTGCTGAACTTGGGTAAGTGTAGAGTAGAAACCCAACGCTGTAGCCAGATTCAGCAATTTTGAATGGAAACATTGCAGAGACATTTGTCGGGGACGATCATCAATACGGACATCTAAGAATAAAACAATGCTATAATATTGTACTCGACTGAAGGCTATACACATAAAGACAGAGTCAAAATATAAACTAAGAGTAATATGTGAAAATAAAATAAAAATGAAAACCAACATATTAAGCGCAATCAACCTGGAAGCCTAAGGACAGAAGCCGAGAGGAATTTTTGAGCATGTGAATCTTTAATTCAAGAGAAGAGACGCGCAAAAGCACGCATTTACGTCTCCAATCCAATTTACGAACTACAGCAAAGTTACTCGCGTTCACAGATAATCCCAAAAAATCGCGAGACACTCGAACAATAACCTCTACAGCGTTCAGAGGGGTCACGCTCCAAAAGGCAAATTGGAAGATGCCCAAAGCATTTGCCAATTCAAAAATTCGAAGTTTCGTACTATCGATTTCTAAACCACTGGCAGACACGTTACTATTAAAAGAAACAACAGATGTCACTTGCGGCACTGAATTTAATGAGGATAAATCAAAACTAATGATGAAGGTTATGTTATCATCAGTAACTTCTTCAGACGAAGCACTGTCCGCATCATTATCACATGTTGACGGCCCGAAAACGTCATCCAATAATTCAAAAAACTGATCATCAGAAACAGACAACGATGTCATCATGACAGAACGCGAAAACTAACTGAAATACATCCTAAACGGAAACGCGATCACCTTTTGCAAAGAACTAAAAGCAAACGGATTACTCACCATGAACTGCTGACATAGCCGAATTCTTTCTCAAATCCATTGCCCATCACTGGCAATTAAAATTAACAAAATTTTCTTACACTTAGATTTCTCGGAAGTTTAGGCAGCTTTTACCGGGGATTTTATTTTAAAAAAAAAGTGTTTTTCTATAGTACACTCTAAATCAAATTTTTTTAATTTAAAATTCTCAATTTTATGTGCGATTCGTCATTCTCAATTATGGCAGCAATGCCTCGATGCAAATGATCAAATGAACTTTTTGGAAATAAAGTACTTCTAAGTTAAATCAAATACCCGGGCATTAACTTACCAGTGGACCTCGCATTAGCTTGCTCGGTATTTTTAACTTGGCAGTTTTCCGCTTTTTTTTGCGAAAATACTGGAACTTATTTCAAGGGTTCTTTTCGATTACTTCTTTAACTGAGAATAGCATTTCTCAAGTATACACACAAGAATAAGGCTTGAACCTTGTACTAGCGCCTCAACTGTCTAAGGGTGCTCGAGAACCACAGAGAATTCAGCGGACTTCTGTCTTTTTCACTCCTTTTTTTTATTTATTTCACCTTATCAATATGCCATAATAAAACAGAATAGAAACATGTTACCCAACCGTAGCTCACTTTCTTAAGGAGAAATGGTACCGTAAAGTCTGAACTGAATATGATTTTCTATTCCGACTGGGTAAGCTTCCAGCTCCATGAGTTTATGTGTAGACTTAAGGCTCCGCTGCTCATGTTGAAGATTTAAGCGCACCATTACCTCTTTCACTAATGAGAAATACCAGAAGAGCCGAACCAAAATCATTTTTGATCTTAATCCAGATTCGATCAGGATGAGAAAGTGATACCGTAAAGTCTGAACTGAAAATAATTTCCATTCCGACTCGTTAAGCCTCCCGCTCCGTGAGTGTATGTGTAGACTTAGGCTCTGTTGCTCATGTCGAAGAGTTGGCACACTAATATTACTTTTACGGACTACCTCATGGATGAAAAGAGGGTCTAGGTTAAGGTTATTTAATTTCGGCCCGGATTTTCCGAGTTTTCCGATTCTGTAATTCAGGACTAGAGAGCCCCAGTTTACAGTCCATCTCGCTCATATATGACCGCGAGAGTTGCAATTAAAATCCTGAATATTGTACGGAGTAGCTCATGAATCCTCCAGAAGGAGGGAGTCCTCCACACCTCCTCACAAGAGAGGAAAAAGGGCTAAGGGAAAACGCCAGTACGCCGTTGAATCTCACAAATCAGTTATATACCGTAATCTCGTCTTCCCAGAAAAGAAGGTAGTTTCCCTTATGCACTGTTCGGCCAACTGTTCGACCTGCAACCGCCGCGCCTGAAGTTGCTTCCGCGAACCCAAACGCACTTATCCTAGTAATTGACCTAGAACAAGAGGAAGCCCTTCAGCAAAGGAGGCGCCCCTTTTTGGAGGAAAACCGTCCTAACCTCGGGGTTGGAAATCGCGAACAAGATTTAATCGCACCAGTTGAGGAACTAGAAAACAGTGACCTTTCGGACGACGATACAGTCATTCTAGACCCGGGAATCGAAATCCTAGATTAGAGGTCCGATACCGTTCTCGGAAATTCAGGAAATCGGATAAAATTCCGGTCTGGAATCGTTAGGAGAGGATTTCCGTAAATACAGGTCGATTTTTTAAATTAACCGATCAATTCAGGAAGAAACCAAAAATTCCGGTGTGGCGAACCTTCGCCAACCGTACCGTAAAAAGAAAAACTAGATCAATATCGACCTTCGTAACTGGATTTACATCTTTAAACGGAAGGCGATTGCCCACTTCAGTCGAATTGCACGACGATGATTTTCAAGAAGGGTTCGCTGAATTAGTTTTTGATTGGAATACGAACAACAATTTTGTAGACAGGGGTAGTCTCAACGTCCCTTATCTCGATATTCTCGAATACGAAGTCTCCTCAGGAAATGGAAAACTGCGAGTAGTATGAGAATTGGGCTTGGAAATTAGTGAAACGAATTTCCACTTCTTTGTTATTTCTAACTCGAAATCGATTGTCCCAAACCAAATCGGAGGAATAGCGGGAGTAAGAGTAATTGATTACTTACCCATGGTACATGGATTTTCCATGTATTAATATGAGGAAATATTTCCAAAAATTAGATCAACATCCAAGCTTTGATGAAACGAACCTTTTCTCACTCGACCGACTTTTAAGCGGAAGAGCCACATTGGAATTCAATAAAGCTACCGGCACCGACGGCACCAACCTGAACAGGAGTACTAATATCCTGGAAGTCCATTCAAACATTACGATCCCAAACCCAGCACTGAATATAGGTTGCGGCTGCGGCAATGGCCTCGGTTTTGGAGTGCATGACGCTCCAGAAAAGCACCTACCACATTCCTCAGTTCGATGGGAAACCCCTTAGGCTTAAGGAGTTCCTCCAAGATATCGCAAATGGCGCGGTATATATTACGGACTCAAATGAGCCCGGATTCATTAAGATCGTCGAGGATAAACGCTTTAGTAAGCTGAATGACTTGATCGCACACTTGAAGTAAAGGGGCTCTCAGATGAAATGTCCACCTTCGTGGATACCAGGAACCCCAAAGATCTCGTCAAGGCTCTTGACCATGCGCTACACATTAAAGAGAGGCAAAAGTAACTGAAGAGAGCCAAGAGTCATCTATCCGTCTATCCTATCTCCCGACCAAGGGAGGAAGCCCAAGACCGACCGCGTTCGCTGAGCCCCTATTCGAGGCAAATGGCAAATGGCTGAGAGCCCAGTAGATTATCCCCTCTCAACTCCCGCAAAATACCCATCTCTCACGCCCCTTACCCCCATAAGTATTCCGATCCCTATCCACCTTCCTTTCCCCCTAAAATCCCCTATCCTCATAGGTATCCTTCACATTTTCCCGCACCCTCGTTCCCCTAGGGGTATCCAAAGAAAACAGTGCTAGGACCAACCCTCCGTGGCAGAGGTACGGGAAATCAATCGATAGCATGACTTCTACAAGGTCGAATTCATCCGGACTGCCCGGAAATTTAAAATCGCAACAGACTCCTTGCTAGGACGCGGTGAAGAGTCAGCCGACCTCATACCGCCCCCAAAAACATGTTCACTTCCCGGAGAAAACCATGGGGTCTCACGAGAAGGAACCAAAATAGAAGGCTCACCTGTCGTCACCTTAACTGCACCGGAACTAAGGCATCCGAAATCCAGCTTTCTAGTAGACCCGGGATCAGATGTGAACATAATAAAGTTTAAGAAACTTCTACTTGAATTAAAATAAGATCCTGATAAGGCCGTTTTGTCGAAATGGATAAACCCAGATTCCGTGGAGACGATTGGAACCATAAATCTTGCATTATTTTGTACCCTAGTTGAATTCCATATCATGAAAAATGACTTCCCGATATCTCGTGATGGAATTATTGGCAGGCCATATCTCCGACAGGAGCAGGCTCAAATATCTTCCAGGCACAATTCACTAGTGACAATTTCGGACCAGTTCAATCCTATTCCTTTTGTTGACAATGAGTCTCAAACGGCCCGGACCTCGCTCAGGCATGAAATCAAACCATTCGCCCGGATCTTCAAGATTAGGGCAAGCACAAGGCTACCGATCGCTATAGACGTCCTGAACCCAAAAGTAAAGGAAGGATACCTCCCCAGGATAGAAAGTCCCGAGGTAGTTTATCTACGCGAAGCAGCCATCTCCGCTCACAAGGGAGTCTGCCACGTGCTCGCTATTAACACCCGGGAGGAGGACTTCGAAGTAGAGGTACAAGCCCAAGAAATTCTGCCCTATTATTTCATCGACCCTCATGACGAAGAGTCTACCAACTCTTACACTGATCGAGTCACGAAAATCAAGAACAGCTTGCGCAACTTCGAACTCAATCCAGAGGAAAAGGACTACGCTCATAGATGGGTAAACGATTTCACTGACATTTTTCACATAAACGGAGAGAGGTTTTCGACTACGAACGCGATCCAGCATATGATCCCTTCCACCAGCGATGAGATTATAGCAAGGAAACAATACCGGTACCCCAATGAGGCAGCCGATCAAGTGGCCGTCCATATACAGAAACAATACGATAGTGGCACAGTAGGATGCTCACAATCCCTTTATAACTCCGCTCTCTGGATCGTCACTAAAAACCTACATGGATCCAGCGAAAGGAAATGGAGACTTGTGATCGATTTTCGTGCCCTTAACGAGAAGTTCATATGGGATGCTCACCCTCTGCCCAATATCACGGACATCCTGAACCATTTGGGAGAAGCCCAGTATTTTTCTGTACTTGATTTGGCTAGTGGTTTTCACCAAGTTGAAACTCACCTGACGACAGGGCTAAAACAGCGTTCTCCACGCTTCGAGGAGATTTTGAATACCTACGCGTGCCCATGGGTATCAAGCACGCCTCTGCTACATTCCAGAGATTTATCGACACGATATGAAAGTGCATGCAAGGCACTGAAGTCTTTGTATGCCTATATGACATCGTGGTACATTTCAAAGACTTGGAAGAACATGATTCGAAGATTAGAAGGTTGCTGTATCGACTTTGAGCAGCTAATATCAATCTTCAACCCCACAAATGCGAATTCCTGCAAAAGGAAGTTGCGTATCTTGGCCATATCATTAGCCATGAAGGATTGAAACCGTGCACTAATCCTATACAAAATATGTTGTTATTATACATTTTATTGCAGCTTGTGCCGTTTCTCCATAAATTTAATTTGCTTATTTTCAACGCTATTTTTTATGATTGAAACTGAAAATACGCATACTAGTGTAAAGTTTTTTAAAGCAAATTTGTAGATATAATTTGGGCAAAAAATTTTGATAAATAAAAAGTTATTGTAGCTTGTAACGTTTTTAAAAAAAGTAAAATTTTTTTATTTTTGATGTATTTGTATAACAAGAGCATGCGTGAATTCATAGCTTGGTGTATGCCCGGTTCAGAGTTCTGATGCTCATACGTGTATGCGGGCATTTTTACCAAAGGTCGTTTACTGTACACTTGTCCTTCGTTTTCTCTCTCATTCTCTCTTATATCGAAAATCATTTTCTCTCATTCTATCGCATACATGATATGTTCCTGTATTACTTAATGCTACTTGAACTAAACGCATGAGTTTAGAACTAAATTTACCTGAAATCATGAATATTTTTATTGAGCTAGATATGCGAAACTTAATTCATTTTTCCCAAAGTTGGTTGCTGAAAGCTTTTAATATTTTGATAATCTGAAGAATTCACTTGTAGGCACGTAAGGGATTGCAAAAAGAGAGGCCTTTAGAAGATTTTGGACTTCAGTGCGCGGAGGAGGGAGGGGGTAAGTTTATTTTTTATGTTTTATATTTTTTTTTTAATTTGTGGTTTAAGTCTCAATTATGAGAAAAATGTCAGGACAATGGTGCTATTAAATATTTCAAAATTTCATAATAAAAGTCTTGATAGTTACATTTTATTTTTGAATTTCAATGTAATACCCTTAAATTATCTCATTCTTTGTTGGAGATTTAAACGAATAATTTATATCAACTTTAAAAACAATTGATTATTTTGTTCGAACTTCAAATATTGTATTGAAAATTGTTATTTTCCACTTCAAAATTGAACTATTCCAGTTGAAGATTCATCATTTTAGCTGAGAGCTCATCAGTTTCGTTGAAAATTAATTTATTTAACTTGAAATTTAACTGTTTCATTTTTTATTGAAAATTGCTCTTTCCTAGTACAAAATTGAACAACTTGGTTGAAAAATGTTCTTTTTCAATGGAA
Organism: Andricus grossulariae; assembly: GCA_011634705.1. Taxonomy (NCBI): domain Eukaryota; kingdom Metazoa; phylum Arthropoda; class Insecta; order Hymenoptera; family Cynipidae; genus Andricus; species Andricus grossulariae. The sequence goes on from JAABKJ010007545.1 coordinate 224,121,194, forward strand.
AATTCAACTTCTTCGTTGAAAATTCACGTATTTAAAAAAAATCAAATTTTTTGATAGAAATTTTCTTTTTATTTGAAAGTTAATCTTCTTGTTTGAAAATTCTTCTTTTCTGTTACAAAATTGAAGTATTTCCGTTAAATATTTATCATTTTACTTAAAAATTCAAATATTTGATTAGAAATTCATCTATTTTGTTGAAAATGCAATATTTTCACTTGAAAATTTAGAAATTTGAAGCAGTTTAAATTGAATTTAATATAGTGCGCTCACTAATTTTAGTTAAATAGGCACTGAATTTTAAGTATAAAAAATAAACAATTTTTGGAATTATTATTCAATTTCAATAAAAATACCGTAACTGAAGTTAATCAATTATTGACTTAGAATAAATTGATAGAGTTATATTTTTTGAATTAAGCTTTTTTTTACTCTTCAATATTATTTATAATAATAAAGTTTATTTTGATTTTAGTAGTAATTTTCGTTTACTAATCCAATCAATGCAATTTTACTAATTGAAACATGAGAGTGGCGTTTAATTTTTTTTAACTATATTTAATATCTTTTAAAAATTTTGATTACAATTTTTATCGGCTTGAAAAACAGTTTTGCCTTTAAAATAATTTGTTATGTTTTTCGTATTGTCGATTTTCTTATTTTCATTCCTACCTTATATCTTTGTAAATTTTAGTTTTTTTTTCTTCGTTTATACAAAATGCCAATCTGTTAGTCTGTAGGTTTTAATTTGTTAGCACGATAACTTTCAAAATAATTAACCTATTGGATCGGGCTTTGGTATTCTCTTACAGTGTCCTAAAATGAAGGTCAAGTTCGTTAGCCAGCCATTTTGGATAAAAATTCCAAAAAGTGAGCGCATTTTAAAATGTTTCTTTTTGCACGCCCTACAAGATTATCATAACGACTTTCTGAATTTTCTTGGAAAATCGAAAATTCACATTTTGATTGCACAAAAAAAATCAAAAATCAAAAATTTAATTTTAAAGGCAAATCATACAAGATACGACAATTAAACGACAATTTTGCACTCAAAAAAAAGGTCTACAAATTTGTTATTGGTTACCTTTTGATGAGATGTGTACCCTGAATTAACCTTGCGTGTAATCCTTGTAGTAAGATTGCACAGGTGAAGGGTTTAAAACAACGTCAGCATCATTCAACAGTCGCGTTTAGATCGTTTCGTGAACTAACATTATTTTAAAACGAATTTTGTATTTGGAATTTTTAATCTGCAACTTTCAAAGCATAAATAATTCACAACCGTGTATAAACCCCATCTAAAAGAAGATCAAGGGATGATGAAATTAACTAATTTGAAAATTCCACCGTTTTTGAACATTTAAATCATCCAAATAATTTAAAATAAAACTTTTATAATTTTGAAGTTTTTGCGAGCTTTTATCTGACCATACACTTTTCAAACATTTAATTAGATACAGGATTTTCACTGATTAATTTCATACTACACTATTATTCAAACTCTTTACATTTTAAAAAAAGCAAGTCTCAATCCATTGGGAGTTTTCTTCTTTCACGGATTGATATTCATAAAACACGGACTCTTTTATTCGTTCTTTCCGAAGTTCAGTCGTGTAACCTTTACTGCCTTTTTGCACTGTACAACGGAGGCAACTACTGGTTGGTGATCAACGCTGAGACAAAAACTGTATGACAGATCCATAATCCACTCGTAGACAGAGTTACAATTTTATGAAAAGGAGTTCTTACAATTAACTCATTTAAAGAACCTTTCATACCTTAGATAGTCACTAAAGGCGAATATCTGATTATCTATCTGCAATAAATAAAAGAAATTTAGCCACATTCTGACTGAAATATTCTATTCTAACGGTCTGGCCTTTACTGCATTTCCCCACTGAACAACTAAGTCGTACTACTTGGCAGTTATAAAAGCATAATTAAACAAAGTTCAAAAATGAAAATTTTAATTGTACGAACGCTACACTTAAGTAAGTGATTTCGATCACAACCCATTCGTGAGTAATTACTTGATCTGGCAGAACAAAATCTGACCTCTGCTTGAATTGCTCGCTTAAATTTAATCTCATTTTTACAAAATGCCTAACGATCCTAATCAAGCTCAATTTACTGGCGATATAAATCACACACTGAGTGAAGCCATGATGACATCCATGGCAGAGTGTTTCGCCGTACAACGAAGGATCGTAAACATCCCTAGCTATGACGGAAAAAACATGCCCGTTAGAGATTTTATTCAAGATATTATAAACGGCAAATCATCAGTACCAGCCAACTGTGAATCACAGTAGCTTAAAGCGGTTTTAGCTCGACTAAAAGGCGCAGCCAGAGATAGTATTCACGGGGAAGGTTTTACAACAATAAAGGATTCACTTAAACATTTGAAACAATGTTATGCCCCTCGTAAAACTTATGCATGGTATTTGCATGAAATTTCCACTATTAGATCAATTTCCCCAATGTGGATCAACTCTTAGCTCCGTTAAATGATTGTGCTCTTGAATCTTTCAAACGTGGATTACCAGATAGTATTTCAGGTTTAGTGGAAGCACGCAATCCCGCAAGTTTAGATAATGCTTTAAAAGTCGCGCTCGAATACGAAGTAAGACAACAATTAAACCCTCATTACCTCACAAATTATTATCATGAACCTAGCCCGAATGTGCGTTTTGCGATAGCCCCTGATTCATATAAAAATTGGGATCAGAAACCGCATCATTCAAGGATAATAAAACGTTCCTATTCACTCGGAGGTTCAGTTTATCCCAATAAAAGTAAATCACATTTTTTGAGTAATTATAATCCACCTCAACAATACCCCTATATGCCGCATAATTCTCATCATCAATATCCGACTACTTCCATGTCGAATAATGGATATTCCAATTCAAACTATTCCCGCGGGGGAATGACCACACCTCCCCACGTACAGTCCCCTAATACAATAAACAATGAGACTTCAAACTACAATTTCGCTCGCCGTACAGACGCAGCGACGTGCAAGGCGAAGGAAGAGCGCCAGAAGAGCGTGCGAATTCTAATAAAACAAAAAAGATCTACCACGCTAAACTGAGTAGAAAATCCCCAGTAATAGCATTTTCATCCTCCAATTTCATTAAAACAAGAGCATTATTCTTAATCGATTCAGGAGTCGATATTAATATTATAAAATTAAATTCCTTAGACGAAGAATCATTAGTGAACAAAGAAGAATCTATAGACATAACAGAATTGACACAAGGTAGAATTTCCACTATAGGCACAATAAAACTGTCATACAAAAATCCATGGTAGTTTTTCACGTTTTCTCCCAATATTTTCCTTTGGTTACAGATGGAATTCTAGGAAGAAAATACCTTCGACAAGAAAAGGTTCAAATTTCATTTTGGGATAATCATTTAGTTACTCCTTCGAACCCTTTAAAGCCTATTCCTTTTAACGATAAAGAGTCAAAAATCACGCAGGATCAGATAATCGATTATAAAGGAACAGAATCAAAACAAAAATTCAATGTAAAACCCGTAGAAGAACTTGAACTAGATAGTGAAACGGAATTCGATGGAGAATAAACTCAATTATAAACCGGGCTGGAAACGAACTAAATGAACTCGAAACTCAAGGAGTTAGAAATGAAGAAAGTGCAGAAAATAAATATGTAGATGCCCCAGACAAAGGAGAATCTCCCTTAAACACTTTAAAATATCCATCAACCGACAATCTAGTTTTAATAAAACAAAAGGGTGATGAATCACCACAAGCCATATCAACCCCATCACAAAAATCAAATGGAACCATAGCTAAGCTAGGGACCCTAAGATCTGTAATAAATTACAAACCGCGATTTGTGCCTCCGTTGCAAGCAGAGCGCGAGCTGGGTACCAGGCGTAGCTGCTTTAAAAAGTTGCGAGGGGAGAACTTAAGAATAGGGTTACCTATATTACCCGAAACGTGATCCCAAAACACTTATAACGAAAAGGCCAAAAACATAGTACCATCAACATTCTTACCAACCTATTAAAACATATTTCTTTTGTATAGGCGGAACAACACCAACGTTGGTCCAGGGAAATGCTTTAATGGTAAAAAATGTATCAACTCTATCTCTGTACCTCTACACATATATGTATATAAAAATATTTTACCTAAATTAAAGATCTTTTTGACTAGACAGATGTCTCTTTGATCTAAGAATAATAATTAAACAAAGATTAAATAAGTGATTTTGAACCAGTCTAATTAGATTATTGCATTTTCCAAAAATTCAAAATTTATGCATTTCTAAAACTGCTAAAGTTTAAAACATTTCTTCTTAAAAATTTAAAATGAATAGATTTCTTCCGAAAAATCGACTGATTCAACGGCACACTGATTTTATTCAGGTGATCAAGATCATTGAATCAAACAAATTCATCAATCTGGACCTTTTGTATTCCAAGAAATTAATTTACTTGAATGTTTGAGAATTTTATTTTGTTAAAATAATACATTTAGGGAGTTCGATTCTTTGAATTAATAAAGAAATATGTCTGGTTCAAATGAGGGATCGCTACTTTAGATAAATAGATTCCTGCGACTGAACAATGGGACTCAAGGAACACTGTTGAAAAATGGTATTAACTTCAAAACACCAAAGCATATTAAAATTAATGCCTCAAGCCTATGAAACCGAGATGAGGAACATATTTTCTAAATTTCATATAAAATTATAATAATCATTCAGATAATTCCATTCTATATAAAATTGTAATAAATTTATTCTTCACTGTTAAAAATTTTTTCAATTTTAATATACATGTACATTAATTTCACAACATGATGGTATATTAAAAATAATTTACGGTATATGCAAATGACTTTACTCCCATGTATATTGAATTTTGATCAGATTTTAACCGTGTTAAAAATTAAAAACATGATACCTTCTACCAATTAACCGAAAAAATAATTGACTTTTAAGTCAAAAGTTCAAATACGCTAAATAAATATCAGCTCTTATCTATGATTAACTGTACTCACATTGAATTTCAACCAATTTTAGAAAAGTTGCGCTTTAATTACAAAAGCAATTGAATCGATTACCTCAACTGCAAATAATTGAAAAGATCTAAAAATATAAAAGCACTTTGAGTTTTAAGCAACTGCTATATGGACCTGTATATTATATTTAATATAAATTGTACAACCTTGTATATGTTAACTGAACTGAAAAATATTGTTTTTGCAAATGTCTTCATATAAATTTGTATGCAGATATTCTACAAGTGAACGCATTGACTTGGTGCATATTGTTTTGTATGTGGAATAAAAATTGATTATAGGAATTTTGAAGCTTAGCACGAAAACATACAGTAAAATTCAACCAAAATTGGTACTGATAGTTACACCAGCTCATATTTTTGAATTTTCTCAGAGCAAACCACATTTCAATTGAAAGAAAGAGATCACAATCTTTAAAAAACGAAATAATCACTGTAGCCTTTATATTATCAAATTTTAGTAACTTTGTATACACTCAAACACACGTGTTCAAAAGTAAGAACAGTAAACATATTCCTAATTACACGAAATATCAACATTAGATAGCAATAACAAATGCTGTTAATTAGATTCTGGGATGTACCACAATTACATGTAATCAAGCAAGATTGATGAAATTTCCTATTTTCCTAATCCCTACAATCAGTTGCAAAATTCTCAAGAAAAACAGAAAAGTAATCACCCGTTTAGCTATTCAAGTGACGAGATGTCTACACCACATAGTTCGCTCCTTTGTTTTGATGTCTATCAAAATGAGGACATTTTCATCGAGGACGATGAAGCATTCTAAGGAGGGAGGACAGAAAATAAAAATCCAAAACTTTTACAGTCAAAATCTTCGCTACACGTGAAGAAATGGAACGGGAATATTATATTGACATAGCATCATGCTGCACCATCCTAGTAATTGGACTCCTTGAAGCTGTTTTCACCGGAAGAAGAATCTCCAAAACTAAGCAAGGGAATACTACACATATAACTTTGTATGATGATGGCACCATCTCATAGTGGCTGCTCCTCACACGAAATTTAATCCTTTCGTGATAAGATCTCATATACAACTATTTGGTTAACATTTTAATTTTTTGTTTCAAATTCAACTCTTTGGTTGAGAATTTTTTTTTACATAAAAACTCGTATTTTTTATTGGAAAACTATTCCTCTTGGTTTGAAATTTCCACATTTTGGATGAACTTTCTTTTCTTTCTTGACGGAACAATCTGTATTTGTTGAAAATTCGTCTTTTTAGTTGGAAAATTCATAATTTCAGGTGAAGATTCATCTCTTTGGTTAGAAACTTCACTTTTTTGTTGAAGATTTCATTTGTTTTACTGAAAATTTAATTTTTCCATTTTTGACCGTGTTTGAAAATTAATGTTTTCTTAGTTGAAAATTGATACTTTTTGGTAGAAATTTCATATTTGCAACTGTTTTTGGTTGATGTTTAATCGTTTTTGTTTGAGCATTCAATCATTTGGTCGAAAATTCTGAAATTGTTTTATTCCGTTGATAAGAGATTCGATGTTAAAAATGTTACAAGATTAAAATGCCGGTCTCTGAATATAAATTGTCAGGTAAAATGAAAAATTAGTCAAATTAAAATCAGGGAAAAGTCAGGGAAATTTGAAAATGAATTTTCACGGCCACCCTGACTTCCTTTGGAATATTCCCTGCCAAGTAATAATTTTTGCTTAGAATAGGGATTCCAGTCTACTCATCGCACCATTAAGCTTCTTAGTGCAATTTAATTTTCATTTCTCATAAATAGGATGCATCTCACAGGAATCCAGTTACTTGATTTCAGTTTATAGCACTGTCGAGCATTTATTTTTAACCCTCTAGGAGAAGACGAAAGAGAGTGACAGCGATAACTCATTGGTGGAAGTTATTTTAAATAAATCAGAGTGAGGATTCAGTGAACGGCTAAAAGTTATCGTATCAAGTCGAAATTTATAACTTCAGCTCAAGTTTCCTGAAGTTCGTTACAAACTTTCTTCGTAGCCTGCAAGGCAAAAGTTTTCGTTCCAAAATGATTTTGTATTTTCCACCACTGTTCGTGAACTCAGTTATGCAGAAGGTGATTCCATAAGGCCGTAACACCGTTTGGAAAATACTTTCGTCTGATTTATGTCGATGTGGTATGAATGCAAAATGAAACTTGAAGTAAATTAAATTTAAAATGTAGGAAGTAAATTATGTAGCTTTATGCGAAGTTCTTATAGAGCAGATTGCTCCATCTAAGTTCCCTTTATTTCTAATGTTGATTTCGTATTCTAAAGGTACGGCAGACATAACTTTCTTTCAATCCTTTCAGTTCTTTATTCAATAGGTACATATGTAAAAATGCTTGCAATTCAAAACAGCATAATTCACACAATATGAACAGTTTCAGAATTGATGTAACTTGAGACTATTCTCAATATATGCACGAGAAATTGTAGTAAGGTAGGAAATTAGGAAAGGTGTAGCAACATAGTGAATGTGATTCTGATTAAAATTGAAACATAAGGCGTTTAATAAACCATAGGTAATATTTCAGTAATGACAGTATGAAAGAGAATAAGCCTGGCTGAAATGTAAATTGACACCTTTCGACTCTAGCCTACATCTTTCTATTAGCATTTGATCCTTCAGACTGTTGCTTAAGAATTTAAGAATAAAAAAAATGAAATGCAAAGGACCCCCGCTGACAAGGCTCGGCTGCAGCAGTCTGGTGGTCCTTCGGATGCGTGAGGGAAAGTTGGGTAGGCGGCGATCAAATATTGAAGATTGCGCTCTTAGAACGTTTTTAGAATAGAGAACAACTCCCAGGAAAAGTCGTTGATAATTTTAAAATACAATTTAAAAATATCCTAACCCGCCTGAGCGAAGACATCTGTTCCTGAAATTTGAAGGCAAACACTCTTTGTTTCTATCTGGAGAATTCATCCTTTTCCTTAATATTTATTTTTAATTATTTAATTCACAAATATCTACTATTTTTCAAAGTCTATCTTCAGAACTTTTGAACAGGGATAAAAACAGATAATTGTATTTGTTTAAGTATCGAAAACAGTTTCAAAACCGAAGTTAGCACATTTTGAAATGATTCTTCTTTCTTTTAAAAACATTTTGTTTGGTATTACCGGCTCTGAACTTTTACTACTAGTACTTGAATTTTATTTTTATTAACGTAAGCTTTTCCAGACTCTCTACCTCTTTCATTCCTTTCTGCTTGCCATTCTGATAAATTCAATATTCCTGTTTTACCCCTGTTCAAAAGTTCTAAGTTAGATTTAGAAACGTATATTTTCGAAGTTGAGGTTGATACGAAGCAAATAACCTCGACTATTTTGATATTTCTTTACAAATTCATTTTCCAACTTTTTGTTGACAGTTGGAGGATTGAAGCGCTTCCGCGGAATAGAAAAACAGTTTAAAAAAAGAATAAATCTATTGTAGAACTCCATGGACACAAAAGTTGTGTTGATCCAAAGTTATTTCTGCCGAGGCTTCAATGGTTGGTCATTTATAGTTTGTGATCAGTAGAATGTGTTGAACTGAATAGAAATAACTGGAGTTTTGAAACCAGTCTTCTGTAGCAACCCTGCCCATGCTTGAAACTATGATCTAAAGGGAAGTATCCTTTTCAAAATCTGATTAACGGCACCAATTTTAAGGTGATTGGAAGCCAACGAAGTGGAAGTAACGAGCACTAATGGACTCCCGTTTCGATGAGGAATTCGAGTTGGATTTGAAGGTTGGCAAAAAGCAATGGGTTTTCCGATCTGGACAGGGTCACGTGTTTCCTTCGAGACACCAAAAGAAACCAAAAAGCTCGTTACTTTATAAGGTCCAGTACAAGTATGCGTGTTGCTGTGTACGCTCTTGGTCATCTTCTCGAGGACGAAGACGAAGACGAGAGGGAAACTTACGACCTCAGGGTAAGCATCGTTACGGACTCGTAACTTTAATCGCATCGAGACACGGGCACGCGAGCCAAGCAGCGGCTCTCGTACGTGACGACGATACTGAAGAATGACGAGGCAGAGCGCCAGATGAGATTGCCTTCCATCGGAAAGGACATGGCAAACGAGGTTCGTGACGAAAAAGTGGCAAGGGTGCCGCGGTCAGGAAAGTTAGTTTTTCTGCTGGTCTTTCCTAATCGAAATAAGTCGAATGACGAGATGACGTAAATCCACTTACTGCTCGTAAAATGCAGTTTACTCTCGTGTATGGGGCAAAAGCATTGTGTGCACAAATCATTTTCATTTTGGTAAAAAGAAGTGAAGGAAAAGTTTGCAATTGGGAAAAGAGGAGGGAAGACAGTAAAAACTGGTGCTCTATATTCACAAAGCACGAATGAAAAATGAAAAGATCAATATGAGTTGAAACTTAAAGTCAAGATATTGCTATGCTCTAGAAGTTGATATTCATGCAGCCTCCATCGAGACGTCTGAGCGATGCTTAAATTATGACTCACGCCAGTCGAGTCAGGCAGTCGAGGAAAACCTTGTACAGTTTTATCGCCACGTTTGATGGACACCGGTGCTCGTACGGTAATGTCTTTTGCCGTCTAGGCTTGCGTATAACCCCTCACGTGTCTGCGATAAATCATGTTTCTGCAGCCAGGCTGGAACGAAATTGCGCAACAACTCCCAGCCAGGTAACTTAATATCGTCCAGTTCATAATGTCCACGTCCAGACTTAAGCTCAAGTCGAGCCTATGGACTAGCAATTCGGTCAGGTGCGCTGCTACCACGTACAAGGAGAGTAACACCATTCACTCGCAAAACTTCAATCTTGTTTCTCCCGTAGCTAACTCGGAAACTTTTTATCTTCGCTGCACAAAAAAAGACCGGTCGTAGATCCAGGTTAACACCTAGCTCTCTGGCACGCGCTCGACGTGTAAGTTAAGTTTGTCGTGTGCGAAACTTGAATTTTGCAAAACTGCCTGCAGCAGGTAAGTTTATACCGTCGGTGATGCGGTTGGCGCTTCACGGCCCGAGGTCTACAGTTTCGTCACGTGCGCGTTATAAATTCTCGCGTCTTTAAGTAAGAAGTAAGAAGCCGTCTTACTAGAGGAATTTTGATCTGCTGGAGTACCTTAAGAGGGTGTCTACCTGACCAAGAAAAGGTCGGGAATTTTGTTCACCAGGGAAATGACAGGATTTTTCATTCAAATGTAAAATTTGGAAAACAGGAAAAGATGTGTTAGTTGGGTCTTATTTGATTCAAATCAATGTTCTTCTGTTCTTACTCTGCCGGTTCTTTGATCAATACTAGAACTGTAGGTGTAGTTCTTTAGATATCATTGTTATCCACCTGTTAAAGCAATTGTACTGTTTTTAGAAGCTTTGTTCTTTCATTAAAACCAGTTCTTCTAAACTGGATTTTCTTTTATTGAATCTACTGTAAACAGTGTTGTTCTACTCTTATTCTGCTCTCAAAGTTGTTATTTCCTTGAAACAATTGATTTTACATCAATATTGGCACTGAAACTGATCTTTCCCCTTAACATGGATGTCCTCATTGTTCAAACATCATGCTTGTACCAAGCTTGACTTCCTCAAAACTTCTATCAAGGTAAGTTTATGCCACGGGTGATGTAGACTGCTTTTCGCGACCTCAGGTCTGCAGTTTCGTCACGTGCGCGTTATAAGTTCTCGTGTCTTTAAGTACGAAGTAAGAAGGCGTCTTGCCATGGGTACTTTGAGGTGCTCGAGTACCCTAAGTTCTCCACGCTATGCTGAGACGCAACTCTCGAAAAGTGAAGAGAAAAACGAAGAAAAAGGCAAGGAAAAGAGCAAGTTGTGGAGAAGAGATGAAGCTGGGATGGAGAGGTGGCACCTACCTAACGCCTTACGCTGGAGTTAACTTGACAAGTAGACGGTGGTGGTAGCGACAGGGATGGCGGCGGTCAGGCGTGGCTAGCATACGAAATCCGCGGAGTATTCTGGTCATGTAGCCTCCGGGGGCCAAGCTTCACGACCAAGTCGCGGGCTGCGGGGGTATTAATTGGCTTACGAGGCGACACTCATTAGCACATTGAGTGCGAGGGGTGCTACCGGAGGCCTGGACCCGGACTCCTTCCAACCTTCTCTCCCATTTCTATCCTCTACCCTCTATATAGTTTCCTCTACCTCTGTTGCCCAAGGCTGTTTTGTGTCACGCGCTCAGCTAGTAGACTCGCTTCCCTCTGGCTTGGTAATACGATCGGCGATCCGAGCTAGTTTGCTTGGAAGACGAGACGCTCGTTCCATCCCAATTCCTGGAGCCGGTATCAGAGAAGCTTGCGAGAAACGTTTTCTGGAAAGGTTTTCTCAATGAGAGAACTATGCGTTCTGATTTCGAGATGTCCCAGGTGTGAGTGCTGTTTCGGTTCTGGGAACGTGCTCTGCCTTCGTCATGCGGTCGATTGTGGTCTAGCGCTTATTTCCTCGCACCGGGTAATTTAGAGAAAGATCGGAGAATATCGCCCAGCAGGATGTTCCGGAAAGCCGGCGGATTCGCATATTTGCGGTTTCCCGATACTCCGGGAACTCTCGGTAGATCCAATTTGATCGGAAGACCGCAGCGTCTATTCGCTCGACCTTGCGGAGGCGGAGGACAATGTGCTCGCTATGCACGAAGAGGCAGAGGACTCACTCTCTCCGTCTCTCATAATGTCTCTCTCACTCACTCTCTCTCTTTCTCTTTCTCTGGCGCGCAAGCCGAGGTAGACAATGTTGCTCGATAAGGCATTGTTCCACAGAGGTCTCGAGCTATACGAGCAACACCCGGCTACATTACCTCCGCCTGCCACCCTGGTACCCGATTCTCGTCAAGCCCCCCTTGTGCCACCAACACTCTCGCCTGATATTCCACGTGCATCGTGTATACACTAGTCACTACTGCAATCCCTTCTCCTTCTCTTTGTTTACTGCATCAGCGCCTTTCTCTCTGTTCATATATACCGACTTAGCGGGTCAAACGGGCACCGTATCGTTCTCCTATTTGTCCAAATTACATTTATTATACTCGCAGACAATGGCAAATTGTAACTTGCGAGCGCTTATGCTTTACGAGCGCCAGGGGTCGCGGGTCCGCGATACCGAGATGGGGTCGCCGAATCAGAGAATAATCCGCATTGTCATCCAGGCTCATATAAACCTCTGGGATTGCGGAAAGTTATTCCGTCCCACCTGCACTAGTGCCTTTTGCCAAACAAATATTGTGGTATTACGACAAACTCCGCTAACAAGGTTCTATGATTTGGGGTCGAGTTTTCAAGTTTTTGTGAGGTATCCTTCTTTTATTCTAATCATTGTCTGGTGTTAGAATAATTTTTCTTAAATTCAAATTCCACTCATTAAAAAAATTAGTTTACTGTAAAAACCATTGCGTTTCTAGTAAAACTATTTCTTTCTCTATTAATACTGACACTAAATTTGTTGTCTTTCGCTAAGACAGTTGATGTATCTCGGTTGTTATTCTATACACAATTTTCTTTACATTAAAACTGTTCTTCCAGTGAAGCTAATTAGCACAACTGTTTTACAACAAACTTCTCTATGAAGGTTTTGTGATTTCGGGTCAAGGTTTTATGTTAGGATTTGTATCATGCTGTTTTATATTATTTATTAAAGAATACAGCGTATCATCACTGAAGAAAAACACGTTTATATGTACAGTGCACTGTTGCAATATTCAAGTTCGATTTAATCGGAACAGTTGAATACTCAGGACTTTCCGGATGCTCCATTTTCAGGGTTAGTGATTACGAACTATATTCTGTGCTATATCCGAACGCGATAGCTACTTTGGGTGAAGCTGGCTTAACTAGGCCATTGTACGTGTATTCAGGGTGGTTCTCTAACGCATCCCATAGGACCAGATAGGATCATGGAAATGTATGTTGAGTGATCTCCAGATGATGGAGGATGAATCATCAATTATGCTTTGTGAAAGTTACAAACTTTTGTTTACCTGACGTTTGTGCAATCATGATGTGTTACTTTCGAGATTACGCGACGAGACACCAATTTTAGTTGAGCAACTCTGATGACGATATTAGTTTGAAGAGTTATGTGTGAATGCACTAGAGACCATATCATTGTCTTGTCAACATTTGAGATTTTAGATGTAATTTTCTGACAGATTCAGCATACACACTGATTGATTTTCCATACTTTTTCGACTAAACTGCCCTTTATCAAGCAACGTATTCTCATAGATCTGAGAAGATTATGTTTAGACAGTTTACTTTATTGAAGCGTAAGCGTGAATACATATAAATCCCTGGGAGATTATTCGGACCTAGCATAAGCTTCAGATTAGTGGACTAATACTTCATGAACTAGGTCTTGGGTATAACTTCTATGCGAAATCCCTTTAATTTAATATCCCCTTATTATCACTGTATAATTCCTCTGAAATTCTACATGAAAGGAATGGTCCTAAACAAAACTTGCTTTTGTCTAGGTTTCAACATGCCCTATTATCAGTTAAGGAATTATTGAAACTCAGTTTAATACATTTTCGTATACCAAAAATCTTCTTTGAATCAGTTAATAGTTGGAGCTTAGTATTCAGGAATTAGATGTGGAAAATGAGCTTCAGTCGGGAGTGAAAGACACGAACGACCTGCTTTTGACGGTCGTTTAGTTCGAAACCCGTCTAGCTGTCCTGTACCATTCGGTCTGTTTCCCTCGTCTTTAAGTCGAAGTCGACAGTGTCGGTCTGTAGTCGACGGTTTTACTCCTACCCTGACAGAAACACAAGAAGGACAGTAAGGTACGCTTCGGTTCAAGTTGGTTTCAAACGTTAAAGTGGTACCTAACTGGCTGCCAAGCTTGTGGTCCATGACGATGGTAGGAGTACAGAGAAGAGAGGACGAAAGCCAGTCGAAAAGGAGACGAAAAAGGAAAAAAGTTGTGGAATAAAATTGGAAAAGAGTAGTCTTGGTGAAACGAGTACTTAAGAGTGAAGTCCAGGAATTTTGTATTCATCCCTCTTGCATCTGATTATACCGTCTCTGGATTCTCATTACCAGAATTCCTCATTAACTGAATATAGTTTTGATGTTACTTTGATATGTAATTTTCAGATATGTCATGACAACACTGTTACGAAAGTAGGGAAAGGAAGTAAAAATTGCCCAAGACAAATGAATTTCACATTACTGTTATTATGCCGGCAAAATGTATGTTAATCCAGAGATATAAGACTGTAGGAAGAGAATTATCATACATTGTCTTAATCACCTTCATAATTCTTTTCACTGTTGCAATAAAGTACGATTCAGTGCAGAGTTGTTTCAGCTTCGTGAAAGTACTGCAGAGAAATATTTTAAAACAAAGAAAGGAATTCATCCATTTCATTGATGCACTACAAATGTTCAATAATGAGTTTATTATTGAAATTCAGCTTAGAGGAGGGAAATATAAAGAAAAGGATAGATATCTTTGATGAGAAAATACAAGGATGGATATTATTGCTTCGGCTTTTATTCGCCGACATGTTTGCCGAATCGATCGCAATTGAATATATGCATCGGAAAGTGTACGTGTGCCTGTTCACTTTGCTCAGTGAAGGAATCGCTTTCCTCGGAGTTGAACCGGGGTGGATCGAAATTCCATGCCCATCTACAATATGCTCTTCCTTTCTTTTTTTTTCTCTCTCTCTCCGACGTGTCTCGCGAGCTATCGCAGTGCAGCGTGTACTTTGGTAAGTCGGCATGAATGAAAAAAGGAATATTGAGCGAAATCTCATTTGGCCTCAAAAGAAACCCCGCCATCGGGTCGAGTTGCACGACCACGAGCGAATAAAAGCGATTTCATGAACGATGAATTTCGCAAATGTCTAAAAAAAAAACGGCGAACAAAGACCCGCAGTGCCTTTCAGGTCTCTCCAGTACCGACGGTCTCCTTTGAATCTGAGCTCGACGCCATCCCCCGAACACAGGAGATGATAAAGGGGGAGGAAAGGGCTAGGCGGAAGAGGAAGGGTGAGGGGGGGGGGAGGCAGGAGAAAAGTGGGTTAAATATGCAGGGTGTTTGCTGAGTCTCCGGTCGACTTCATCGGTCTAATTGCGGTAATGCTCACAGCCTTGGGCCATTTGACTCTACTGCTACTACCTGAACGCAACGTCACCTAACTTCTCAACTACGAAAAGCGTAATCAGTCGTTTGTAAATAGTGATGTGGTCCCGCAGATTGGCTTGACGAGGGTCAAAGGCTAAATTGTTATTTCTAATTTACATTGTTATAAAACCATAAGGAGTGGAATCTCACAGAAAAGTAGGAACTCTAATAGCATTACATACGAAAGGTAGTTAGAAACTTGCTGCTAAAAAAGTAGCAAAAAGTAAGAAACTTGGGGTCTAATTTCTGGCTGAAAGTTACGTAAATGGGTGGTGAGTACTGTAAATTCAAATATAATCCTCAAATCGCTGGTTTCAACTGAAATTAGTTGTTTAAGTTTCGCGCAGATTGAATCTCGTTTGCCGTGGTAAGAAATTAGAAGGGTCAAGTTTGTAACCACTTGGTGAAACTGGCAGAAACTCGACAATCTTTGCACTGTGGCAGAAGCAGTTACGAACCGCTGGTATCAAATTAATTTTAAGGAATTCCTTAGGAGCGTGTTCGCTGATTGGCGCCAAAACCTTTCCGGCGAGGCGTTAATGAATAGCTGAAGTTTCTAGACCGCAATAAGGTTGGATCTCTCCTTTGTTTCTCTTAAATCAACATTCAAGTAAATTAGAGCCTTCGTCTGTACGAGAACTAAAGCAATATAATCTCGCCCAATATCAGTAATAACAGGTATTGTATTAGACACCATGAATAAAATAGATTCAACTTTCCACACAAGTTCGTTCACGTTTAATTGAATTTTAATAATAGCATTCAATTTTCCAAACGAGGTCACTCAATTAGAGAGAACAAATATCCTTAAAATAGATTAAATATATACTTTTAGTATGAATATTTTATTGTAGAGGTCATTTCTAAATACTTTTTCAATTTAAACTTTTGTAGCCGGACAATTTGAATCTATAGCAGAGATTTAGAGAAGCCGACTTCGAGACCATTTTACAGCTCAACTGGTTCATGCCTGTGCTAAGTTTCTATTATGTTCTCGAGGGCTATTAAATTAGCCGCCAAGAACAAATCAAAATATAACTTTGGAGATGCATAATTCGTTCCTCACAATTGCTCAATATAATCTCATGACATTATCGGCACTTTCGAAAACTTCGCACGGACATGAATCACTTGAGCTGTAGAATGGTCTCTCTTGATATAGAATTTACCCTGCCTATATACTAACGAGCAAGTAATTTGAACAGTACAGAAACATTTGTCCACTTTGATTTAAAAACAATCCATCGTTATCCGGACCTTTTTGGAACGATCTACTCCCTGGGCTCTCGATGGTCTTATAAGGTGGAATGGAAACGGTTATCAAAAGGGACTTCGGCCGCGTAGAGTCGTATGAGTAGCTTGAGAACGTGTCAACAGCTCGAAAAACGGTACATTGAGATAAGATGGAGGAAGCCGACGTTGGTTGGGAAGATGGAAGCAAGCAAGGCAGTGCGGAAAAGCTTCACTCAAACTTGTCTTCCATTCTGTATGTGCCCCCCCCCCACACACAAACACAACCACCTATTTCCTAGCCCGTCTAATACCGATTTCTCTGACGTTTTTCCCGATCGGGGTTTTCCGATAAGCGGTGGAATAACGCTGTCACATACGACTCTACCATAGACTAAAATTCGAGTGAAATACTTGACTCGAGAGGACCGAATTTTGAAGAGTGAGCCGTCAACAAAGAAGCACACATACATTTTTCTTTTCGAATATAATGTTCTTTTTTCAGAGTACTAAACTTAAATTATTGTCCATTAAAGTCATTCAGTAAAACCTGTATTGTTGTGTCCATTGTTTTCATTATTGAAGAGAATTGATTTTGGTATTCAAGTTTCAGAGTTGTTTACCATTTTAAAGATGGATGAAAAATTGCACATTTAAATGCTACTCGAGATTTTAGTCTGATGAATGATGCATGATGCTTTTCGACGGATTTGGAACCTATCTTCGCTGATGTTTCGTGGCAAATCAAATTACTGTGTCCATTATTCTGATGGAAATTTGGTTTTACTCTGCTTACAGCTCGTTAGAAGCTTGGTTTGTATTAATTGATGCGGACTCCTACCTTTAATTGCCAGGAGTGACAAACTGTGTAACGTGCATATTCTGCTGATGCAGCAATATTGAATTTTCACTCTGAATTTACGCTTGCTGTATTCCTGTTTGGAATGGATCCTTACTTGAATGCGTCTCACCACAATCATGGGTGTTCATATAATATAGAAGTTTCGTAATTTAAAATAAAAATAGACATTTAAATTTAACACAAAATGCAGAGAAGGTTAAACATATTTTCCAAGTTGTATTCTTGTGACAAGCGGCAAGACAGAGTGATCGAAAACATCTTTTCAAGAGACATTCTTTGAAGGCTGGGTAAAAATAGGAGCATTCAACATACTTTTCTGGAACACTTTTGATGAAAGTTAACTTTTTAGATTATAATTTGTCGATGAGTAAACGTCACCTTCAGTAATTAGGTCTAAATTCTAAGGAAATTAAAAGTTTCAGCAATATTTCATTTCATTCGAATTCATCGCTTGTTTCAAACCCGTTCTAACTTTTAATTGGATGAGGACGAGTTTTTTTTTAGTTGGTTGGGGAAAACTGACAGCGAATATTCAGCTATGTTAGGATAATTGTAAAAAGTGAATGAAAATGTAGTCGAAGCTGTTTGAAAGTTCAAGTGCTAGCTGAGTAAAAAGGTGATGGGACATTTCAATTGCAGACCTCGGACTCACCACACTGTCAGCACTATTTTACACTTTTTTCTCACAATTGTCTGCTAATTCCACTATTTCTTTACTTTTTGTTAACAATATTTTTCAACTTTTTTGCTAATTGGCTATCAATTGTCTCAGTGGCTGATTAGGGACGGCCAAATGATGAATTTTCAAGTCAAAAAGATGAGATTTTAACAAAATAGCTGAATTTGCAACCAGATGGTTGAATTTTCAACCAGCATGATGAAATCTCAACAAATTACGTAAAATTTGCACAAAACAGTTGAATTTTCAGCAAAAAATGTAATAGTTGATATTTAAACCGAAAAAGACTTAAATTTTAAATTAAAAGCAGTTAAATACAACCAAAAAAGACGAATTTAAAAAAAAATATTTGAATCCTTAACTAAAACAGATTAATTTTTAACCGTACAGTTACATTTTAAAACAAAAAAATTAACTGTGTACCAAAAAATATCAATTGTTAATAAAATAGATATAGTTGAATTTTAAAACCAAGAGGATTAATTTTGTACTAAAACACGAATTTTCTACAAAATACATGAATTTTCTACTAAAACAAATAAATTTTCAACAAAAAGTGGAATAGTTACATATTTTTAGTTAAAACCTTTAATTTTAAAACAACAAAAGGAGAATTTTCAACTAAAGTGACAAATTCTCAGCAAAAATGTAATATTTGATATTTAAACCAAAACAGATTTCAATGTTAAATAAAAAAGTTGAATATAATAAAAAAGACGAATTTTCAACAAAATACTTGAAGCCTTAACTAAAATACATTAATTATTAACCATACATTACATTTTGAACCAAAAAAATTGATTTTATACCTGAAAATATAAATTTTCAACAAATTACATAAGTTTTCAACTAAATATTTTGAACAATGGATGTTATGTTAGTCCAAATTTTATTTTATTAATTTTTAGTCTGTATTTTTTTCGTTTCTAAAAATTTTGAACTAAATAGTTGAATTTTTATGCTAAAAAAGATACATTTTTAACTAAACATGATTTAGTGTAATTTTTATTAGGAAGAATTAATTTTCAATGGAAAAAAACGATTTTTCTACAAAACTGTTTAATTTTATATCAAATAGTTGAATTTTATGCCAAATTGTGAAATTTTCAAGTCAAAAAGCCGATTTTTCTATAAAAACAGTTGAACTTTTAATCCGAAAATATGAATTTTCAATAAAAAAGTTATTTCACAACCAATCGGTTGAACTTTCAAGAAAATAGTTATATTTTCAGTTAAAAAAAATCACTTTTAACCCAAAAAAAACAAAGTTTTAAAAATAAATTTATAAATCTTCAACCAAAAAAAAAAGAAAAGAATTTTTAAAAAGTAGTTAAATTTTCGACCAAAGGGTTGAATTTTTTAATCTGAAACTATGAATTTTCAACGAAAAATGTAATAGTTGATATTTGAAAAAAAACAGATTTTAATTTAAAATAAAAAAAAACAGTTGGATTTAAACAACAAAGACAAATTTTTTACAAAATGTTTGAATCCTCATCTAAAACAGATTATTTTTAACTAACCATTTTATTTTTAATCAAAAAATTGATTTTCTTCCAAAAAAGAAGAATTTTCATAAAAATACATCAATTTTCAACAAAATAGTTAAATTTTCAGTTAGCAAAGAATTTAAACAACAAAGAGAAATTTTT
Source organism: Andricus grossulariae (assembly GCA_011634705.1). NCBI lineage: Eukaryota > Metazoa > Arthropoda > Insecta > Hymenoptera > Cynipidae > Andricus > Andricus grossulariae. Next base: position 224,140,775 of record JAABKJ010007545.1, read on the forward strand.
TACAAAATGTTTGAATCCTCATCTAAAACAGATTATTTGTAACTAAACATTTTATTTTTAATAAAAAAATTGATTTTCTTCCAAAAAAGAAGAATTTTCATAAAAATACATCAATTTTCAACAAAATAGTTAAATTTTCAAATTGTTCAACATTTTGTATTTTGTATTTATTCAAGAAAAGTTCCTAGGGCTAGATAGCCCTATAAGGAACAGGTGATACATGTTACAATAAAAAAGTTACGGTGATCAATATAACGAGAAAAATAAAAAATAGGTATTTAACATGAGTGAAGAAATAAACTAAGATACACATAATTGAATGTGGTCTGTTATCAAAATACTGTAAGTGTACATACGCAAATATACATGCTTAACGAGAAAAAGGGGAAGTTTCTTGAGAAAAGGAGGAATAACAATAACTCTGAAAAAAGGGGAATAAGGGAAAGAATGTTAAGTCTAAAATATGAAAGTAATTTGGGAACTTATTAAGTTATTATTGAACTGTACCATTGCAGAGCTATCCTTCGCAAAATTTGTAAATTTTGTTCAAACTTATCATCAGGAAATGTACTAAATGTTATCTAAGTTCTTAACATTAGTTCCACTAACCCCCCCTTCTCCTGTTACCAACCGCAGTTTTTGGCACTACCCCCACCCCATTAGTAACGTAGTTTATGAACAGCCCCTTATCTCTTGATGAAAGAATCATATACACTTGATATTTCCCACTGTTTTATATTGAGGTTCGTTTGCACCCAGTATGTATTAGGATGGACTCAATTATCGCGATGCACTCGCTGCACTGAATTCAGATTCTGTTGGATGATTCCTCATTCCATTTCATTCACCACGCCCATTTAATTTATATCTTATATTACCCCCGCCCACTTTCATTTGCGACGCCCATTAGGAACATTCACATTCCCATTTCATTCACCACGGCCATTTAATTTATATATTATATTACCCCCGCCCACTTTCATTGACAACGCCCATTAGGAACATTCCTAATTCCTAACAACACTCCTCAGCCTTTTTTTCAAATAAATCAGAATAACCTTGATCCGTTGATGAGGGAATTCTACCCAGTCAATATTTCGCACTGTTTTATTTCGCTAGGTTCGCTTTCACTCTGAATGCATTGGGATAGACCCAATTATAGCGGTGCACTCGCTGCACTGAATTCAGATTCTGATAGATGGTTCCTAATCCCATTTCATTCACCACGCTCATTTAATTTATATCTTATATTATCCCCGCCCACTTTCATTGACAACGCCCATTAGGAACATTCACATTCCTGGGCCTTTTTTCAAATAAATCAAAATAACTTTGTTCCGTTGATGAGGGAATTCTACCCAGTCGATATTTCGCACTGTTTTATTTCGTTAGGTTCGCTTTCACTCTGAATGCATTGGGATAGACCCAATTATAGCGGTGCACTAGCTGCACTGAATTCAGATTCTGATAGATGGTTCCTAATCCCAATTCATTCACCACGCTCATTTCATTTATATATTATATTATCCCCGCCCACTTTCATTGACCACGCCCATTAGGAACACCCGCATTCCTTCGCCTTTTTGCAAATAAATCAAAATAACTTTTATCCGTTGATGAGGGAATTCTACCCAGTCGATATTTCGCACTGTTTTATTTCATTAGGTTCACTTTCACTCTGAATGTATTGGGATAGACCCAATTATCGCGGTGCACTCGCTGCACTGAATTCAGATTCTGGTGGATGGTTCCTCATCCCATTTCATTAACCACGCCCATTTAGTTTATATCTTATATTATCCCCGCCCAATTTTCATTGGCCACGCCCATTATGCACATTCACATACTTTATCCTTTTTTCAAATAATTAAAAATAACTTTTATCTGTTGATGAGTGAATTCTACCCAGTCGATGTTTCCCACTGTTTTATTTCGTTAGGTTCGTTTGCACTCTGTATGTATTGGGATAGGCCCAATTATCGATGTGCACTCGCTGCAGTGGATTCAGGTTCCGGTGGATGGTTCCTCATCCCAGGAGGGATGCAAGCTGGCCTTCTGGATTCTCTGGAAGGAAACCAGAGATGCTGGTGGAGGATGGGAAGAACGTGGACGCTCGAGACCATGGGATGGGGTTTTCATGCTATGGAGTTGGGAGTGGAGGGGAAGAGGTCGCCTCCTGGTCACCGTGAGGCGCTTAATTGTGTCGCGCGGAAATACTCAGACAGACGGATTCCTTTAATAATGCGCCCGACGGCGCGCTCAACCGTTCAGCTCCTCTCGACGTCGACGCTGTCCATTCCCTTCACTTCTTATACACATAGCTGACTATCTATGCATGTGTGTACTTATCTACAACTAAATAAAACTGAACGAGAACGGCACGAAGATGTACTCTCAAGGGCTTACTTCCAGGATCGAATCTTTCTCCCAGGATGCATCAGAGACCAGACCTCCCCTCATTCTTAATCCCCCTTGTTTGCAACTGCGGAACAGTATCAAGAAAAAATGTTTGCAAGACGCTCTGCTGAGTCTCATCATTTTTTTTTTGTCAACCTAGATGCAATCTTTGCCATATCTTCTAGTGGCTGACAAGGATGGTTATGGAAATCGTAACTATCAATTGAAAGAGGGAGTTGAAGTCTGGAGAGAAGACTTCTAGATGATTAAGTACTACTTTATTCAAACTTGCAAGCACATTCGGTATTTCCGACAAGATTCATTACAGGGCAAAATGACTTTGATCGTTGGAGCCGAAACTTGCTGGCAAAGGATTGTTCTCTCACATTGTGGCTCTCATCGCATTAACGGGATGAGTTCCAGTAATCGTAGTAAGCGCTTTCACTGTGCCGACATCTCTATCGCACGCACTCAGAATGAACAGTGACGCTGAAGATGCGGAACCGGAAGTTCTCTGCAGTGAATATTGGAACGCAGCCATGGTTATATGTACTCTAAATAACATAACACTACCGTACACGTTAATGGCTCCGACAGAGATTCCAATATCGCCAGCAAAACAAAACAGAAAAAGGAACCATAAGAAAAATTGATAGGGATAAGATAAACACCCCATTACTGTATTTCATTTAAATTTCTTTCCTTCGACTCTTATTCTTCTCCTAGAATTTCAGAACAAAGTGTTTTTGCAGTTTTTGGAATAACTTTTAAAAGATTAGTCCTGGAATGATGAAGTGGTCTTGTATCCCAGACGTAGGTGACATTTAAACCTGGCCTTTGACTCTTAGTCCTTACTCTCTGACCTTTATCCCTACAGTTCTGACCTTTGTCACTTTATCACTAAGGATTGACCTTTAACTCTTGAGCGTTGAACCCTGACCATAGTCGCCTAACCGGTGATTTTTGGTCTTTGCCGTCTGACTTCTGATCTTTAAGGGGCCGTGCATAAATTACATGAAGTCTTTTGGGTTGGGGGTAGGTCAACGATTATTCTATGCTGTCTTACATTAAATGTAATGATTATGAATGCACGAAATAGTAATAAATTCATATTTTTCTGAAATATTCAAACCCGTCCTCCATGTAAGATACCGTGAGATTGATCCGACCCTTCCCCCAATGTTACTAATATTTTATAAACTTAGGGAACGAACATAAATATAAAATATAAACTATTATTATAACTATCAAATAGGCAATTCAACTATTTGGTCGAAAGTTGAACTACTTTATTGAGAATTCATTTTTTTAGATGAAGATTCATTATTTTGGTTGAAATTTAATTTTCTTCGTTAAAAATTTAACTATTTTATCGAAAATTCGAGTTTTTTTTTAAACTGAAAATTAAACTACTTTAATTTTAGTCATATTGCGGCAATTCACATATATGGCAAGTCACATTTACGGCAAGTCACATTTGCGACAAGTCACATTTGCGGCATGTCACATTTGCGGCATCTCTCATTTGACAAAAATGTGTAGTCCACAAAAAATTAGCCAAAAATTTGAGGGGGACTTAAATTATTGATGTGACCAATCACAGCGGTGTCTTCCCATCCCTCCACTGGACGTTGGAAAGGGGCAGGAGTGTGAAATACTTTTTTTCGAGGCAAGAATTTTCCCAATTTTGTCTGGACTTTAAATTTTTCCGAATGAGCGATGCCACCATGTGACTTGTCACGAATGTGACTAGCCGCAAATGTGATACACCGAAAATGTGACTTGCCGCAATGTCACTTGCCGCAATATGACTTTTCGAAATGTGACTTTCCGCAAATGTGACATGCCAGAATGTGATTTGCCGCAATGTGACTTGCCGCAAATCTTTTTTGGTAGAAAATTTATCACTTTATGTGTTGGTTGGAAACTTTAAATATTTGGTAGAAAATTCTACTATTTGGTCGAAAGTTGATTTACTTTGTTAAAACTGAACTTGTTTAGTCATAGATTCATCATTTTGGTTGAAAATTAATTTCTTTGGCTAAAAATTGAACTATTTTGTTGAAAATTCGTTTTCTATTTGGTTGAAAATTCGGTTTTTAGTTTCAAATCAAATTGTTTTGCAGAAAGTTCGTCTTTTTGGCTTGAAAATTAAACATTTTAGATCCAAATTTTTTTCTTTATTAGCTCAAAAATCTTTCTTGGTTGAAAATTCAACTCTTGTTGTAAATTAGGCCCTTTATTTGAATGTTTATCTTTTAAGGTTAAAACATTAAGAAACAGTAAGATGTTACTACCCCCACCCACCTGCAAATAGTGAAACGTTATTTTTGGATGACCCCTAAATATATTGACGAAAGAAATTTAGTTGTAAAAATTTACGTAAGATAGGGGGTGAGCGGAAGGGGTCTAAAACTTACAGACCCTGACTTCACCTTGGATATTTGACCTCTCAACTTTGACTCCTGATTCTTTACGCCATTTACAGCATTGAATTATTGTAGGTGTGTTTGCATTTCCAGAGATTAGTGAATTATGAAGCCCTCCCATTTCTCGACAGTTGCAGCCATCCAGATGCGTTATTATTATGAATGTGTGCCAGACTACAATGGTTGTCAGCACGTATAACGTGGCTCTAACCTGTCGTGACTGGAAGATGGTCGAACTACCTCTGGAGTGGAAAATCATGGTGTGCACACATAGCATATATAGGCATATTACGTGGATAAGCATGTGCATTGCATATAAGCATATATAGCATGTGCTTTAATCTAGGCTCTAGCCTGATTTATGTATGACAATGGAACATTGAAATAGGGTCGATGTTCCACTAAATGAACAATTAAATGCTTTCAGACCATAAATCGATTTTGTTTTCCAAACTTCATTAAGTAATCAGGCCTGCATTGTTAGACTTTCGAGATTACTTGACAAAGCTGAATATTTTAATTTGAACAGTTCCAAATCATTCAAAATTGTATTATATATGTTTATTCAGGGATGCTATAGATCAGGGAATTCCAAAAAGTCAGGGTAAGTCAGGGAACGTCAGGGAACGTCAGGGAAAACCTGGCAGAGTCAGAGAATTCTCGGTAAACTGACGTTGAAGTTCATTTTATTATTTTGTTCAAAATTGAACAATTTCGTTGAAAAGTTATTCTTTCTGATTAAAAATTCGTCTTTTTAGGTAAAAAATTGATTTTGGTAGAAATTGTATCTTTTCTGGTTAAAAATTAAAACTGTTTGGTTGAAATTTAATCTGTTTTGGTTGAGGGTTGAACCATTTTGTTGAAAATTCCTCTTTTTTGGCTAAAGTCAACTGTTTTTGGTTTAAAATTAAAATATTTTTTACTTAAAATATCAACTATTACATTTGTTGCTGAAAATTCATCTTTTTTGATTAAAAATTCAACTCCTTAGTTGAAAGTGGAACTACTTTGTTAAAAATTAATTTTTTCGGTTGATGATTCATAATTTTAGTTAAAAAACCTTTTTTTTTTTTGTTAAAAACTTAACTATTTTGTCGAAAATTATTTTTTGTGGTTGGAAATTCATTTTTTAAACTGAGAATCAAAGTATTCCATGTTGGGATGAAAATGTATTTTCTTTGTTAAAAAATTATGTGTTTGGTTGAAAATGTAACTATTTCGTTAAAAATTTATTTTATTTGTTTGAAATTATTTTTTTTTTAAATTTAGCCATTCTATTTTAAATTACAAATATTAGGTTAAAATTCATCTATTTCGTTGAAAAGTCGTCCTTTTTAGTAGAAAAGTAATCTCATTAGTTGAAAGATCTTGGTTGGAAAATAATTTCTTTGGTTGAAAATTGAACTATTTTGTTGAAAATTCGTTTTTTGTTGTTCTTGAAAATTTATTTTTCCAAATAATAATTTAAATATTCTATTAATGGTTGGAAATGTATCTTTATTAGCTAAAAATTCACGCATTTTGTTTAAAATTGCTCTCTTTGGTATAAAATTAATCTTTTGGGTTGAAGGTTCAACGATTTGGTTACATTTTTCTTTGGTTCTCGCTTTATCATTTTGGTTAAAAATTAATTTCCTGATCTGAAAATTTAACTATTCCATTTTTTGTGAACAATTTATCTTTTTTGATAGCAATTTAATCTCTTTGATTGATGATTCATCATTTTAGTTGGAAACCCGTTTTTTTTTTGTTCAAAACTTAACTATTTTGTTGAAAATTATTTTTTATGGTTTAAAATTCATTTTTTAAACTGAGAATCAAAGTATTCAATGTTGGGATGAAAATGTATGTTCTTTTTTAAAAAATAATCTGTCCGGTTGAAAATGTAACTATTTTGTTGAAAATTTCTTTTATTTGTTTGATTTTTTTTTTAATTTAACTATTCTATGTTAAATTACAAATATCAGGTGAAAATTCGTCTATTTCGTTGAAAAGTCGTCTTTTTTAGTAGAAAAGTAATCTCATTAGTATTCCATGTTTTTGTGAATAATTTATCTTTTTTGATAGCAATTTAATCTTTTTGGTTGGAAATTTATCTGTTTGGTTGAAAATCTGACTATTTTGTTGCCAAATTATTTGATTTGATTAAAAACTTCTTTACTGAAAATTCAACTATTATATTTTTCGTTAAAAATTCATTTCTTTGATTGAATATTCGCTTTTTTGTTGAAAATTTATTTTTCTAGCTGAAAATTCAAGTATTATATTTTTGGTTGAAAATGTATCGTTATTAGTCAAAAATTCATGAGTTTTTTTTTAATTTGTCTTTTTTGGTATAAAGTTAATTATTTGGATTAAAAATTAAACTATGTGGGTAAAAATTCTTTTTTTGTTGTTGAATATTCATCATTTTACTTGAAAATTGATTTCTTTTGTTTGAAATTTAAAATATTTTGTTGAATTTTTAGTTGAAAATTAATTTTTAAATCTTAAAAAATAACTATTTCATTTTTGCTTAAAAGCTTAGATTATTTAGTCAAAAATCCCTAATTTTTTATTTAATTCAACTGTTTTTGATTGAAAATTTTAATATTTTGGTGGGAATATCAACTATTACACTTATCGTTGGGATTTCATTATTTTATCAAAGAAACATCACTTTGTTTAAAAAACTCTACTATTTTTTCCAAAAGTTCCTTTTTTCTTAGTTAAAAATTAATCTTTTAAACTAAAATATTTATTCTTCTATTTTTGGTTCAAAAGTGATCTTTTTGAGATAAAAACTCAACTATTTTGTTGAAAATTATTGTATTTTATGTATCTGTATGACTGTTGTCAATGAAAGTGTTTAAAATAAATTTCGAAACAAAAAGTTATTTGCATTAACTTTATTGATCTCATAAGTGTAAGCTTGTTTTTATAGCTAAAAGACAAATTCAGAGCGGTCACGGAAAATAAAAAACTGGTCAGGGAAATTTTTTGTTTAGCCACCTTGTTATTCTCTTTAGAGTTTTTGTGCAATTATTCAGCACCAGGAAATAAAGTTAGTAATAATTTCAAGTAATCTTTAAAGCGAAGATTCAACAACTTCTAATCTGACGATTCTTGGTCTCGCTCCCCATCCAATTTCCTTCCTTATTTCTTTTTATATTTTTTTATTTCGTGAAATAAGACGCGGTCGTCTTTCCACCCCTGGATTTTCCAATGGTTCAATAAATAAGGGTGAGTGGTCTTTAATTCGGAACCACATTTTCGATTTTAAATTGCGCTTGCGATGAAATGCAAATATATCGAATTTCCACAGCGACGTGACTGTTCATTAAATTCGCCATTTCTGCCGTATTGCAAACAAATTAAGCGCCAAGCGCAAAAAGCAGGAGCTTATGCAATTATTTCGAGCTTTCGAAAACCACAAAGCATTTTAACAGAATAATTATAGTTCCTGAAATTCAATTCCAAACGATACTTTAAAATTATTGGATTTCTGTTTTCTCTTTATCATATTATTTTTCATTGAGGGAAATATTTTATTTATTGATTGATTAATGTAAATCTTCAGGAGTTGAAAAATGGAAAAATCTAGAAAACGACTTTAAGACATGTTTGAAAACAATAACTCCGACTTCAAAAAAAGAAGTAAGTAAAAAGATAGTAGCCAGTATTTCCAACTAACCGAGGATACGTATTCCAGTCACGATATGAACATACGGACTAGTAAGAATAGATAGAAAATTGGAGATGGCTATATTCATATAAGATCGAATCTATTATTGCATTGTTGAAAATTTCAATATTTTTTCAATTGATGTTTTATCAATAAAACTCAAGAATGATGAGAAACAACAAAAAATACTTTAAAGGCATCTAAAGAACAAAATGTGGAAGTACAGGAACAATTACCTTATTTTAACCTAAATTTATTTTTTATGTTTGCTTCTGATGATTATGGTAAAATTTACTTGAAGGATTATAGTATGTATCAAGCAACTTTTTTGGTTGCTACAGAAGCAAAAAAAAACTTTGGTTGAGCCAATCAAATGATTTTGTTGGACCGTTTGGTTGATCCAACCAAAAAGTTTGGTACGCTCAACAACATTGTTTTGAGGGCGAAACGAAATATTATGTTGGTTGGACATATATATTTTGTAGAAATTATCGTATTTGTGTAAAAGTAATACAATTATTTAGGTAGAGTAACAATATGAAATAACACTCTTTCCCCTATTTCCCTATTCCTTGCTTTCCCTTTTTTTTGAAAGAATTCCTCTTTTTCCCCCTATTTTCAAGAAAATTACTCCCTTTTTATTTTTTCGCTTATAAATTCGAAAATAATTAATTACACGCAATATGAAAATCCGACAATTGTTGATTGAATGTTAATTATTCTAAAGTGAAAAGTCTACTATTATATTTTTGGTTCAAAATTCATCATTTTGGTAAACGAAATCTACTATTTGGTTGAAGATTGAACTATTTTGTTGAAAATTAGTTCTCCTCACTGAAAATTGAACTAATCCATTTCGGCTGAAAATGGATAGTTTTTTAGTTGAAACTCCAATTATTAAATTTTTCACTGAGAATTCATCTTTTTTGGTAGAAAATTCAAGTACTTGGTTAAAAGTTGAACTACTTCGTAAAACATTCATTATATCGGTTAAAGATTTAACTAATTTGTTGAAAATTCGTTCCTTTTTGTTGAGAATTAATTTTTCTAACTAAAAATTTAACTATTCTACTTGGTTAAAACATTGAACTAATTTCGAAATACCTTGCTAATAAATTCATTTCATTTTTGGAAGATCGACTTCTTTGGTTCAAAATTGAACTATTTCGTTAAAAAATCGTTTGTTTATTGATAATCATTTTTTTAATTGCAAATTTAACTATTTCATTTTTGGTTTGAAAATTGATCACTTTTAGTTGAAAATTTAACTATTTGGTTGAAAATTAACTGCTTGGTTGAAAATTCAATAATTTTAAAATTTTGTCTTTTTCGGTTGAATTCAACTGTTTTACCTTAAAATAGAACTATTTTTTGGTTAAAATATCAAACTATTAGATTTCTCGCCGAGAATTGTATTTTTTTTAAATTGAATTGGACTGTTTTTCAGTTAAAATTAAAATATTTTTTTGGTCGTAATATCAGCAATTAATTTTTCTGTTGAGAATTAATATTGTTCAATTGAAAATTCAACTTCTCGGTTTGAAGTTGAACTACATTGTTAAAAATTCATTCTATTGGCGAAAGATTGAACTATTTTGTTAATATATCGCTTTTGGTTTAAAATTTAATTGTATTATTAAAAATTAAACTATTGTGTTGAAAATACAATATATTTCAACTTGAAATCTTAAGCGTTGGATATTGAATTCAATATGATATCTATAAATTAATTTTATTTAAAAGAATTTATTTCCTTCTTATTCCCCTATTTTCGTGAAAAAGCACCCTGTTTTGAGAGCGTTTTGGAATGTTAAAATATTATGTTTCTATGTTTTGTGTTTTATTTTAGGTGTTCATCAAAACAATAAAATCGGAGAAAAAATTTTCACTTAAAAGGGCGGGGGGGGGGGGTTCGTATTAGTGACGTCACCCTGGGGGGTTTAAGCTTTGTGTGATAATTTGTAACGATGATCTCATTCATGCGATAAAAAGCTAAAGTAAGAGAAATAAATTGGTTCAATAAAATACGTTTAATTTTCAAAGAAAATAATTAATCACAACTAAATCTCAGCATGATTACAGACGAAATTGTGATTAACCGAAAGACACAGCAAAAACTTGTGTACGAAACGTTGCAGGTAATCGTTCAAGCTGTGTAAAAGCTTAGCTTAAATCTTTTAGTAAATTAAATAATTTCCTCTTCTTCGATCTTTTTATTTAAACAAGGAATATTTGGTTTTATTTTGTGAAACAAAATTGAAAAGCCATGTTCAAATTTCTAAAGTCAACTCGAAAAAAATCACAATCAGACTGTCACTTTCTATAGGAATCTAACTCTAAACAAGTAATATTCGGAACTATTTAAAAAACCTCACAGATCACAAGAAAAATACGTTGCTTTCTCTGGCGTATCAGCTGACATCAGTCATATTTAAAAGCTGAGGCATCGGGCGTCTGTCGATGCGCGGTCGCGTGTTTGGTACAAGCAAAAAAAATTATTTGATATAAGTAACAAACTGTACTTAACTAAAGAATTGGTTTGAGCCAAATACATTTTTTCACATCAACCACTTTTTTAGTAATCACAACTAAATTTTTGTTAATCATAACTAAATTTTTGTAAAACGAAGAAAAACTGCTCAACAAAATAATTTTGTTACCGTGACCTTAAAGTATCGACAAGCGGTCTCAGACCGCACCATGATTCTAATATGTGGGTTCTTTCTCCCCTGGCTTTTTTCAAGACTGCCGTTATTAGTAGTTTTAGTTTTGGCAGTGTTTTCGGCGAAGTAGGTGAAAAACATGTGGTCCTGCATATGATTGGTGAGTAATATCAATTGAAAGCTCATAGCTGGTCAGTGAGACCGCACGTCCACAATAGTCAGAATTTCATATTTCTATTTTAATTTGTTTCAAGGTATTTAAAACTCAAGATGTCAATCACAAACAAACTTGAGCTGAAAGCGGGTATCTCAGAGTACGGAATGCGGCCGTCCCAGACAAATTTCAGGTTCCATTTATGCCTCATTTGAGCGAAAAGTGACAAATTATTATGGACGTATGGACGTAAGGTCTTCCAGACCGCGCCATGCTTCTGATATGTGAGTCCATCCCCCACTGGTGTAAAAGATTATCAATGATAAAAGTTGATAAAATTTATTCATCTCTCACTTATTCCAATGTCTCTGCATATACTTGTATTAGCTAGATAACAAAAACTGCTTTACTTACATAATTAGATATAAATGCATACAAAAATGAAACCAAGTCCATACTTAAAGGGTAACTTATTCTTTTCCCCAGTGTAGTTGAAGACATAACGTGACGTGAAACCTGAATTCTTGATTATGGATTTTTGTATAAGAAAAATGCAGTGAATTCTGTAAAATTCACTCGTTGATTTCAGAAACAAAGTGGGTGCAGTAACGCCCATGCCTGAAGGCTCAGACAGATTACGTCGCCGGTTGACTGAAGTTGGATGATCCGTCAAAGAAACGAAACGCTTCGGCCACTTCATAAAGGAAGAGCTATTCTGCCTAGAGAAAAGTGTCTCGTTACAGTAACAGTGAGAGTTTCAGTTTCACTAACAATTTTCCATGGTTGAGCTTTCTTCTTGCAACTTCCTCCAGAGGGATTAGTTTATGTTTTGACTAAACTACTCCTTGTGGATATTTGAAAGAAACTTGATAGAAATATACATTCAGAAAATTTTCAACTCCTTTCATAGCGAAATTAATGAGGATTATTTTATTTCGAGAAGAGCAAGTTGATCGTAGCATCAATTCGAAACAAAAGAATTATTTTATAGAAGTAGTCCTTGATAGTTATTCGTATTTAACAAAACGTTTTTGTTTTGGTTTAAAAATGAGCCCAAGTTTATACTAGATCATATAATAATCCAGAAATTCAAAAAATCTTTAGAAACCTTGGTTTTAGGTGCTATAGAAAATGTATACTATGGTGGTAAATTTTTATTTTTTTATTTTCATGCTCTCACCCCCAAAAGTGGTTTGAATCCAAAAAATACGTCTTTTTTTGTTAAAAAAATTTTACATTCAGAATTGCTTCTCAACATTTCTCTTCACAGTTAGTTATATAATACAAATCAAACATTATTTTTTGAGACTTTTTAGTGATAATTCTGTTTTTTGCTCATTTTTTTTTGGTAAAAATTGTTCGTAGTACATAATAGTATATTATGCGCCATGGTGCATAATTAGGGTCTTTACGCGACGTGCGGCAACCCTTGCAGGACGATCGAAGCCGAGGCGAGAAAAGTCCATCGAGCATTGTAAGCGAGTCGCGTGAAGACACGAATAATTGTGCGCATTGGCGCATATACTATTTTATGTGCGGACAATTCATTTACAAGTTTTGTTGCGATAGCGTAGAGTATCTTAATATTGTACATTACGATACAGCGGAGTGTAATGTGAAGAGTGATCGTCCGCTGTATCGTAATCTACAGCATTTCGATACTCTACGCTGTCGCATAAAAACGCGTTTTATGCAGATCTTACCAGAAATTTGTTGTAGACCTTATTATTATTTATAACAATATTCTTTTAGAATAATGCTAGAAATTTGTGTTTTTTTTTTCTTAAATTTCCTATCTTTTTTTAACTTCTCACTTAGACAACATTTTGGAAACTTTTCAGTTAGAGTAATGTGATAATTAATGCAAGTTGATAAAGTATTAAATAATAAACCAATAAACTTCGTGTTGTTATCCAAAAACAAATTTCTACAGGTTATTTACAGATCAACTCCTCGGACCTACTTCTAATTATTTCATCCTTTGTTTTCATCTCAACTGTAAGATAGAATTTTTCTTTAATATAATACCTTTTTGAACATTAGCGGAAAAATAAAAATACTCAATAAATAAATATGTAATACTATTTGAAAAATGATGTCCTTTAATGTTTATTTATTACTCGTTCATAACTAAAATGCCACAAAAAGGTGGACATTTCTGAAAAAGACTGAAACTTCCTAGCATTATTCTCAGAGAATATTGTTATAAAAAATAATAAATTGTTTCAACAATCACTTTCGTTAACGTGCATTAATAATTTCCTCGCTTTCATTGGAAAATTGTGAAATTCAGTACATGCCTTGATTTCTTACCTCTATTCTAAGAAAAAATTGCTATTAACTTTTAGCGGTTTTTGGACTCTATAAAAACAGGCTTGTGGAGATGGAATTCAAAAAATAATTTTTGATTAGTATTATAATGAATAATTGTAAACAGAAATGTTGATGCGAAGCACGAGATACGTGATAAGAATGTGTTCGTTAAAGCCGAAGGAGCTTTAATAAAAGAGAATTCACAATCATAAAAATACAGTCGTTAACGCTTTGACCTTTAATTTTAAAAGTTCTGTGCACAAATGTGTGGAAAATACAAAGACCATTTTTTTTACAGATTTATATTTATTAGTTAAAAATTCAACTACCTGGTCGAAAATTGAACTACTATGTTAGAAATTCATTTTGTTTTGGTTGGAGATTCATAATTTAAGTTGAAAAATCATACATGCGCGTAGAAAATTGAGCTTTTTTGTAGAAAATTTCATCTTCTTGGCTTGAAAATTACACAAGTTGGTTAAAAATAAACTTTTTTGGTTAAACATTCATATATTTGGTTAAAATTAAAACTATTTTCATAAAAGATTAACCATTTGGAAGAAAATTCAACAATTTTGTCGAAAATTCATGTATATTGTTAAAAAATTATTTTTTTCATGTAATTCAATTTGTGAGGTTAAAAATGCGACTGTTTTGAAGATAATTCGACTTTTTCTCTTTAAAATTCAACAATTACTATACGGTTTGAAAATGTTGAAAATTGATGTATTTTGTCGAAAATTCATCTTTTTGGTAGAACATTAATCTTCTTTGTGGAAAAATCCATCTTTTTGGTTGTAAATTAAATTATTTGGTTAGAAATTATTCTACTTTGATTGAAAATTCAAGTACTTGGCTGAACTACCTTATTAATTTTTTGTTAAATACGCTTCTTTGGTCAAAAATTTATCTTTTTTGTTAAAAATTGATTTTTTATCTGAATATTAGGTATTCCACTTTTGGTTGGAAATTTATACTTTATAAGTTGAAAATTCAAGTATTTAGTAGAAAATTATTGTATTTTGATGAAAATTAATGTTTTGGGTTATAAAATTAACCTTTTTTGTTGAAAATCATCTTGTCAGTTGTGAATTCAACTATTTTGTTATAAATTAATTTTTGTTTTCGTTTAATTCAACTGATTACAAACTCGTCTTTTAGTAAAAAAGTCGTATTTGTTGGTTGAAAATTCCTTTTTTTAGTTAACAATTCAACTGTTTTGTTAAAAATTCATTTTTTTTTCGTTTAGTTCAACTGATTGATAATTCGTCTTCTGGTAGAAAAGTTATCTTTCAACTGTCTTTTAAAACATTCGTCTTTTTGGCTTGAGAATTCAAGTGTTTTTGGTTAAATTCTAATTTTTTTTGCTAGAACATTCGATCATTTTGTTGGAAATTCCTCTTTTTGGCAAAAATTAAATGTTTGGATTGAAAATTCATCTCTTTGGTAGAAAATTATGAAATCTTAGAAATTCAAAGTGTTTTATATTGAATATAATATTGTATTTACATTAATTTGACTGAAAATATTTTATTCCTCTATTATTCCACATTCTATTCATCTGAACTGGATAATTTTTTTTAATTATATTTTTTTGGTCTCATTTCAGAAACGCTTCAACTCGAAAGTAAACTTTTATTTTATCTTTAAATGGTGATTTCCATTTTACGAAATGTGATTTCGCTCTCCTGAAAAATTCCGATTTTGTTGGTTATATCTAGTTCTGTACTGAAACCGTTCAACTCTTTTATTATCAAAAAGAGAAAATTTTGTCTTCTACAGTTTCGATAACATTTTTCACGCCTTTTTCAGTGCTTAACAGAAACCTGAGCTTTTTTCCTTTGAAGGCCTTGAGATTAAAAAGTGGGGCAGACATTTTTCTATTTATGAAAATGAACGTTAAGTATTTTGTTAAGGAAATTATCTGTTTCGATGATTTAAAACTCATTTAATATAAGTAAAAAAATGTTTTTCTACAATTTCGATTGGATGTTTCACTTCCGTTCACTGAACGCAAACATCTTTTGAAGAAATACATTTTTGTGTAAATTTTTGTAAATTTAGTAAATTTTTACATTCTCATAAATGAGAAGCTTTGATTTTATGTGCAAAATGACTTTTGCGGATTCCATCAAATGCCGACATTTTGAAACCCCCTGAGTCAGAAAAAATAGTTGTTACGTTGGTGTCTGTCGGTTTTGTAATATCTAATATAATATCGATATAATAATATCGTAATATAATATCGATCTGAAACTCATTTAATATAAGTAAAAAAAATGTTTTTCTACAATTTCGATCGGACGTTTCACTTCCGTTCACTGAACGCAAACATCTTTTGAAGAAATACATATTTGACCTTCAAAAATGATGGTAAAAAACTTTCACCGTTTTCCAACTTCGACCATTTTGACATTCTCTTAAATGAGAAGGTATTGGTTTTATGTGCAAAATGACTTTTGCGGATTCCATCAAATGCCGACATTTTGAAACCCCCAGAGTCAGAAAAAATAGTTATTACGTCGATGTCTGTCGTCGTTGTAATAGTTGTGGTCGTTGTTGGACAAATGTTATTCACCCAAAAACGAGCTACAAATTTATTATTAATTATTTTTTGATAAGATGCATTGTTTTTATTTTAATCGTGAAAAATTACATTGCAAAGAAACAAATTAAATTTTTGGACGAAAAGAGACAAGGTACAATAAAATGTTTAATAAAAAAATTGTTTTTGAATTAGATCTGGAAATTCGTCGATGATTTGAATTTCAATTTTAAAAGTCCTATGAAAAAATGTGGGGGACATACAAATTTCTCAAAAAACTCGTAAATCTGTTTAAATCCTTTGAAATCAGAAAGCTCTTCAAATCATATAATTTTGACTGAAAGTCTATGAATCCCTTAATGAAATCAGAAAGCTCTTCAAATCATATAATTTTGACTGAAAGTCTATGAATCCCTTAAATATGGTAAAATCCTTTGAAATCTCTAAAATCCGTAGAAAGCCTTAGAAATCCATAGAAGTTTCTTGATATTTATTTTAATTTAATTTACTAATTAAATTTCTCAAAGGAAATTTTGGAATTTTTGAAAAGACATCCCATAAAATCCCATCGAATCCTTGAAATTAGTTAAAATCCTTGTTAGCATCTTGAAGTCTGTTGAAATCTCGAGAAAATTTTAGAAATTCCTCAAAATGTTTCGAAATCTTCGAAATCACTCGAGACCTTCTGAAATCTTTTGAAATTTCGATTTTTGATATGGCGGATGTTATTTTAGCAAATCTAGCGAAGAAGTGTGAAAATATGTTTAAAGGTAAAGTGAAAAAATAGCTGCATTAACGATATTTATGTCGTTTATTTTTAAATAATAGCAAGATACTTGCACCCTGAAAAATGTGGCAAAAAGTTCACAATACTGGCGTGAGTCCAAGGTATGATATCATCTTACCAAAAAAAAGTAGAGGAAATACCTAAACAATTGTCGATAGAATTATTTTTGTGACTAGAATTGGATTTCTTTTTTTTTATTCTAATCAACTTTGAACAGCTTTTATTTTTATTTAGAAATTGCACGTGCAGTATGATTAGTAATGAAATTAAATTTAAATAAGTGACTTACCGTCCGGTTCTGGCTTAAATCCCTGAGGCCGCTCATCGTTGAGTCTTAGTTGAAAATAATCCGTCTGAGGAAAATCGGAACCTGAATTGTTCAATTCTGCTTCTGAATATTCCAATCTTTTTGCTATCAAATTTTCTTTTATCATCAATTCAAAGTCATCTTGGAAATTATCTTCACAGAATGAACTGCCGCAACTGGAAATTATCGAATCTAGTGAACTTAAGTTTATATTTTTGAAATTTGCAAAATAAAAAAAAAGTAAAAATCATACCTCAACCTATAGTTCCAAAGTTCGAGGTCTTTCGATTCGGGAAAATCACCTTGATAATGAGAAAGTGAGCTTATGTGATGCTTTGGTGAAAATAAAAGATCCTTCAAAGTAACAAATTTGGAGGTATTCTCAATATATTGAGAAGGCGATTCTTTTCCTGCAATTTATATTATTTATACGGTCTGAGATTCAAAATCATGAAAGATTTGATGATTATCTCCTTTCAGTTATGAAATCTGCATTAATTACGTAAATATGGGGGGGGGGGGGGTCGTAAAAATTCCAAAGAATTTCTTACGTAAGCTTCCTCTTTCTAATTATTTTTTAATTATATTATGTATGTTGAAATCTGTTTTGGCTGTTGAAATTACTTTTTTAATATTATACATATTCTATCATATGATTTGTTTTATTTCTTTTTTATTATGTAATATTTTATGTCATATGCGTCCAATAAATATAGAGTCGAGGAGTTAACCTTTCTTCGAATCTTTTATTGAAGTCGTGGAATCCCTGGAAATCTTTCCAATCCCTTGAAATCCTATGCAATCTTTGGAAAACTTTGCAAATCCCCTACAATTTTTAGAATAATAAAAAAATTCCTTGAAATCTTTTGAATTCTGTGGATCTCGTGCATAATCTTGTAAAATCTCTTCAAAAAGATTAAGCTCCCTGGAAATCCTTGGAACTTCTTTAAAAACTGCGGAAATCCCTTGAAATTCTTTGAGATTCCGTGAAATCTTTTGAAATCCTTAAAATCGCTTGAAATCTTCCCAATCCCATAAAAACTCCTTAAAATCCTTTTAAATCCCAAAAAATCCTTTAAAATCTCGAAAATCAGTTAAAATCCTTGAATATTCCTTAAATCTGTTGAAATCCTACGAAATCCTTTACAATTCGTGGACATACTTCAAAATTTTTTAAATCTCTTAACATTTTTTCACATCCCATGAAATCATCGAAACCCCTTTAAAGCTCTTAAAATATGATAAGACTCATGAAATCCCTTCAAATCTTTGAAATCTCATTAAAATCCCCTGACATCCTTCAAAATTCGGTAAAATATTTCAATATCCCTTCATATCTTTTTAAATCTCGTGATTTATTTTGAAATATCTCAAAACTCTTAAAATCTCCTTAAATTTCTTGAAATCCCTTGAAATCCCTGTAAATCCTTTTTGATCCGCGGAAATCGTTTATAATTCATTGGAAATTTTCAAAATCCCTAAAATTCCGTAAAAATCCTTCGGTATCTCTTGAAACATCGTAAGACATCTTAAAATCTGAGTGAGTTCCTTGAGGTCCCTTAAAATCTTGTAAAATATCTTGAAAAATTAAGATTTTACAATTCGTGGATATACTTTTGAACACTTTAAAATCTCTTTAAGTCCTGGATATCACATGAAATCATCAAAACCCCTTTTAATAATTTAAAATCCGTTAAAATTCCTTGAAATCCTGTGAAATCTTTTGAAATCTTATGAAATCTTTTAAAACCTTCGAAATCCCATTCAAATCCCCTGACATCCTTCGAAATTCGGTAAAATACTTCGGTATCTCTTAAAATCCTTTCAGAATCCTTTCAAATCCCGCGATTTCTTTTGAAATATCTAGAAATCTGTTAATATCCCTTTTAATCTCTAAAAATCCTTAGTAACCCGCAAAAATCGTTCTGAATTGCTTGAAAGCTCTCAAAATCCCTAAAATTCCATCGATATCCTTCGGTACCTCTTGAAAAATCGTAAAATCCCTTGAAATTTAATTTAACTCCTTGAAGTCCCCTAAAATTGAGTAAAATCCTTTGAAAAATGGAGATTCTCTGTGAAATTGTACTAGGCAATTTCTTGAAACCTCACCTAATCATTTGGATTTGTTCGAAATACCCTAAAACCTTGTAATGCCCGGAAATGTTTTAAAATCCCTTCAAATCTCATGAAATCCCTAAAAAGCTTTGGAAATCTCGGTGAATTCCATAAAAAATTATTTTGTTGACAAACTTTGTAGCCCTTTGAAATACCTTAAAATCCTTTGAAATTTGTTGAAATCCTTTCAAATGACTAGAAATCTTTTAAATCTTTTGGAATCCTTTAAAATATTTTGAAATCTCATTTAAAGTGAAAATAATTGATATATTGAATAACAAATATCAAATTTAACGTAAGGACGGGGGGGGGGCTGAGATTAAAAAAATCATACTTATGTAATTAATGGACATTCCCTGAGTGGTTTATTAGTTTATGTCATTTTCACCAAAATTATTAGAATACATATGCTAAAATAAAATATTGTTAAATCCGAGAAACATGGATTAATTCTGTGTTTTAAAAGAGAATAAAAGAATTTCAAGACACTTTGTATGTTTAGCATACTTCATTAAACTTACCATTGGCCTTTAGCCAAAGAAACAGACAACCTGGACAAACTTCTAATATATAGCTATATAGGTAATGCACAAATGAAAGAAAATTTAGGTCAGCTTTAAAATAATTGGCTTAAATATCTTAGTGTTTTCCTACCCACTATCTGATTTTCAATATCATTGATCTATTTTTGTAATCTTATGTATGATGAAGGGATTTGAATAAAAAATTAGAAAAATGTTTACAAAATATTTGCGAAAAGAAATTAATTCCCGAAAATAGTAAATTCCCCTAATTTTAAATTTCTGAAAATAGTAAATTGCCGAATTTTCAAAGTCCTGAGAAAATAAAAGATTTAATAGTACACTTGAGAATAAATACCCCATACAAAATAAAGCACTATTCTAAAGATTATTTTAAGTAGAAAAAAAACTATTAATTTTTTTGCGGGAATTTCAAAATTTGCTATTTTTTGGAATTGGAAAATTCGGCAATTTGCTATGTTTGAAATTTGAAAATTCGGCAATTGACTATCTTCGGAAAATTTGAAAATTCCGGGAATTTGAAAATTGGGCAATTTACCGTTTTCCGGAATTTTCGATTTCGGCAATTTAATATTTTCGGAATATTGCAAATTCGGTAATTTACTTTTTTCCGGTATTTTAAATTTGGTCAATTTACTATCTTCCGGAATTCGAAATTGTCTGTTTTGTGAAATTTGAAAATTCGGCAATTTACTATTTTCCGGAATTTGACATTTCGGCAACTTATTCTTTTTGGGAATTTAAAATTTACAATGTACTTTTTCCGGGAATTTGAATATAAGGCAATTCATCATTTTCCCGAATTTGAAATTGGGGCAATTTGCTAGTTTTTGGAATTTGAAAATTAGACAATTGACTATATTCAGGAATTTGAAAATTCGTCAAATTACTATTGTTGGGAATTTGAAAATTAGGGTTTTAAAATTTCGGAATAATTATTTTCGGGAGGCTTATTTTTTTCTGGAATTTTTTTATATTTCGGTCATTATTTTTTACCGTATTTTTCCCACTTGGGATTTTTAAATGCAGGCAAAATTATTTCATTCCATAAAAACGATTAATTTCAGAACGTGAAGTTTTTATCTTATAATCCATAACAGAGTTGAAAAATTTCTCTCTTTCTTTTAAATTCGCAATACTCCCAGAATTCGCTGATCTGGAACTATTTTTGGCACCCAAAATACGCATCTGACCTCCCGGAGATTCATATTCCTTATTTTCTTCTTGACTCAATGAAAGACTTAACTCTCAAAAACATGTTTCATTTTCTTTTTTCAGATATTCTCAGATGGCGCAAGTTTGAGAAATGAATCAGAAGTCTTAAATAATAATCATGTAGTGAGAATCCAAAGAACTAGAGTTTATCTGGTTTTTCTGTTGGCAAATCAATTTTTAGCCTACACTATAAATTCAATTGAGACGCTTTTTTTTAAATGAAAGCTTTTTAAATTTATTAATTAATTATGTGCTTAAATTATTGATACAAAATTTGGTTAATTTCTTATTCCCTAACAAAATTGGCATTTTTTTTTAAATTTTCAGAATTATAATTTTTTTAAGATTTTAAGATTTATCAAACAAGGTCTTACGTCTGTGATAAAACTATCCAGAAATAATTTTCAGTGGGCAAGATCTATTAACAAAATCGTTTATTACGTTTATCAATAAGTTAATCAACGAAGAATATCTTTTCGGTGACTTTTTACTAAGATACTTTGCAAATTTACAAGCATTATTAATTATTTAAATAATTTTGATAAACAAAACAAGTGTTCGGCTATTTTTTGAACGAATAGGCTCAATTTAAAAAAGAATCAAGTAACTTTGCAAATGCACAAGAATAAATAACGTTTTGACTAATTTTAGCTATTTCCATACGAATAGGCAAAATCTTTGTTTATAAAATCAACTAAGATTGCTTTTCCAGTGATTTTTTGCTATGACAAAAATTATTAATTATTTAAAGAATCTTCATAAAAAAATTCAAAGTTTGGATATTTTTACAAAAATAAGCTCAATTTTTGTTTACTAAATCGACTAATAATATTCTTTCGATGAATCTTTGCTTTGATACTTTTTTTATAAATAATGTTAAAGTAATTATTAATTGTTGTCAGTTTTAGAAGTATATCATAGCAAAAAGTTATAGGAAAGACATTATTAGTCGATTCCGTACACAAAAATTGAGCATATTCTTTGAAAAATATCCAAACACTGAATTTGTTTATTAATATTGTGTAAATAACTAATAATTTTTATAAATGTTTAAAGTATCATAGCGAAGAGTCATCAGAAAGATATTCGTAGTTGATTTTGTGAAAAAATGAGTCTATTCTTTGAAAAATAGCCAAACTTGGAAGTTTGTTATGAAAATTTTAAAAATAAATAATAATATTGATATATTTTCAAAGAATCATAGCGAAAAGTCATCGGAAAGAAATTCTTAGTTGATTTCGTAAGAAATTAAGTCTATTCGTTGAAAAATATCAAAACTGTGATTTTTTTAATAGAAATTGTTTAAATAATCGTTTAATAGCATTTATTTTCAATAAATCATAATGTAACACTAATTTCTCTCACATTTTATACCGAAACTCTGGATATGAATAAGCTAAACATTGCCAGTCCCGAAAAATAACTTTCTTTCATAAATTTGTTTTTACGTATGTAATAAACAATTTTCTTTAATTATTCTCATTCACTTCAAATTATTTCTAAATAGTTTAGCACAGATAAACCTTACTTGATAGGTTAAATAAATATAATTTTTCTAAGATTCTTGAGAAAATTCAAAAAGATTTTGGAAGATTTCAGATATATACTATATAAAAATTTCAACAAAACAGTTTACTTTCAACCAAATCTTTAAATATTTAACCAAAAAATATAAATTCTCAATAAAAAATGTAATGCGTAATTGATATTTTAACCAAAAAAGATTTCAATTACATATCAAAAACAGTTGATCTTATCCAAAAAGACGAACTTTAAATAAAGTAGTTGAATCCTCCACCAAAAAAGATTAATTTTCAACCAGTTGTATTTTTAAACAAAAGGATTAATTTTTGCCAGCGACACGAATGTTCTACAAAATAGTTTAACTTTCTAACCCAAAAATATGAATTTTCAACGAAAAAGTTCATTTTCAAACAAATAGTTGAATTTTCAACCAAATAGATGAATTTTCTATCAAGAAGATTAATTTTCTACTTAAAGAGACAAATTTTTCACAAAAAAGTTACATTTTCAAACTAAAGAGATGAAGTTTCAACAAAAATGATGAATATTCAAGAAAAAATGAATTTTTAACAAAGCAGTTCAATTCTCAATAAAAAATATGAAATTTCAACGAAAACTGTAATAGTTGATACTTCAATCGAAAAAGATTTTACTCTGATGTCAAAAACAGTTGAATTTATAAAAAACTACTTTTCAACAAAATATTTGAATCCTCAACCAAATATTATACTTACGATGATTTTAGTATAGTAAAAATCGATTTATTAATGTTGATGCTAAATAACAGTTAATAAATTAATTTATCATACTATAAAATGAGACGATGGTTTAAAACGCTGAAGTGAAAATTAAATAAATAGTGAAAATAGACAGTTTCCGCATATTTTTCAGTATTTTTACCTAAATTCGTATCCATCAAAAATATATTCCTTGATCTCTTAGTTTTATATTATTTTCATACTCTCTTGGGATACTCTTAATTAAAAAATATATATTTGAGGTGCTTTGGAAATTAATTTGTTTTTGTAAATCTCATTGTCTTAAATAGTAAACTTCTCTGAATCACCTTTACAATTTTGATTAAAATGTGAATAGAATACGAATTTGCATATTTGTGAATATTTTGAGGGCTTTTTAAGTGTGCCTCGTCTCTTTAGAATTTCCCAGGACACTAGACAACTTAGATATTTGCCCTTGGCATAATGAAGATTAAATAAGACAATTTTTCATTCAATATTTTCGAGCCAAGAAATTATATCGTAATTTAATTATATATAACACACGACAGTAGGGTGTGTATACTTACAACTTGAACTAAATCTCAGTACTGCCAAGGCTAAACTCTAATCCAACTTGGTCTCATTACCATTACGATTTTTTCGGCAGTCAGAACACGATATTTGTTTTAACAATTGCATATTTTTACGCAAATAAATTGAAATTAGGAAAAGCTTTTCTGTCAGATAAATCGGTCGAAAAGATTGAAAGTATTGCCAAATATTATCAAGAATTGCAAGGGCAACATCTGAATCTTTTATTTATCTTTAGATTGCCAAGTCATTCTTTCCCTCGTATTCCGAGGTTACCATTTCGATCTATTTCCACATCTGACTCCTAACATCTATTTTTTCAACTAACATATTCACTTTTCAGCCACAACAATCAGACTTCACTACCGGTCAAAAATTGTGTGTTTAAATCCGATTTTCGTAATTGGACGCAGAATTTTGACCAGTAGTGTAATGTTTCATTAAAACAATTTTGCACAGAATATAAAAGTATTAACTACTTAATTTGGAGGCAATTATAATATTTAATAAAGCCAACACGGTGAGTAGGGTGCCCCAAAAATGTACGATTTCGAATTTTACAAACGCTACCCCCTACATTTCTTTCTCATGGTGAAAAAATAATCTCATAAATTTTCGTTCAGTTTAAAAAAATATTCTATAGGTGCGGCTAGGCCGTTTTATGTCTGAAAATTAATTTTCTTATTTCTCAATTTTTTTAAATACAAATTTAAGGCAAAAAAATTCTTTCACACCTAATAAGTATTTATTATTTATGGAGGAATAAGCTCTAAATTTAATTAAATTTTTTTTAGATATTATCGGGCTTCGAATACGAAAATGTGTAATTTCATTACAATTAATGGTCTAAAATGGCTCCTAAACATTTTTGTCCCTGGAAAAACATGCATAGTCTTTATTCAACAATATAAAACATAGAAAATTCTCTATAAGGTATAAATTGAAAATATTTATACCAGGTAACAGAGAAATCTTCAATTTCGAAATACCCAAAAAATAAATATCTTTTACAGTTTAAAGATTCCTATAGTACTTTAAAATGTATTTTTACCTATCATTTTAAATTAAGCAAATCGATAAGTAAAACTGATAGAAGGCAGATTAGCACCGAAATTAACCTTAATTAACTAGCTCATATCGTTTTCAGGTAAATGATAGGTAAAGATGCATTTACAAGTATTACAAAAATCTTTAAACTATAAAAATGTGTATTTATTGTGTATTTAAAAATTCAAAGTTTTGTCGGTTACCCGGCATAAATATTCTATTCTAAGCCCGATATATATCTCCATATATATATATCTCCAAAAATTTTGGTGTTTCATAAAATTTAGGGTTTGTTCCTCAGTAAATAAAAAATACTTTATAGAGGTGAAAGAATTTTTTAGCCTATGGTTTGTGTTTAAAAAAATAGAAAACTACGAAAATTTATTTTCTGGCATAAAACGGCCTAGCGGAGCCTGTAAACAACAAAATAAATTTTGTGGGGCTATTTTTTCAACTAAAGGAAGAAAGTTAGGGGTAGCTTTGCAAAATTCAAAAACATTTTTTTCTGTTTGCACCCTAACGGCGAGCCTTAACCAACTTCATATTAAAAATTGTTAAACTCAATGTTTGTTTACAGAAAAAATCTTTCTGATCATTTATAAGTAGTCCAAAGGCAAGTTTTAAATCTCGGGCCTATTTTAGTCCCCATCCTACAGAGTTTTTTCTTGAAATAACCATATATTTTTTGTAAAAATATAATTGATTTGAATTTTACCAATGTCAAAAAAGCCTCGATACGTTTTTTCTTTAAATATTTAAAACGTTTGAATCTATTCAAAAGTAATAAACAATAAAGGAACATCGAGTGCAAAAACGTTTCAATAAGATCCTTAATGACAAGAAAAGGGCAAGAACCTTTAGGTTTAAAAAGATTGAGACTCACCGTGATAATCAACATTTCTCATGCATTCAACCACCACACCTTTTAAAATATATTGAAAACCTTATTTTGTTAGTTGTGTTAAATTTACTATTTACCTTAATACATTGGACTGAATTAAGTGAGTATAAACATCAATTTGGGTTATCTGAAAATTCGACTTCTGATTTTTGGTGATCGCTCCTCCCCCCAATTCTTTCATTTTCCGGAAAAAGATATTTTTTATTTTTTTAATAAATTGGTGAATATTAACCCGTGCCTCCTGGCTTTTAAAATTAACATGGCAGTTTAAATGGGAAAACCTAGGTTTCCGAAAAAATGAAAGAAGAATTAAGTACTTCTGATTAACTTTTTGTAAATAAATAATTATTCACTTCTTAAGGAATGTTTAAGAAATAATTTCCATACCATAATTTTTTATTTTGCCCCCCAACCTCCTCGTACTGTGCCCGGAAAATTTCCAAAAAAATTCAAAATAGCGGTTTTGTGTAAAGATCATGCTAAAGACGGTTGATGAATGTCAACAATAACAATTTTTTTAAACATATTTGGTAATGATTGAAACAATTTTTATTTCTTTAAATAATTTTTTCTTCTGTAAACAGTAAGAAGTTACTACTTTCTGGAATTATTACCGCAGTTAATGCATGCTGAGTGTGATATTTTTTGTACAAGACAGTTTGTAATGCTATAAATAATTTTGATTTGTTTAAACAATTTTTTCCCCTGTATATGTACTATTTTCTAACTTACTTACTATTTTCCGGAATGATTGAAGAAATTGATGAATCTTAAGAGTGACATTTTTCCTGGAAGACAGTTTGAAATTATTTAAAGAATTAATAATTATTCACTTGCACCTTTTCATAGGAAAGGTGGAGAAAATTCTAGTTTCTTCACCTACTTTATGAAAAGGCGCAAGTGAATGATTATTAATTGTTGAAATAATTGCAAAATGTCTTCCACAAAAAATATTACTCCTAACATTCATAACCTGCGTCATTAATTTCCGAAAATAGTAACTATTTAAGATTAACGTGGGAAAAAATGGTTTAAACTAATGAAAATTGTTCAAATAATTGCAAACTGTCTTTCAGAACAAACAGAAACTCTTAGCATTCATTAAGTGCATTAATAATTCGAGAAAGTATTAAATTTTCACGATTTACAGGAGGAAAAATTGTTTAAACAAATGAAAATTGTTTAAATAATTATCAAATATGTTGAAAAAGAAAAATTAGTCTTGACAATCATTCAATGTATCATTTTTTGGGTTACTTTTCCGTGTACAACACAAGAGGTTGGGGGAGAGTCTAAATTAAAAGTTATTGGGTGAAAAGTATTCCTTGAAAATACCTTGAGAGGTTACTAAACTTTAATTTAAAAAATTTAATAATAAGAACTTTTTTCCACTGTTTTCGAATATAGGGAACTTTTACCCCGGAAAACGATTCAATTGGAGGGGGCAGCAGTGCTAAAATTGTGAATCTTCAAGCAAACAAAAAATGATTTCTTGATAAAGTAGTTCAACTTTTAACAGAGTAATTGATTCCGCAAAACAATCAGACAAATTTTCAACAAGAGAATTGAATTTTTAACGCAGAAAGATTTTTCAGTTAAGAAAGAAAAATATTTTAACGAAATTGTTAAACATTCAAGCAAAACAAACTTTTTTTTCCAATATTTTTTGCAACCAGAAGTGACTATTGAACAATAGTAGTGAATCATTTACTACAAAAAAAGTAGTCGATTTTTCAACAAAGGATTCTTTTTTTCAGCCAAAATCGAAGTGGGTACTGTAATGAACTTAAGTTGAATGGTTTTAGATTCGTAACAACTCAAGTAGAAATATTTCATTTTAAACCAAGGAGATGAGTATTCGATCTAATATTTGAATTTTCAAATAAAAGAATAAATTTTTAACCAAGTCGATTCATTTTCTTTCAGAAAAGATGAATTTTCAACAAAAATAATTTCTAAAAAAATAGTCACATTTGTAATCAAAGATGAATTTTTAACTAAAATTGTGAAACTGCAAGCAAACAAAAAATGATTTCTTCACAAAGTAGTTGAACTTTTAACAATGTAATTGATTCCGCAAAACAATCAGACGAATTTTCAACAAGAGAATTAAATTTTTAACTCAGAAAGATTTTTCAGTTAAGAAAGAAAAATACTTTAACGAAATTGTTAAACATTCAAGCAAAAAAAACTTTTTTTTCCAATATTTTTTGCAACCAGAAGTGACTGTTGAACAATAGTAGTGAATCATTTACTACAAAAAAAAAGTAGTCGATTTTTCAACAAAGAATTCTTTTTTTCAGCCAAAATCGAAGTCGGTACTGTAATGAACTTAAATTGAAAGGTTTTTGATTCGTAACATCTCAAGCAATTATATTTCATTTCCAACAAAGGAGATGAGTATTTGATCTAATATTTGAATGTTCAAACAAAAGAATAAATTGTCAACCGAGTCGATTCATTTTCTACCAGAAAATATGAATTTTCAACACAAATAATTTCTAACAAATTAGTCTAATTTTCAATCAAAGATGACTTTTAACTAAAATTGTGAAACTTCAAACAAACAAGAAAGGCATTTTTTGAAAAGTAGTTTAACTCTGAACAAATTAATTGATTTTTCTCAACAATAACACCAATTTGCAACAAGATAATTAAATTTTCAATCCAGAAAGATTTTTCAGTTGAGAAAGAAAAATATTTTAACCAAATTCTTGAACATTCAAGCAAAAAAAAAAGTATATATTTTCAAATGGTTTTTCAAGAAGAGGTGACTTTTCAGCTAAAGTAGAGAATTATTTAGTACAAAAAAAAATTAGTTGATTGTTCAACAAAGGATTCTGTTTTTTTTAGCCAAAACCGAAGTTGTGACTGTAATGAATTAAGGTTTCAAACGTTTTAGATTCGTAACATCTCAAATGGAAATATTTCATTTTTAACAAAGGAGATGAGTATTCAAGCAAATATTTGAATTTTCAAACAATAGAATGAATCTTCAACCGAAAAGATTAATTTTCCACCAGAAAAGATGAATTTTCAACACAAATAATTTCTAACAAAATAGTCAAATTTGTAATCAAAGATGACATTTTAACTAAAATTATGAATCTTCAAACAATCAAAAAATGAATTCATGACAAAGTCGTTCAACTCTTAACAAAGTTATTGATTTTCAAAAACAATAAGACAAACTTTCAACAGAGCAATTGAATTTTCAACCCAGAAAGATTTTTAAGTTAAAAAAGAAAAATATTTTAACCCAATTGTTGAACATCCAAGCTAGGAAGAAAATTTTTTTCGAATATTTTCTTCAAACAGACGTGACTATTCAACTAGAGTAGTAAATCATTTACTACAAAAAAAAGTAGTCGATTTGTCAACATAGAATTCTTTTTTTTTAGCTAAAATCGAAGTGGGTACTATAATGAATTTAGGTTTGAAATGGTTTATATGCCTAACATCTCAAATAGAAATATTTCATTTTTAACAAAGAAGAAGAGTATTCAATGAAATATTTTCCTTTTGAAATAGAAAAATAAATTTTCAACCGAGTAGATTAATTTTCTAACAGAAAAGATGAATTTTTAACAAAAAGAATTTCGAACAAAATAGTCAAATTTTTAATCAAAGATGACTTTTTAACCAAAATTGTGAAACTTCAAACAAACAAAAAATGTATTCTTGACAAAGTAGTTTAATTCTAAACAAAATAATTGATTTTTGTTAACAATACTACAAAAAAAGCAGTTTATTTTTCAACAAAGGATTCTTTTTTTCAGCCAAAATCGAAGTGGGAACTGTAATGAATTTAAGTTTGAAACAGTATAGATTCCTAACATCTCGAACGGAAATATTTAATTTTTAACGAAGGAGACGAGTATTTGATCAAATATTTACATTTTCAATCAAAAGAATAAATTTTCAATCAAGTAGATTAATTTTTTACCAGAAAATATGAATTTTCAACGCAAAGAATTTCTAACAAAATACTCAAATTTTTAATCAAAGATGAAATTTAAATTTAACTGAAATTGTGAGACTTCAAACAAAAAAAAATTAATTTTTGAAACATTAATTCAACTTTAACAAAGTATTCGGTTTTTAAAAGAAAAAGACGAATTTTCAACAAAAGAATTTAATTTCCAACCCAGAAAGGTTAGTGAATCAAGAACTACAAAAAAGAAAAAAAACAAGTAATTGATCCTTGAACAAAAGATTCTTTTTTTCAGCCAAAATCGGAGTGGGTACTGTAATGAACTTAAATTGAAAGGTTTTTGATGCGTAACATCTCAAGTCGAAATATTTCATTTTCAACAAAGGAGATGAGTATTTGATCAAATATTTGAATTTTCAAACAAAAGAAAAAATTTTCGACCGAGTAGATAATTTTCCACCAGAAAAGATGAATTTTCAACACAAAGAATTTCTAAGAAAATAGTAAAATTTTTAATAAAATATGATTTTTCAACTAAAATTGTGAATCTTCAAACAAATAAAAAATGAATTTTTGACACAGTAGTTGAACTCTGAACAAATTAATTGATTTCTCAACAATAGGACCAATTTTCAACAAGAGAATTAAATTTTCAACCGAGAAAGATTTTTCAGTTAAGAAAGAAAAATATTTCTAACAAATTGTTGAATATTCAAAAATAGTTTTTTCAACCAGAGGTGACTATTTAACTAGAGCAGTGAATCATTTCCTGAAAAAAGGTGGTTGATTTTTCAAGAAAGGTTTTTTTTTCTTTCTTCAGCCAAAATTAAAGTGGGTACTGGAATGAATTTAAGTTGAACCGGTTTGGATTCCTAACATCTGAAATAGAAATATTCCACTTCCAACAATAAAGATGAGCATTTAATCAAATATTTGAATTTTCAATCAAAAGAATGAATTTTCAACCAAGCAGATTGATGCTGAACCAGAAAAGATGAATTTTCAATAAAATACAAGAAATTTGAAATATATAGTTGAATTTTCAATTAAAAAAGATATATATAAGAAGAAAATGAATTTGTAACCAAAAACTGGTTTTTAAAAAAATATTTGAATTTATAACCAGAAATTAATTCTCAACTAAAATTGTGAATCTTGAACCCAAAAATGAATTTTTGATATTGTAGTTCAACTTTGAGCAAAGTAGTTGATTTTGTCAACGAAAAAGACCAATTTTCCATCCAGACAGATTTTTTAGTCAAGACAAAAAATTGAACTGAATTGTTAAATTTTTAAAGTAAGAGAACTTATTTTTAACAAAATGGTTACATTTTCAACCAGAGATGGCTATTCAACTAAAATAATGAATTTTTAACATGAAAAAAAATTTAAACAAAGTAGTTCCAGTTTCAACAACGTAGTTGATTTTTCAACAATGAAGTCGATTTTTCAAACAAAAAAGACTAATTTTTATACAGAAAATTGCATTTCCTACTAGAAAAGATAAATTTTCAACTAAAAATGGAATAATTAATTTTTAAGTTATAGTAATAAGGATTTTTAATGAAATGAAAATGGGTACTGTAATGAATTTAATTTAATGGTTTTGATTCCTAACATCTCAAATGTAAATATTTAATTTTCAACAAAGGAAATGACTATTTCATAAAATATTCGAATTTTCAATCGAAAGAATAAATTTTCAACTGAGCAGATTTATTTTTTCAAGAAAATATAAATTTTCAATGAAATACTAGTAGTTTGAAATATATAGTTGTCTTCTCAACTGAAAAAGACAAATTTTTAACTGGAAATGGAATAGTTAATTGTTTAGTTAAAAAAAATTAATCTGTAACGAAAAAACTGGTTTTCAACAAAATAGTTTAACTTTTAACTAAAATTGTGAATCTTGAACCCAAAAATAAATTTTCGATAAAGTAGTCCAACTTTTGGTAAAGCAGTTGAATCTTCAACCCCAAAAAAAGCTAACAAAGTAGTTGCAGTTTCAAAAAAATGGTTGATTTTTTAACAAATAAGTAGATTTTTCAACACATTTTTAATGATAGATGACTTTTGAACTAAAATAAAAAATCTTCCACAACAAAAAAAAGAATTGTCAACAAAGCAGATCCAGTTTCAACAAAGTGGTTGATTTTCCAAAAAAGAAGTCGATTTTTCAACCAAAAAAGATATAGCTAAATTTTCAGTTAAAGAAACATTTATTTTCAACACGAAGGATTGTTAACAAATTATTCAAATTTTTAATCAAAGATGACTTTTCCACTAAGATTGTGAATATTCAGACAAGAAAATAATTAATTTTTGTCAAAGTAGTTCAACTTTGGACAAAGTAATTGATTTTTCATTACAATAAGACAAATTTTTAGAATTAGAATTGTATTTTGAACCCTAAAAGATTTTTTAATCAAGAAAAAAAAATATTTTAACCAAATTGTTGAACATTCAAGAAAAAAATTTTTTTATTAGTTTCTTCAATCAAAGGTGAACAAAGTGTGTTTAATCAAATATTTGACTTTTCAATCACAAGAATGTATTTTCAACCGAGCAGATTAATTTTCTACCAGAAAAGATGAATTTTCAACTAAAAAAGATAATTTTTTAACTGAAAATGGAATAATTAATTCATTAGCAAAAAGAATTAATTTGTAACAAAATAACTAAATTATTAAATTTTTTAATCAAAAGAACTGATTTTCAAAAAAATGGTTACATTTTCAACCAGAGATGACGATTCAAATAGAATAATGAATGTTCAAAAAAAAATATAAAAAATTTAACAAATCAGTTCCAGTTTTCACAAAGTGGTGGATTTTCCAACAAAGAAGCCGATCTTCCAACCAAAAAAATTAATTTTAACGAAGAAAGTTGCATTTTCAACTGAAAAGATTAATTTTTAACTAAAAATGTAATAGTTGATTTTTTAGATTTTTTAGTAATTCATTCTGAAACGGTTTAGATTTCTAACACCTTAAATGGAAATATTTCATTTTCAACCAAGGAGATTAGTATTTAATCAAATATTAAAATTTGTAAGCAAAAGAATAAATTTTCAATAAAGTAAAAGAAGTTTGAAATATACAGTTGAATTTTCAACTAAAAAAAAACAAACTTTTAACTGAAAATGGAATAGTTGATTCTTCAGTTCCAAAAATTTAATTTGTAACAAAAAAGACTGGGTTTCAACAAAATAGTGGCATTTTTAACCAGAGATGAATTTCTAACTAAAATAATGAATCTCCAAGCACAAAAATTAATTTCTTACTATGTAATTCAACTTTCAACCAAGTAGTTGAATTTTCACTCAAAGAAGATGAATTTTCAAACTAAAAAGACGAATTTTCAACTGAAAAGTTGAATCTTCTATCTGAAAATATGAATTTTTAACAAAAAAGTTAATTTTCAATAAAACAGTCGAATTTTCAACCAAGAAGATTAATTTTTTACCAAAAAAGAAGAACTTTCAACAAAATAATGCATTTTTAAACAAATAGATGAATTTTTAACTAAAAATAATCAATAATAATAGATTTAATGCTTCCACGATGATTCATTATGATCAATTTAAATTTAAAATTAAAGCTTTTTCGGGTTTAATCGTGTGGATTCGTAGTTTTGGACACGAATAAAACCCGAAAAAGCTTTAAATTTTAAAAATAATCAATTTTCAACCAAAAATAGAATAATAAAAATTTTCAGTTAAAAGAAAGAATTTTCAACAAAAAAGTTCAATTCTGAGCAAAAAAGTTGAATTTTCTACTAAAAAGGTGAATTTTCAATTTAAAAGATTAATTTCCACAACAACAAAAAACGAATTTTCCACAAATAAGTTAAATTTTCAACTAAAGAGAGGAATCTTTAACTAAATACATGAATTTTCAATCAGATAATGGAATTTTCAACTCAATTAAAAAAAATGTAAACTTTTGAATATCTTCTAAAATTATTCAAATTTTGGAATCATTTAAAATGATTTAAACTTCTGAGTATGTTTTGAAATGATTGATACCCTCTTTTAGTTTAAAAATAAAACATTTGAAAAATCATTTTTCAGTTGAAAATTTAACAAATTTTTTAAAAATTCGTTTTTAAAGAAATCATTAAAAAATTTAAATTTAAAAATCATTTTTCAGTGGAAAATTTAACTAATATTTTTAAAATTAGTTTTTCTTTTATAATCATTAACTAAAAAAACAACGAATTTTCAGCAAATTAGTTAAATTTTTAACCAAAGAGATGAATCTTCAGCCAAATATATGAATTTTCAACCAAAAATGGAATGGTTAAATTTTCAGATAAAAAAAATAATTAAAAAAAAGAATGTTCCAGAAAATAGTTAAATTTTTAACCAGAGATGAATCTTTAACTAAATACATGAATTTTGAATCAGATAATGGAATTTTCAACTAAAAAAGATACATTTTCAACTAAAAATGGAATAGTAAAATTTCAGTTAAAAAAATTAATTAAATAAAAACGAATTTTCAGCAAATGAGTTAAATTTTCAACCAAATAATTGAATTTTTGACCAGAGATGATACATTTTTTATCAAAAATCGAATAGTTAAATTTTCAGATAAAAAAATTATTAAAAAAAAAGAATGTTCAAGAAAATAGTAAAATTTTTAACCAGAGATGAATTTTTAACTAAAATAATAAATCTCCAAACAACAAAAATTAATTTCTTACTATGTAATTCAACTTTCAACCAATTAGTTGAATTTTCACTCAAAGAAGATGAATTTTCAAACTAAAAAGACGATTTTTCTACTGAACAGTTGAACCTTCTATCTGAAAATATGAAGTTTTAACAAAAAAGTTCATTTAGAAAAAACAGTAGAATTTTCAACCAAGCAGATTACTATTTTTTTTTACCAAAAACGAAGAACTTTCAACAAAATACATGAATTTTGAAACAAATAGTGGAATTTTCAACTAAAAATAATTAATTTTCAACCAAAAATAGAATAATCAAACTTTTCAGTAAAAAAAAAGAATTTTCAACAAAAAACTTAAATTATGAACAAAAAAGTTGAATCTTCAACTAAAAAGGTGAATTTTCAGTTAAAAAAATTAATTTCCGCAACAAAAACAAAACTAATTGTCAACAAATTAGTTACAATTTCAACTAAATAAATGAATTTTTAACCACAGTTGATATGTTGTCAACCAAAAATGGATTGGTTAAATTTTTAGATAAAAAAATTAATTAAAAAAAAAAAGAATTTTCGAGTAAATAGTTAAATTTTTAACCAGAGATGAATTTTTAACTAAAATAATGAACCTCTAACCACAAGAATAAACTTTTTACTAAGTAATTCAACTTTCAACAAAGTAGTGGTATTTTCACCCAAAAAAGATGAATTTTCAAACTAAAAAGACGAATTTTCAACTGAACAGTCAAATCTTCTATCTGAAAATATGAATTTTCAACAAAAAAGTTAATTTTCAATCTAACAGTAGAATTTTCAACCAAGAAGATTAATTTTTTACCGAAAAAAGAACTTTCAACAAAATACATGAATTTTTAAACAAATAGATGAATTTTTTACGAAAAATAATCAGTTTTCAACCAAGAATAGAATAATCTAAATTTTCAGTCAAAAGAAAGAATTTTCAATAAAAGAGTTAAATTTTAAACAAAAAGGTTGAATTTTCAACGTAAAAGATGAATCTTAAATTAAAAAAATTAATTTCCACGACAAAAAAAACAATGAATTTTCAAAAAATTAGTTAAATTTTCAACCAAATCTTCAACTAAATACATTAATTTTCTACTAAAAATGATACATTTTTAACCAAACATGGAATAGTTAAATTTTCAGTTAAAAAAATTAATTCACAAAAAACGAGTTTTCAGAAAATTAGTTAAATTTTCAACCGAAGAGATGCATCTTTAACCAAATACTTGGATAAAAATTCATTTAGTTGGGTGAAAATTAATTTCTCCAACTTAAAACTTAACTCTTACATTTTTTGTTAAAAATTGATCTTTTCTTGTTCAAAATTCAACAATTTGGCTGAAAATTTGTCTTTTTTAATTGAAAATTCACGTATTTTGTTAAAAATTTATATTTTTTTGTAGAAAATGATTCTTTTCTTTGAAAGTTAATCTCCTTGTTTAAAAATTCTTCTTTTGTTAAAAATTAATTTTTTTGATTGTAGATTCATCATTTTAATTATAAATTCATTTCTTTGTTTGAAAAATGAGCTTTTCAATTGAAAACTGGTTTTTTCTTTGGATGAAAAAGAATTTTTTGCTGAAAATTTAACTATTTTGTTGGAAATTTTTTTCTTTTTTGGTTGATTTATTTTTTAACTGAAAATGTAACTATTAATCCAGTTTAATATTCCATGATGTTAGTTAAAAGTTAATTTCTTTGGTTGAATATTCATTTTGTCACTAAAAATTTAATGATTCAATTTTTAGTTCAAAAATCATCTTTGTTAGCTGAAAATTTGTCTTTTGTGGTTGAACATTGATTTTTTAAACTTGAAACTTAATTATTTCAGTTTTTGTTGAAAGTTTATCTTTTTTAGTATGCAAATTTGAAAAAGAGAACAGAAGATATTAACCGATTTCAAATTTTTTTTCTTTACTTCTTTTGGATGTCAACGAAAAAAAGATTAATTCTGAACTAAAAATATTATAGTCAAAATTTTCAGTTGAAATATTTTTTAATTGAAAATTTAACTATTACATTTTGCACTAAAAATTTATTTTTTGTTGTTGAAAAATCAACTACTTGGTTGAAAGTTGAACTATTTGGTTAAAAAATAATTGTATTGATTGAAACTTTAACTATTTTGTTGAAAATTCGTTTCTTTTTCTTGTTATAAATTAATTTTTTAACTGAAAATTCAACTATTCCATTTTTGTTGAAAATTGATAGTTTTTAGTTGAACATTCATGTATTTTTATTGAAAATTCGTCTTTTTTGGTTACAAATTAAGTTTCTTAACTGGTCATTTAACTAATCTTTTTTTTTATTAATGGTTTTTATTTGAATATTCAGCTACTAAATAAGTCGAATTATTAACCAAAAAAGATTAATTCTGAACTAAAAATATAATAGTAGAATTTTCAATAAAAAAGAGGAAACTTTCAACCTCAAATACTTGGATTTTCTTTTTGGGTACTATTAATTCAGTTATTATTTTTGAATTTTCAACAAAATTTTCGAATTTTCAAACAAAAATTATTAAACTTCAACCAAAAAGAGTTGCATTTTCTATCAAATTGTTGAATTTTCCAGACAAAAAGATGAATTTTCCAGCAAGAAACATGAATTTTTAATGCAAAAGGATGAATTTTCTATGAAAAATAGTTGAATTTTTGACAAAAAAATATGACTTTTTAAAAAAATGGTTGAATTTTTAACAAAATAATTAAATTTGCAACCAAATAGTTCAACAAAACAGTTGAATTTTCAAAGTAAAATAATTAATTAATTAAATAAATTAATTGACAATATAATTAAATCTTATATTAAGTAGAAGAAATTTTAATAAAAACCGATGAGTTCTTAACTAAAAATATAATAGCAGAATTTTCCAAATGAAAGTTGATCTTTTTTAATTGAAGATTCACGTATTTTCTTAAAAAATCGATTTTTTTGGTGTAGAAAATGATTTTTTTCTTTGAAAGTTAATCTCCTTGTTTAAAAATTCTTCTTTTGTTAAAAATTAATTTTTTGTTTGTTTTAGATTCATTATTTTAATTAATAATTCATTTATTTGGTTGAAAAATGAGCTTTTTGATTGAAAACTGGTTTTTTCTTTGAATGAAAAGGAATTTTTTGCCGAAAATTTAACTATTTTGTTGGACATTTTTTTCTTTTTTGCCTGAACTTTTTTTTCAAACTGAAAATTTAACTATTAAACCAGTTGAATATTTCATAATTATTGTTAAAAATTCATTTCTGTGGTTGAATATTCATTGCAAAAATTTTATGATTCAATTTTTAGTTGAAAAATAATCTTTTTTAGTTGAAAATTTGTCTTTTTTGGTTGAACATTGATTTTTCAAACTTAAAATTTAATTATTTCAGTTTTTGTTGACAGTTTATCTTTTTTAGTAAAAATTAATTTTTTGTTGTTGAAAATTAATCCTTTAGGTTGAAAATTAATTTTTTAAACTAAAAGTGTAACTATTCCATTTTCTGTTGAAAATTATTTTTTTTTAGTTCAAAATCAACTATTTGGTTGAATATTTGCCTTCTTTAATGGAAAATTCAAGTATTTCTTAAAAAATTAATGTATTTTGTTGAAAAATTGCATTTTTTGGTAGAAAATAATTCTTTTTGTTTAAGAATTAATCTTATTGTTTGAAAATTCATCTTTTACATTAACATTTACATTCCAAGAGGAAAATAATTTAATTTTCAACCTTTAAAGTTGAATTTTAAAACAAAAGTGATTAAACTTCGACCAAAAACAGTTGCATTTTCTACCAAATTGTTGAATTTTCCAGACAAAAAGATGAATTTTCCAGCAAGAAACATGAATTTTCAATCCAAAAGGACGAATTTTCTATGAAAAACAGTTTAATTTTTGACCAAAAAATATGACTTCTTAAAAAAATTGTTGAATTTTTGACAAAATAATTCAATTTGTAACCAAATAGTTAAACAAAACAGTTGAATTTTCGACAAAATAATTCAATCTTTAATTAAGTAGAAGAAACTTTAATAAAAAAAGATGAGTTCTTAACTAAAAATATAATAGTAGAATTTTCCAAATGAAAGTTAATCTTTTTAATTGAAGATTAAACTTTACAATTTTTCATTAATAATTTATATTTTTTCGGTTGAAAATTCAAGAATTTGTTTGAAAATGAATGTATTTTATTAAAAATTCGTCCTTTTTGTTTACAAATTAATTTTCTTAAATTGGAAATTTAACTAATCCATTTTCTGTTGAAAATGAGTGATTTTTAGTTAAAAATTCAATTGAGAAACAATTCAATTTTCAACCTATCAAATGTCCATCAAAAACAGTTGTTCTCTTCGACACGTAAAAATAAATGTTTAATTTTTTCCCATTTTTCGTGAGAAAATGTCCCTATTATCCCTTTTTTGAGCTCATTTTGCGCTGTCATCCCTGAAATAATGATGGTCGCTAATAAATGTTCAAATGATGAGTTTATAATTATTTTTTGCAGAGAACAAATTCTGAGCATGAAGGACGAGGATAAGGAGAGTATAGTGAAGACCTTAGCTGCAATGCCTTGTGCTCTGGAAGCTGACGACGTAACAGATTTTTGCTCTCTTGCGCAATATTATGCAATGAAGACACCTGCGTCCTTTAAACAAGATTTGTACTACATAATGTTTGGCGAGGGCGGGGATGAAAAGTTTATCACTCATGCACTCTGTTTGCCGGTTTCTGCCCAGGAATTGGTCGAAAATACCGTTGAAGCCTCCTCGACGCCAAACGGTTCCGTTGATTCCGTCAGGTTTTTCTTGGTTGATTGCAGGCCTGCTGAACAATACAACGCGGGACATCTACCCACTGCATTTCACTTGGATTGTAACCTGGTAAATATTTCCCAAAAATCAAGCAGTTTCAACCAAAAATAGGATAATCAAAATTTTCAGTTAAAAGAAAGAATTTTCAATCAGATAATGGAATTTACAACTAAAAAAGATACGTTTTTGAATCATTAAAAAAATTTAAACTCTTGAATAACCTTTAAAATTATTGAAATTTTTGAATCATATCAAATAATTTAAACTTCTGATTATCTTTTGAAATGATTCAAATTTTTCCTAAAATGCTGTAAAAATTCTGAAATATTAAAAAATACCTTCAATTTGCCTCTTTTAATTTAAAAATAAAACATTTGAATCCAAATTCATGTATTTTATTGGAAATGCATCTCTTTTTGTTGAAAATTAATCTTTATACTTGAAAATTTATATTTTTGGTTAAAAAATCATTTTTCAGTTGAAAATTTAACTAATTTTTTTGAAATTCGTTTTTAAAGAAATCATGTAAAAATTTAAATTTTAAAATCATTTTTCAGTTGAAAATTTAACTAATTTTTTAAACATTGTTTTTTTTAAAAATGAATAATTAAAAAAAAAACGAATTTTCAGCAATTTAGTTAAATTTTCAACCAAAGAGATGAATCATAAAGCAAATGCATGAATTTTCAACCAAAAATGGAATGGTTAAATTTTCAGTAAAAAAAAATAATTAAAAAAAAGAATATTCCAGAAAATAGTTGAATTTTTAACCAGAGTTGAATCTTTAACTAAATACATGAATTTTCAATCAGATAATAGAATTCTCAACTAAAAAAGATACCTTTTCAAATTTTTGAATCATTTAAAATAATTTAAACTTCTGAATATCTTTTAAAATGATTCAAATTTTTCCTAAAATGTTGTAACAATTCTGAAATATTGAAAAATTCCTTCAAATCTTCAATTCGCCTATTTAAGTTTAAAAATAAAACATTTGAATACAAATTCACTTATTTTATTGAAAATTCATCCCTTTTTTGTTGAAAATTAATCGTTAGGCTTAAAAATTGAATGGTTAAATTTTTAGATAAAAAAATTAATTTTAAAAAACGAGTTTTCAGCAAATTAGTTAAATTTTCAACCAAAGAGATGAATCTTCAAACAAATACATGAATTTTCTACCAAATAATTAAATTTTTATCCAGAGATGA
The DNA here is from genome assembly GCA_011634705.1 of Andricus grossulariae. Classification (NCBI taxonomy): domain Eukaryota; kingdom Metazoa; phylum Arthropoda; class Insecta; order Hymenoptera; family Cynipidae; genus Andricus; species Andricus grossulariae. Next base: position 224,181,321 of record JAABKJ010007545.1, read on the forward strand.
TAATTTTTTAACCAAAAATCGAATAGTTAAATTTTCAGATAAAAAATTATTTCAAAAAAAAATAAATGTTCAAGAGAATAGTTAAATTTTTAACCAGAGATGAATTTTTAACTAAAATAATGAATCTCCAACTACAAAAATTAATTTCTTACTATGTAATTCAATTTTCAACCAAGTAGTTGCATTTTCACTCAAAGAAGTTGAATATTCAAATTAAAAATACGAATTGTCAACTGAACAGTTAAATCTTCTATCTTAAAATATGAATTTTTATCAAAAAAGTTAATTTTCAATAAAAGAGTTGAATTTTCAACCAAGAAGATTAATTTTTACCTAAAAAGAAGAACTTTCAACAAAATACATGAATTTTTAAACAAATAGATGAATTTTTAACTAAAAATAATCAATAATAATAGATTTAATGCTTCCACGAGGTTCCGGATTCGGTTTCAGCGACCCAAAAAACATATAATCCACTTGGTCTGGTTTAAGGAACCCTCCACTCAATTTGTTGTGGTCCTGTGTTATTATTACTCGTACATAAACTGTATGTAATATTAATATTGGCGTGCATTTTAACTGCAAAACTCTTTCAAAGTGTGGATAATCTCTTTATGTCGCATGAGAAGTAATCAGTATTCCTTGAATGTTAGCTCCGCACGGAAAACATAATACCTTCTAGAGGATGTTCCTGTGACTCTGAGGTAGTTCTACATAGCTCTATATAGCTGTATCCAAAATTCCAAAATGATCTCCCCCTTTTTGTTATTATCAATTATTATTCTTTACATGCGCGGGATATTTCTAGTTCAATACTTCTGTTACGAAAAATAATAACTAACTTACATTGTGCTATATTTTTATTATCTTATTTCTTTAAATATGTATTAACAAATTCATAATTTTTCAGATTTTGTACGCAGCAAGAAATGCAACTCATAAGAATAAATTTGGCCAAGAACTACCCTGGACTTACGACGATACAAGACCAGGCGAATAAGTGTTTTTTTTTTACCAAGCCATTTTGAAAGAGAAGCTATATAATTTTTTCATTATGAGATCATTTATGGGGTCGAGAATTTGTTGCCCTTAATTATCTATAAGTTATGTTTAACAAATGTTAAATGAATAAACCTGGTTAGAATCTGACTCTGTTCATTTTATTGTACAAATAATAAGGAAGCTCATTTTTCTCTCAGGCTTAAGATGGTTACCAGACTGTTACCAACATGTTGTAGGCATTTTTGTTAGAGTTAGATTTTTGAATAGTCTGCACGGGACTGTCCCGGTATGTATCATCAGTCACGGACGCATTGTTGTCTTTTGGGGTAAGCGTAAACTCCTTTGGGCATGCTGTTTATTTAAACAACACACTCGTTCCGCAATACCATGCTGACCTGGGTTGCTGATCAATTTCGCTAGCAATGACCCCAAGTGCAGAGGTCCACAAAGCCACTGGGCATCATAGTTTACACATAAAAACATAAATACACATACTGACTAATAAACCCATAGGAAGATCGATACTCTTTGACTCAGCCATATCCACTATGTTACTTTTCTCCTATCCTTGACTTGGCAACCGCAGGTCTCGCTACCCTGAAAAACTGTAGGTGCAAGCACATAATTATATATTGCAATATTAGCTTTAGTCTTCACATGTTTGCTTCTAGTAACGTTTTACACTACCAAAAATGTTCTACACTCGCAAAACCACTAATATAAATAAAAATGTATGTGAAAGGGCTATAAAAAAAGTTATATCAACTCGCTCAACCACACGAAAAAATACTCGTTACCATTCTTAAGCATTTCCGTGATTACATATGTTCGTTTAAATGAAAGCTATACTCTATCTGCCGGAGAGAGAAAAGGCGAGAGCAAAAACAACACAATATTTTCAGATCCGACAAGGTCACGCGATGAGTACAGTTTGTCTTCATTTATGATTTATAATTTAAGATTTTCAGTTGAGAAAATCTAAAAAAGTTCAAATTTCTATCCAATCGACAGACGAAAATCGTGAATCTTTAAATGTCCATGGTTAATCGTCAACCATCCACCGTGCGTCGTTAACCATCCATCTTTAATCGTCAATTGTCTATTATCAATCGTCCGTCATCTGCTTTTCAATCGACAATTATCAACTATCCGATAGAAGACGGACAATCGGCAATTATCTAACAATATTTGACAATTATCAAGCATTAGATGTCAACCATCAATCGTCCATTGTCAATTGTCAACCAACAATCGTTAAGCATCAACCGGCCATTGTCTATCGTCAGGCGACAATTTATAACCATTCAGTTGATTGGCAATTGCCGATTGCCGATTACCAATTGGATTATTTATTTCAAAAAAATAAGCCTGTAAGTTTTTATAAATCTAGAGAAAGAATAAAACAGAAGAGAAAGAAAAAAGAGAAAATACCCAAGGAAATCACGAATTGAGACCTTGCTGTTAAAAACAAGAGCCTGAAAAAGATCGCGAAAATTGTCCAAATTTACAAAATTACCCGAAAAGGTAGGCAAACGGATGTTAGATAATCTGACATTAGTGGGATCATCATGTTTTGTGTGGGCACGATTGTGAGATCACAAGTGGCTCACCATTTGATACAAAAAGATGCAGTTTTGTATTAAAATAATCAAGGGCCTTCGAGATTTTGTTCAGTGAGATGTAACAGTACTTTCTGTCGTGTTTTTTAGCGTTACATATTTAAATTTTCGCAAATGTTTAGATATTTATAATGTAACAATAAAATCAATGAACAAATTTTATATTCTCTAAATATTGACCACTGGACTTTTTACGAGACTGAATTTTTTGATAATCTTTATTCAAGGTTTTTTTCCTTGGTTAGCTAATTACGAAGAAAATGCCAAAATTCGAAAATTTAAAATGGCGGATACAATATGGCGGTGGTTAGCTTGAAAATGCGGTATTATTCCACGAAAGATCGCTACTAAGTGGCTTTCTACATTGTTAATATCGATTTTAATGTCAGAATTGCAAATTTCGAAACTGCAGATTTAATTTGGTTTAAAAAATAGTAGAAATGGCCGCGAACTAAACACCTAAGAAAGGTAGGCCAGCGATGCGGCCAACTAAGACAAGATCAGTCAGTGATCTAAACAACTTAAGTAAAGTCATTCAGTGATCCTAACAAATAAGTAGATCAGTCCGTGATCCAAGTAACTAAGGCAAGGGCAGTCGGTGATCCTTAATATCTTGAATGAAGAACCAATCCGTTTTATTCCGAAATTCATTTCAAATGAGTCCGACTGACTCCGCAGGGGATGATCGGCGAAAAGAATGTTAAAATTGATAGTTTCAAGATATTTTATTTTAAATGAAAAGAACTGTCAATCGGCAGGCAAAAATTGTTCATTATTAAACACTTATCGACATTCTTTCACAGTCACTTATCAATCAACCAGTCGATCGGCAATCCTCAAACGTTAATCGATCATCTGCAATCATCGATCGGTCATTGCCTATAACCAATCCTCAATCGTCAATCACCACTTGTGCATTGTCAGGTGACAATCAGTGATCGTAACGATTGATGATTGACGATGAGCGACTGATGTTTGACGATTGTTGGTTAATGATTGGATATTGCCGATCGCCAATAACTTGAAATGTGGAGAAGTTTATTTGGAATTATGATTCATGACTTACGATTGTCTTGAAACAACCATCACACCTTGAGTCTAGGATAGAGAACCAAGAGTTGATGTAGGAAAAGGGATGGATTTACTGAAGGCAAAAGAGAAATAAGTCGATGAAAAGATTTGAATTGACGACGTAACATAAAGACGAACTGCGAACTACACCATGTTCCTAATTTTGTACGTACAACATCATTGCAAATTATTTCAAACATCGTATTAAATTGACTAATTACTTCCTCATCTCATCAGTCACTTGACTTAGTCCGTGGCTATGATGGAAAACCGGGTTCTTTTTAACCCGAGAACAAGTTTGAAAAAAGATTATAGTAATTTTCCTACGCATCATTGACTTCCTGAGTCGTGCGATGATGCTTTGGGGTAGAAGAATAAAGTTTTTAGATCATGGACAACCAAGGATAAATAGATCAATACGCATTACGACGGGTATATTTCAAGGAGACCCCTTCAGTGCATTATGGTTCTGTTTAGCGTTGAATCCACTCAGCAAAATACTAAATGGCATGTTTCATGGGTTCCGAATACATGATAACGAGGATGGTCATCAAGTGACTCATCTTCTATACATGGATGAACTGAACCCATACGCGAGTTCAGATCAGCAACTGCAGCAAGTCATCGATGTCACAAAGCAGTTTTCCAATGATATCCACATGGAATTCGGACTAGATAAATGCAGAACAGTGCATTTAATCAGATGAGAATTAGGGACCGCAAGGCTAGAGAAAGATTTCGAGAATGACATCGAGGCAACGGCTGAGATTGATTCTGAAGAGTTCTCTTAATCAGAAAACAAAATCAGGGCAATCAACTCCTATGCCATCCCTGTCCTCACGTACCCCTTTGGGCTAATCAAATGGTCTAATACCGACCTTGAGCGGTTAAACAGAACCGTCCGCATAGAAATGACGAAATACCGAATGCACAACAGTAATTCGGCTATGGAAAGTGTAGTTTTACCATGACATAGAGGGGGCAGGCGCGTTGTAGATGTCAAGAAACTGTGTAAGTCACAAGTTATACAGTTGCGAGTCTATTTTAACAGTAAGTGAGACGTTGCGCTTTACAACACTATCTGTAAAGCTGATCTTGACTAAACGCCCTTGAATTCGTCCTAAGAGGACGCCTTAAATATCAAGACAGCCATCATAGAGGAATTAGAAACGCAATGGAGACAGAAAGCCATCCAGGCGAGCAGTATCCAGGAACGGAAGGATTCGTTATTGCAATTCAAGACAGGAAACACCAGAAATGATCGCAAACACGTGCTAAATCAAGAAGTCGTTGACTGGTGCCGATTATGTGGAGATACCAATGAATCCATCGAGCACATTATTGATGATTGTCGCGTAATGACTGTGTAAGCATAACAGCGGTAAAATACAAACTACAAACTACACCATGCTCCTAATTTTGTACCTACAACATCATCGCAATTAATTTAAACATCGTATTGAATTAACTAATAACATCCTTATATTATCAGTCACTTGGCATGGTCAGTGGCTATGATGGTAAACCGGGTTCATCCGAGAACAAGTTCGAAAAAAAAAATAATAAAGCATCCAGAGGTGACTGTTGTCACCACCGACGCTCGCGGTAGCTGTGTAAGAATAACAGTTGTAAAATACGAACTTCAAACTACACCATACTCGTAATTTTATACCTACTACGTTATCGCAGAGGATTTCAGACATCGTATTACATCAACATATAACATCCTCATCTCATCAGTCACTTGACTTAGCCCGTGGCTATGATGAAAAACCGGGTTCACCCGAGAACAAGTTTGAAGAAAAAAAATAATATTAAAGAGTGGACTCACCTAGACTGTTGAAATACTGATTCTTGAATATCCAGCAAAATATGCAGGGTGATGTTTGGTTAAAGGTGGCCCAATTACGAAGCAGGAATGGAAATAAACCGACGTAGTTCTAGGTTATTAGTAATCCAAATCTGAGTTACAATAGTGTCCATTGAATCGTAAATTTTCAATTGCAAATAGTCACACGAGCCAAGTGATCCATAAATTCAGTGTTTTCTTTCTTCACTCTTGATCAATAAATAGAAGAGGAATACACATCCATAAATGCTATCGCAACAATACGGGTGGTGTTATCCAATAAAAGTCTACACCGACCTCAGAGTATGGTCGGCAGCCACGAGGGCTCCACCGTCGTAACATCGGAATCGTGGAAAACCAACGGAAACGGCTGAAAAGCTGATTTCCTTAGTCCGGGCTGAGCTGTTCGTTAAATGGCAGATGCAGAGGACGAGAACGATGTCGAAACCGTCACGAAATACTCGCAGTAAGCCCGCGGGAGCCAGACACGCCCCCACTCTTCAGAGCAAAGGACTCCGATGTTACGGTTTCTATCCTAGATTTTCAAAGACCGAGGGGAAGACTCGGACATCACCGCAACTGTGATGTCGGGTCGATTGGCTGGAATATAATGATCCTTCTCGATAGTAACATCCCAATATAAGATGTAGCATTCTCTTTTTCAAATGAGTACTGGAATGTATGTATAGTAAGGCACACATTCTATTAAGAGTCCTAGGTTTAGGGCAAGTTGTTGACGTATATTGCCTGCTACGTCATTATATATGTGCGTGTACAATAATGTGCTCGATGGATTCGTTTGTATCTCCACGCAATCCGTCACCTGTCAACCACGTCTTGATATAATACGTGCTTGTGATAATTCCCGTGCTAACAACCCTATCCAGAATCGCCATTACGAATCCTTCCTTTTCTGGAAACAGGACACCCTTTTTCAGCCAGATATTGGAAGGCTCACTATTCACTTCATGTTGGTCTAACGTTTTGTGGTGCTCGCCGTGGGTACCTTTTTGCCTCCATTACGTGTCTTATTCCTCTATGGTTTCTGCCCTGATAATCAAGGTCATCTCTGATGAAAAATTCAAGTGCGCGTAATGGAGTTCAGTTTCACAGTTGGTTTTATAAAAAGCGAAATTTCGCTTTCTGCTAAAATTTCTCGCAACTGTATAACTTGTGATTTGCACCGTTGTTTGAGATCTATAACGCCCCTACCCCTCTATGTCGTTGCAGGACTTACCTTTTAAACACTGAATTGATGTGGCGCATGGTCGGTGTCCGAACACTTGATGAGCCTGATGGAGTACGTTAGAACAGGGATGCTATAGGTGTCGAGAGCCCTGACTTTAATGGCGAAGTTGAGAGAACTCTTTAGAACTGATCAGAGTCTTGTAGTAAAGACGGTTATTAGTCATTTAGTCATCAGCCATTGCCTCGATATTCTCGTTCTGTATCTCTGCACCCAAATCCTCCTCTGACTAAATGAACTGTCCAGCATTTCTCTAGTCTGAACTCAATGTGGCTATCATTGGAAAACTGCTTTGTGCATTGGAGCATTAGCTGCAGCTTCTGGTTTGAACTGGCTTATAGCTTCAGGTTATCACAGAAGATGGGTCAGTTGAAGACCATCCTCGTTATCATGTATTTTAAACCTTTGAGACATGCTGTCAACCTGCGATACCTTGTAAATTTTACTTATCATTACTAAAACTTTCAAAATCATTTTAAAAAAATCGTAGAGTGTTCTCCAGGAGGTTTTACTTATCGAACACCTATATTTCACGTCTTCAGTCAATAATGCGTACAAATTTATTCAAATGTTGCGACCTTTTATGCCGTATGCACGTTAAAATCTTTTTAATACCCACACGCTCTTCCATTAGACACACTGGTCAAACGTTTTCGACACCTCTGTCATTTAGTTTCGATCATCAGCATTAAGTGCCGTTTGATATTTTTGTTAGTCATTGCAATAATACCTCACTGCATTAGAGCCACGGTGACTAAGCCACGCCATGAATCAGCACCTAAACTAGTTTTGTTCCGAGCCGCACACAAAATTAGCCTATCCCCGAATATTCATTGTGTGTCCTAACCTCATTAGCTCGTCCTTAGGGACAGTTATAATGTGTTTTGGCGGCCGACGACAGCAGGCCTTCTCAACAAAATCTTATCTAGGTAAACGTCCACCAGCCCGAAAGAGTCCGAATCACTTGTGGTCAATCCACTGGCATGCCAGTGAAGGGCGTACTGACCACTGCTATATCCAGTGTAAAGCAGACTCTTCTGCTTACCTGTGACTGGTAACGGTAGGAAAGCACTTACGTACTAGCTCTTTCAGTCAAACACACTGGTCATACGTTTACTACAGCTCCGTCATTTAGTTGTTATCCTCATCAACATTGAATGCCGTTTGATGTTTGAGTTCGCTATTCCAGTAACACCGTAGTGCTTTAGAGTCAATCTACTGTCATGCCAGTGGTGGGGATACGGATATTCCCTTCACCCAGTGTCTAGCAGACTTTTCTGCTAAACTGTGACTGAGCACTGCCGACAACCAATTATGCACTAGCTCTTCCTGTAAATACACTGATCAGACGTTTACTATAGCTTCGTTCAGAGCTACTGTGTTTAAGCCACGCCATGCCTCGGAATGTAGATTCCGGCTATGCTATTGGTGTGTTTCAGCCTCATAAACATGTCCATAAGGATACCTAAATGTGATTTGGCGGCCGGAGCCAGCATGGCTAATCAATAAAACCTCATCTAGGTAAGCGCCGTCTTACCTGAAAGAGTTCGATTCACGTATGGTCTCGTAGCAGTAACTATCGAGAAGCACTGAAGGACTAGCTCTTTCGGTTAACGCACTGGTCAGACGTTTACTACATCTCTGTCATTTAGATGTTATCATCGCCAATAGTAAATGCCGTTTGGTATTTCTATTCGTCTTTGCAGTATCACCTTACTGATTTATATGTTCTGGCCGGCCTACAACATGAGATTATGCCTGACTATTACATTTATGTTTTTTATCTTCACTAATTCGTCCTTAAGGACAGTTTCAAAGTATGCGGGCGTGCGTAGCAAGCAGGGCTACAAAGGAAACCTTATCTAGGTAAACTTCCTCTTCCCGGAAAGAGTCCGAACCACTAGTGGTCAATTTACTGGCATACCAGTGGCGGGCATGCAGATACCCCCTTTACCCAGTGTATGTGTATATCTATTTATTCATTATAAGTTCCTACAGCCAGATAGCCCTAAAAGGTTTAGGTAGTACGTATTACAAATAAAATGTGCCAGCCTCCGATTTGACGATTGAAATTAAAAGTATGTATTTAACAAGAGTAAAGAAATAAATTATAATACATAATAATTATATGTGGGCTATTGACAATTGGATGCTGTAAATATTGTAGTAGTGGTAATTATATGTAGTGGTTCGTGTCCGTGCTAAGCTTCTAGAATGTTCGTAATGTTACGAATTTGCGTAAACAGCTTGAAGGTTAATTCTTATCTTAATTAGGCATTTCACGTACACTTTCAAGGTTATATTTTGCTTTGTTCTTGCGTTTTTCACTGCGTAATATAGTTATGGAAGGTTATTGCTTCCGTATAGATAATACATTTAATTAAAAATTTATGTCTTCATTTATTGAATGAGCAAAAGGTGCAGGTGTACAGGTGCAATTGGATATGGAGGACGATGTATGACATTCTGCTTTGTCTATAAATTTGATATATTGCTTCATCATAGATAAAACAATTGATGGAAAATTCCTGTCTTTATTTATTTAGAGCGAAAATAAGAAGTGAAAAACATTATTCTGCTGACTAAAATCTTCTAGAGGCTTAAAATAAGGAGGGAGATATATCATTAGAGAACATACTTCACCTGAAGTAGTTCGTCTCCGTGCTAAGTTTCTAGAATATTCTTGGTAACGTCATCAAATTATATTGTGCAATTGTAAAAGATGAATTTTGCGTAAACAGCTTCAAGGTTATTCATGATTTTAATGACGCATTACATTTTTTAAGTTGAAAAACGTTAATTCCCAGACGTGTCTAGATGTGTCGATTACAATGTTAAACCCCCTAGAACTCTAAGCCAAAGAGGGATGGAAAAAATCTGTTATTTATTAGGATTAAGTCTTCTCTATTTGAAATCTAATCTTATATTATGGGATATGAGGGTTGAAGGAATTTATTCCACTTTACAGTAAAATCCATTTATTAATCGTAACTTATAACGAACATAACAAAGTGGCTATTATCTCAGAGAATCTGACACCTGAGAATAGTATATCACAGTGCTGTTTGGAGAGCAAGGTACACTTTGGTTTTTCGAAAAAACAACTGCATAAATTAAACATAAATTCCGCGGGCTATAACTTTTCGAAATCTTCAAAATTAGGCAGTCGCGCGGCGAAGTTGAATAAGTTCGACAAATGTTCAGACATTCGAATTAGCGACAATTTCGTATGATACATTTTTTCTTAACCTAGTAATCAATAAGTGGCGGCTTTATGACTAAATCTTCGCTCTGTGAAGATGTATCAACTTTGTAAATTAAACATAAATTCCGCGGTATATAAGTTTTCGCAATCTTACAATTAGATACTCGCGTGGCAAAACTAAATAAGTTGGATAACATCAAAGCATTCGAATCAGCGTAAATAATCAGTCACGCCTTTGCAACTAAATCGTCGCGTTGCGAAGACAAATACACTAAAGTCGGTGTCACAGCCTATGCCTCTAACGGGCGGAATACCTGGCAAAATTAAATAAGTTTGATAACATAAAAATGTTCGAATCAGCGCAAATAACCAATCATTGGCGGATTCACAACTAAATAATCTGGTTGCAAAGAGAAAAATATTAAAGTCAGTTTCACAGCCTATACCTCTAACAGGCGAAATACCAACCACCTACACCGCGATTGATAAGAGGACCGGCAGCCTTATCAGCGTATGGCGTGGAGTGGGAGAGAGGAGATGATGGACAGGGCTAAGCCTTATCAGCGGACTAGTCCTATCCGACAGGTAGAAGGATCGCTTCCCCAGAGTTCCCCATTTTAGTAAAAGACTCACGGTTTAGCTGCTGATGACTAGCGACTGCAACTTAAAGGAGACGTCGGCTCTGCAAGATCACTTCCGGTGGCACTTCGAGTCCCTGCTCACAGTTGATTTACCACTGCAACTTTAGGAACGGTACTCAAAACTACTTAGCATAGGAACTGAAGACAACTGAAGTGCGTTTAGTGTGGTATGTGCCCTTACTATCTTATGAGTCGGCTGTGCTCGCTTGTGAGAAAGGCTACCACCTACAAGTCACGTTGGTAGATAAGGATAGCAAATGTGTATCTATATAAGGTGAGCTTCAATTTAATTCTTTTTCAGTTGTAATCCAGCATCAGAATAATTTACAACGCTGTAAAATCAGACTAAGAATGTGAGGAAAAATATAGTTTTGTTACATTTGAGTTTTCTATACATATATAAACGATGTGTGTGTTTGAATACTATGTTCTTGGATTTGCATCATTCATGAAATATCGTGGTCATGTTAAGAGAGATATAACACCTGACAAATTGTGTTCAGATATATGTTGAAGGTTGGAATGTAGAAAGGAAGGAAATAACTTTTCTTGAAATTGAAATAATCAAATCAGCGAAGTTCCATCTTATACTTGCATAACATGCGTGCGCAGGTAGCTCTCGCGTGCGACGCACATCTAGCGGCAAATACAAGTGGATTCCTAATCATTTTTAAACACACGATTTACTGTTGCAAAGAGACTCCAATTTTTTATATAGTAATTTTTTGAAAATAAACAACTGGGCAAAAGATTAAATAAGTAAAATATTGTTTGTAACATTTTACATGATTTTTTATAGATAACATTGAAATACTATATAAAAAAACTCATCAAGTTTTTTACGAATTTAAAATATATAATTTGAGATTTAAAGATGAAAGAAATTATCAAGTAAGGACATTATTTTTTATTATTTTAAAAGCTTTCTTAAACCCATTTTTTGATTAAAAAGTACTCTAATATTTTTTAATCATATTAGTATCTGAAAGTAATTTTTTCTGAATACTTCTCTTGTGAAAAAAAAAACCAGTTTTTAATTCGTACAAGTAATTCTATAGAAATAGACAAAATTCATTTCTGCAGGTATTGATATTATAAATATTTACGAATTTTGGAGTTTAACTTTCAAAAATGAAATTATTTTTTTTGACTATACTTAAAACAATGTTTCTTTAAATAATATTTGCTTCTAATATACAAACGTTTAAAATGATTTAGATTCCAGTTGTTCACTTTTTATAACAAATTTAATTGTAGCTTTAATTAGACACCTAACACACCCATTTGACGTATTCTACTTAAAATTTGTTCGCCCACATAAAAATATATATTATGCTGGCATCAACTTCGAAACAGTTTTGATAGAATATGTTATTTTAAAAATGGTTGATAAGCCATTCAGCAAATAGTTAAGGAATTTGAATAATCATGCACATGAAAATTTTTAATTATTTGCTTTCTCGAAATTTAAATATTAAAAAAGTCAACAGAGAAACTATGAGAAACAGATTTAGAAAAAGATATTGTCTGAAGATAAGAATACTTTGATATTCTGTTTTCTAGAATTGTAAGAATAATTCTTTTTTGCAGAAGAAATTACGTAACAGCATCTTTATTTGATTATAATATTGAAATTTAATATTGTTTCATTAAATAAAATACTTTTGTTGTTTAAAAATACATTTTAGGAGACATAATTGAAGCCTCTTTTTTTTAATCGTAGTGTTTTATAAGACATTTATTTCACATTTTATGGAGGTCATAAAAATTGTGTATAAAAAAACTTTACAAAATAACTTTTATAAACATTAAAAATAAATCAATAACATTGTGGTCTTCTAAAACTAATCATTAATAAAAAGTACGCCCTTCGTGCAGTGCGACGCATATGTCTCGTACCCTGCACGCACTGCGTGCCTCGCACATCGCATCGTGGGGGTAACGTGCCTCGCACGATTTTCAACTGGGAGATGGAGAAGGGAAGCATAAAGTAGAATCAATTAGAATAAATTAGGTAAACGTTTAAAAACGTATTTTCAACTCTCATGTTAATTATTGCATCATATGGTGCCATATTGTGCAAGTCTCCAGAAATTTGGTAGAGGGGATAAGCGTCTATAGAGTAGGCCAGCTCTTTTCTTTCATTAGTTTGTTGTGAGATGTCAGATTGTAAAGAAAAGAAGCAAGAGATAAAAAGCCACTTAAACGTATTTCTAAAGAACGTTCAAGAACTAAAACAAGTGACACAAGTGCGAACAGATTTACAAACTTTAAGAAGAAAATTTAACACTGTGAATATCAAAAAATGAAGCAGTGAAGATGGATTTCTTAAAATTAAACAAAATTCCAGTCAATAACGATTTCCTTTCAACAAAGAAGCTTAAGCACATAGAGCTGAGTAAAATATATGCAATCACAAACATCAAGAAAGCAACGACATAATATGAAGTGCGGTTCTTCATCATTATAGATAACAAATTTACCGTTTTTCCGCCAGCGAGAATGGCTAACCTGCTGAAGAAATTCGGCTGCTGAAAATCAAAAGATCCTGTCAAGATGGCAATCTCTGTATGCGGTATTTAGGCGGATGCTACAATTCCATAGAAGGTATGATGAAAATTATATAAAGTGTGCAGTTTTTAATTATCGCTCAGTGTCTGAAAGCCTTCCGTGTTATCTAAATCATCATGCCTCATACACCTCGAAATCAAATGCTAAATTCAACTACATACAATTTGAATTCCTCATTTACAAAGCAAATTATAGTCGGTGCTAAATTTAAGACAGAGGGAAAGTTATCCTCATCAGTGAAACTGGTAGCCAGTCATCCTCGTGCAAGTATAACCCTGAATCCTGAAGATTGGAAATTATTCAAAAGTTACTTCAACATCATTTCACTGTTCTTTGATGGCCAAGAGATGTTGTCAGCTGAAAATATTATCCCTTTGTACTTCAAGGAACAACGTTTGCTGTTCTCCAGGATGTCAGTCTTTGTATCGACCGATATCCAGGACCGGCGCGTAACAGGGTGCAATGTGTGCGGGGCACACGGGCGGCCAGGCTTGGCTCTTGGTGGGTGGGGGTCAAACTGCACTGAATATAAGCGGCACTAACAAGGGTTTGGTCGTTAACAGGCGACTAATCTCTTTAGTCTTAACACAATAAAGCTTCTAAGTGGGCCCTTGCTCGTGTATTTGTCTTCTCGGATTTTTCCCTCGATTTTCCCTGAATTATCATCTGAAGCCCATTTCTTTCTAGTAATAAATTATTTCAAGGTTGAGGAATATTTGAATGTAGACTTTACGATGGTCATTATATATATATGTTAGGCTCGAAACCCGAAAACGCCCAATGGGCGTTTAAACCGCACGCACCTAGGAGTGGGCATTTCTAAATGCCCCGAACTAGGTGAGTATGGAATCTGTATAATTAAGCGAGAACTATTTTGTGAATGCGCCTAGTTTTAATACATATAGATGATATATAACCATGTAATTGGTGTAAACTGTTGGGTTATCTCAAATAAATATCAAATATCAAATAAAGAAAGAGAAGATATTAACCGATTTCAAATTTTTTTAAAACTTTTTCGGATACCAACCCACAATTTTTTTTTTTAATCTGAAAAACATCAATCTCCACCCCTCTTTTTCTTAGTTTTAAATAATTCCTCCTTTTTAACTGCTTTTAAGAAACTTACCCTTTTTCTCATTTTTTTATTTAAATTTGAACTGAATTAATAGAACGCAATAAAAAAATGCAACTATTTTTGGGTGAAAAATAATTCTTTTTAATTGAACAGTCTACATTTATATTTTTTATTTAGAATGCATCTCTTTTGGTTCAAAATTCTCCTCTTTGGTTACAAATTGAATTATTGTGTTGGAAAGACAACTATTTTGTTAAAAATTCATTTCACTGGTTGAAGATTTAACTATTTTGTTCACATTTTTTTTTGTAGAAAATGATTTTTTAACCAAAAATTTAACTATTCCATTTTTGGTAGAAAATTATTTGTTTTTCGTTAAAAATTCAACTATTGAATATTTCATTAAAATTTTATTTATGTTGTTGAAAATCCAAGTACTTGTTTGAAAAATTTAACTAATTAGTTGAAAGTTGAACTAGTTTGTTAAACATTCATTTCATTTATTAGAAATGTAACTCATTTTTTGAAAATTCGTTTTTTTTTTAAATTAATTTCTTTTGGCTGAAAATTCACTGTTTTTCGTTAAAAATTTAACTATTTTCTTGAAGTCATCTTTTTGGGTAAAAAATTAAACTACATGGTTGTAAGTTGTACTACTTTGTTTAAAATTAATTTTATTGGTTGGAGCTTTAATCATTTTGTTGAAACTTCTTTTCTTTTGGTTGCAAATTAATTTTAAAAATTAAATTTATCTTTTCCGTTTTTCGTTGAGAATCGATTATTTTTAGTTGACAATTCAACTATTCAAGTTTTCATTGAGAATTAATTATTTTTATTGAAAATTCAACTACTTGTTGTAAATTTCAACTACTTTCCTAAAAATGTATTTTATTGGTTTGTAGATTAAACCATTTCGTTAGCAATTCGTTTTTTATTGTTTGAAAATTAATTTTTTTTCTTTAATTTGAATTTAGCTATTCCATTTTTTTAAAGAATATATAGCTTTTAGTTGAAAATTCAACTGTTCAATTTAAGAATAAATAATAAATTTTGAGTTTAGTTTCATTGAGAATTCATCTTTTTTATTTACAATTTAATTACTTGGTTGGAAGTTGAACTACCAAAATTGTTTTTTTTTTTAGTAGGAAATGAATTTTTTTCAACAAGAAATTTAACTATTCCATTTTTTGTTGAAAAATCATGTATTTTGTATAAAATTGGCCTTTTTTGTCAAAAAATTAAACTTCTTGAATGAAAATTCAACTACTTCGTTAAACATTCATTTGATTAGTAGAAGATACATCTCTTTGATTTAAAATTTTACTATATTGTTAAAAATGTCTTTTTTTTATTATATAAAAATAAAAATTTAAACGTATTTTTTTTTACTTCAAAATTCAACAACTTGGTTTAGATTTTTTTCTTCTTAGACTACAAAATATTTCTTGGCTAGAAATTCAACTTTTTTCATAAAAACTCATCTTTTTGGTTAATTTGAACTATTTTCGGTTCAATATTAAAATATTTTTTTGTTTCAATATTAGCTATTACATTTTCGGTTGAGAATTCATATTTTTTGTTGAATTTAATTTTTTTTATTGAAAAATAAAATCATTTTTGGTTGAAAAATCAAATATTACATTTTTTGTTAGGAATTCATCTTTTTTGATTGAAAGTTCAACTGGGCAATTTGAGGTAAAAAATTTCTCTCTTTGGTTGAAAATGTCGTCATTATATTAAAAATTTGTTATTTTATGAATAAAAATAATATTTCTAACCAAAAAGTTAATCCAACCATTTTTTGTTTAAAAAAATTATCTTTTTTATTTGAAAAGGCAACTTTTTGGTTATAATTTGCAAATTTTTTGTCTCAAATTAATTTTTTTTTTAACTCAACTATTTATTTAAAAAAAAAAACATCTTTCTTGGTAGAAAATAAATATTTTGTTGAAAAGTCACGGTGTCAGATTTTTATAACTAAACTTTTAGATGAAAATTCATCTCTTTTGGTAGAAAATGAATCTTTTTTTGGAATTAAT
Organism: Andricus grossulariae; assembly: GCA_011634705.1. NCBI lineage: Eukaryota > Metazoa > Arthropoda > Insecta > Hymenoptera > Cynipidae > Andricus > Andricus grossulariae. The sequence continues at coordinate 224,197,642 of JAABKJ010007545.1, forward strand.
TCATACTGAATTCCTACTTCCCCTGTTTTGTGAGGATTTTGGGCAGTGAAGTCTAGTTTTTAAAAATTATTCAAATTAATTTTTGTTAAACCAAAAATTTAATATTTCCCAAAACTCAAACTATTCAGCGACCAGTTCTTGCTTATTAGAAACCCCTGCATACTTCAATGAGAATCTTGCAAACTTTGCTCTTTTCTACGTAATGTGGCTGACTAAAACTTCCGACATTCACTTCCGCTTTGCTTATTAATTTACTGCGAAATTAGTTGCGACGTAAACTTAATCTTGCGCATGTCTTAAACGCATATTTAACTAATCGATTAGTATGTTAATGGGAATCTGGCATCGGAAACTTTCACCCCAACTCTCTCTCTTCTAATTCTGATGACGTCCGTCGATTCAAGCTTACTACTTTGAAATTTGAGTATAAACAAAGTTACTTGCAAGTGAAGCAGAACGTTTGTCTGGGAATTTGATCAGCATAGTACTAATATCCCAGGTGCATACGATATATATGTATACGTGAAGTTGCCTCTCATCCGTGTTTATTCTTAAGGCAATACACTGAATCTGGGCACATTCGCCGAGTTAGATCTCGGTGCATTTCGTTGTTTCCAACTTTCTGGAAATTTACCTGTCTGGCGCCAGGCGTACCCCATGGCAGAGTGAATGCCGCGGAACTCTTTTCGTATTAAAGTGAGCCTCATCGACTCTGCCATCCAGCAGCTTCCAAAGTGAGCTTCAAAGTGAGCCTAATCTACTCTGCCATCCGGCAGCCTCAAAAGTAAGCCCTCTACCACTCTGCCACGCGGCAGCCTCTAAATTGAGCCCTCATCCACTCTGCCATCCGTCAGCCCCCAAAGTGAGCTTCAAAGTGAGCCTAATCCACTCTGCCATCCGGCAGCCTCAAAAGTGAGCCCTCTACCACTCTGCCACTCGGCAGCCTCTAAATTGAGCCCTCATCCACTCTGCCATCCGGCAGCCCCCAAAGTGAGTCTCATCTCCTCTGCCGCCCGACAGCCTCCAAAGTGAGCTTCAAACACTCTGCCATCCGGCAGCCTCTAAAGTGAGCCCTCATCCACTCTGCCATCTAGCAGCCTCCAAAGTGAGACTCATCCGCTCTGCCATCCGGCAGCCTCTAAATTGAGCCCTCATCCACTCTACCATCCGGCAGCCTCCAAAGTGAGCCTCAACTCCTCTGCCGCCCGACAGTCTCCAAAGTGAGCTTCATCCACTCTGCCATCCGGCAACCTCTAAATTAAGCCCTCATCCACAATGCCATCCGACAGCCTCCAAATCGAGCCGCATCCACTCTGCCATCCGGCAGCCTTCAAAGTGAGCTTCAAAAAGAGCCTAGTCCACTTTGCTATCCGGCAGCCTGAAAAGTGAGCCTCATCTCCTCTACCGCCCGACAGCCTCCAAAGTGAGCCTCATCCACTCTGCCATCCAGCAGCCTCCAAAGTGAGCTTCATCCACTCTGCCATCCAGCAGCCTCCAAAGTGAGCTTCATCCACTCTGCCATCCGACAGCCTCCAAATCGAGCCGCATCCACTCTGCCATCGGGCAGCTTCCAAAGTGTGCATCATCCACTCTGACATCCGGCAGCCTCCAAAATGAGTATCATCCACTCTGCTATACAGCAGCCTCTAAAGTGAGCCTCATCTACTCTGCCATGCGTTAGCCTCCAAATTGAGCCTCATCCACTCTACCATCTAGCAGCCTCCCCCTAGCCAGACTGTCAAAAAGTGGTCGGGTTGGGGTGGACAGAGCGGTCCTTCTGAGGTCATTGGGTATATACCCACATTCAGCGCACTGCACTTGTATCTTACGTAAGTGCATGTGTATGTGTGTTCATTACTCATGACATGGAGCATCTTCATTGGGAAGTGACTCCTCTCTCTTGAGGGGACTTTCAGTTTAAGGTGGGTTCCGAACCACCAAAGGTTTGGTAGAAGTACATGGAAAAATTTCGATTGTTACCGGTACAGGGATCGAACCCCAGGCTTCCTGTTTGGAAGCCTGGCGCGCTATTGTCTGAGCCAGCGATAATTTAAACGGAAAATATACAACCGTAATATTTTAATAAGCTTCACAGCCCAGAATGCCCTCAAAACAGGGTAAATAGGGCGATTTTTCACGAAAATGGGGAAGTAAATTCTTTTCAATGAAATGGATTTAAAGGTATCATATTCAGTTCAATATAAAACGCTTGAGATTTTGATTTGAAATAAAATTGCATTTACCAACAACAAAATATTTGAATTTTTAAACATAAAGAATTATAGGTTTTAATCTTGGAAGCATAATTTTTTAGAAACCAGTTGGATTTTCAACCAAGAACTTTTCTACCCAAAAAAGATGAATTTTCAATCCAAAAAGTTAAATTAAAAGCACAATTTTTCAGACATCAGTTGAATTTTTTCAATCAAGAACTTTTTTACCCAGAAAAGATGAATTTACTATCCAAAAAAGGTAAATTTTTAATCCAAAATGTTGAATTTTAAACAAAGCTGTGGTATTTTCAAACAAAAAATATGACGTTTGACCTAAGTGGTTGAATTTTCAACAAAATAATTAAATTCTCAACCAAATAATTGAATTTTAAACCTACAAGGATGAATATTCAACCGATTATTTCAACTTTTAAACAAAAAATTAATTTCTGACCAAAACAAGTTGTATTTTGCACAAAATAATTGAATTGTAAAGTGAAGAAGGCAAATTAAAAAAAAAGTTGCATTTTCTATCCAAAAAGAGGAATGTTCAACCGAAAAGATGAATTCCTAACAAGAACCAATTAGTTGGATTTTCAATTAAGAAGATTAATTTTCTATGGAAAAGGATGAATGTACAAAAAAATTAGATAGTGTCAAATAAATTGTTGAAATTTTGACTGAAAACGATCAATTTCAATCAGTAATGGAATAGTTGAATTTTCAGTTTAAAAAATTAATTTTCAGCTAAAAAAAAATTTTTCAAACAAGTAATTAAACAACAAAAGAGATGGATCTTTAACTGACAAAATAGTTAACTTTTTAACCAAGCAGTTGAATTTTTAATCCAGAAGATTAATCGTCTACCTAAAAATATAAATTTACAGGAGAATAAATTAATTGTCAAACAAAAAAATAATTTTCTGCAAAAAAAAACAAATTTTCAATCTAAAGAGAAGAATTTTTAACAAAATAACTGAATTTCTAACCAAAAAAGACTTTTTAGTCAAGAAAGCCAAAAAATTTAATCCAAATTATAATTTGAGGGAAGAAATAATTTTGAATACAAAATAAAAACTTCGAGTAACTATTTATTTTTGAAGTTTTTTTAATTTTCTCTCAAAATGAATTTTTCTTGATAAAAAATAATTTAAAATATTCTCAAGAATCATATAAACAATTTTTTTCTCTTGAAAACTTTCAATATTCTTAAAAAGCTTATTTTTTTCGAAATCTTCAAAAATCTACTTTTTGTTTTAAATTTTTGGAAATCATCTCAAGATTAAAATTGTTTTGGAATCTTTTTAAAACTTCTGAATACCTTCTGAAATAATTAAAAGTTTTCATCATATTCTTCAAAATACTGTAAAATTAAAAAAGTTGTCTTGAAAACTTCCAGATCCTTTTGCGACATATTTTGAATTCTTTAAAAGGTTAAATTAATTTTTTGAATGAAAACTAAACCTTTTCAAAATTTCTTAGTAAACTTGAAAAAGAAGTAATTTTCTCAAATATTTTTGAATTTTTAAAAAGCTTCTAAATTATTTTTGAGTTTAGGTTCAACCAATTTTTTTAAATCGTCTCTCTTGCTTGAGAGTTCAACTATTTGGTTATTAGTGCAGCTATTTGGTAAAAAATTAATTTTTTGTTGCTAAAAATTCTTCTTTTGACGTTGAAAATCATTCCATTTTGTTTTATTTTAAAGAACAAAAAATAAAAAAATCCCAAACTTGGTAACTTATTTTATGGACGGCCCCTTATTGGTTTTATTACCCATCTACTAAAATTGTTAAGTTTTCGCAGTAATAATTTCCAACAAAAATAATTAAAGTATTTCATATAGGGAAACCTCCCTGCAGGTGATAATGCATCCTACAGTGGATAATCATTAATTAAGAACACACATAAGAAAAATAATTAATTTCAATTTTTATTTATCAACACTAGTGCCTCAAGTATTTAATCAATTAAATTAATTATTCCACATACATTAGTATATTTAATTAATAATTATCCACTGTAGGTCGCACTATCCACTGTAGGGAGGTCCCCCCTACTTCATTTAAATAGCTTGAAAACCCATATTTTTTAATGAGAGAGTTAGGTTTACAACCTTCGTGCAAGGTAATGCTGAATTGCTCCCCATGAAATGTGCAAGAGAGCAACTTTCTTCTTCCGTCAATCAAGAAGAGCTCTTGGCATATTTAAATTATTCCAGCTACCTCGCTTTCTTGATATAACAAGATCAGCTCTGCACAATTTTCTGAGAATATGATATTCATGATTCCTTGTGATTCCCAAAATAATGAGAATATTATGTTCGATTTGCAGAAAACTACCTTCGCTGGTTTCAGTTTACTCGTAAAATCGCCGAGAGATGAAACTCGTTTTATATTTTACCAATAACGAAACCGGAAACAACAAAAAAATTAAAAATAGTAGCAATGTTATTCGGGCGCCACAGCGCGCGAAAAAATTTTACTGCGAAATAATAATATACAAATATAAAACAATCATATTGTGTCATACTCTATCATATTGTGTCATATTGTATCATATTGTATCATATCGTATAATACTGTAACATATTCCATCATATTACATTATATTTCATAATATAAGGTGATAGTGTATTATATTGTATCATACTGTATCGTATTGCACCATATTGCATCATATTGTATCCTATTGCATCCTATAGTATACTACTGTATTACATTTCATCATATTATATGATATTGTATCACATTGTATGGTATCATATTGTATCATATCGTATAATACTGTAACATATTCCATCATATTACATTATATTTCATAATATAATGTGATAGTGTATCATATTGTATCGTACTGCCTCATATTGTGCAATATTGTGTCGTATTGCATCATATTGTATCACACTGCATCATATTGTATGATGTTGTACTATATTGTTTAATATTCTACCATATTGTTTCATATTGTACCGTATTTTATAATAGTGTATTATATCTTATTATTGTATAATGTATCACATTGTATGATGCGGTTTCGTGTATTATCATAGTGCGTGATATTGTATGATATTGTATTATATTATATCATATTGTATCACATTGTATGGTATCATATTGTATCATATTATATCGTACTGTATCATGTTGTAACGCATTGTACTATACTGCATCATATTGTATCTTATTGCATCATATTGCATGATACTGTATCATCTTCCATCAAATTATATGATATTGTATCACATTATATGGTATGATGTTGTACCATATTGTTTATTATTGTACCTTATTTTATAATAGTCTATCATATCGTATTATTTTATAATGTATCACATTGTATAATGCGGTTTCATGTTTTATCATAGTGCGTGATATTGTATGATATTGTATGATATTATATCATATTATATTGTATTGTACTGTATCATATTGTCCCATATTGTATGATACTGTATCGTACTGCATTATATTGTATCCTATTGCATCATATGGTATGATACAGTATTACATTTCATCACATTATATGATATTGTACCGCATGGTATGGTATTGTATCATATTGTATGATGTTGTACCACATTGTACAACATATTATTTTGTATGATATAGTATCATATTATTTTATAATGTATCACATTGCATGATTCGGTTTCATGTTTTATGATATTGCGTGATATTTTATGATATTGTATCATATTGTACGATACAGGGTTATATTGGATGGCACCTGATGTATAAAAATGTATCATTTTGTATGATTCACTGCAATATAGTATGATTATATATGAAAATGTATTATACTGCATCATAATGGATTATATTGTATCATCAATTTTCAACCAGAAAGTTAAATTTTCATCTAAAAAAGATCAATTTTCAACAAAAATGGAATAATTAAGTATTCACTTAAAAAATTGATACAAAAACAAAAGAAAAGAATTTTCAAAAACATAGAAAAATTTTCTACAGAAAATATGAATTTTCAACCAAGAAGATAATTTTCTACAAAAAACATCTTTAACAAAATACATAAGTTTTTAGTGAAAAAATTAATGTTCAACCGTGAAAAAAATTTTGAACAAAATAATGAAATTTTCAACGAAACGGTTTCATTTTCAACTGAAATGATGAATCTTCAACCAAAAAAAAAAAATGAATTTTCATCCACGAAGATTAATTTTCTACCAAAAAAAGAGGAATCTTCAACAAAATACATGAATTCTCAGTGAAAAATATTACTTTTCAACCAGAAGAACAATGTTCAACAAAATAGTTAAATTTTCATCGAGAGGAGTGAATTTGCAACTTGGATAATAAATCGTCGACCAAGAAAAATTAATTTTCAACAAAAGCGTTCAACTTTAACCAAGTAGTTAAAATTTTAACAAAAAATATGAATCTGAAGAAAAATGAATTTTTAACTAGAGTTCAATATTTAACGAAGTAGTAAAATTTTCAACAATAAATATGAATTTTCAAACAAAAAGCTTATTTGTCTATCAAAGAAAAAAAATCTTCAATACGGTGCATGAATTTTCAAATTAATGTTTAACCAGAAGAAAAATGTTGAACAAAATAGTACAATTTTCATCTAAAGAGATGACTTTTCAACTAAAAGGACGAATCTTCAACCAAAAATATGAATTTTCCATCAAGAAAATTAATTTTCTACCAAAAAGTACGAATCTTCACAGAAATACATGATTTTTAGTGAAAAAATTAATGCTAAACCAGAAAAACATGTTCAACAAAATAGTTAAATTTTCAACGAAAGGGATGCATTTTTTAACTAAAATGATTAATATTAGAAACAAAATATTTCATCTTTTAAGTAAGTAGTTAAATTTTCAACAAAAAATATGAATTTCAGACAACAAGATTAATTTTCTACCAGAAGAGACGAATCTTCAACAAAATACATGAATTTTCATTGTAAAAAATGTATGATTATTTGGAAAAAAATATTTAACAAAATAGTTAAACTTGTAACGAAAGAGATAAATTTTAAACTAAAACGATGAATTTTTAAAGAAAAAAGACGAATCTTCAACAAAATATATGAATTTTCAATTAAAAAAGAACAATTTTCAAGTAAGTACTTGAATTTTCAACAAAGCAATATAAATTTCAAATCAAAAATGGAATAGTTACATTTTCAGTTAGAAAAATTAATTTACATAAAAAAAACAATGTTCAGCAAAGTAATTTGATTTTTTAATGAAAGAAATGATTTTTAAAAAATAGTTGAATTTTCAATCAAAGAGATTCAAGTAAATGACAAATCTTTAACCAACAAACTTACAACTAAGTAGTATAAAGGGGCATCCAAACTTAGAAAGGTGATTCAAAAATAAAATTTTTCAGTTTTGTTAATTTTCAATTTTTACTTTTTTATTTTTAAAGAATTTTGCAGAAGTTTAAATTCAAAAATATTCAATTTTACATGCACTAAATTTGAAAATGGTTTACTTTCAAATTGTAAAATGAACGAATTGTTTGATTTTAAACGTTAATTTAAACTATTTCAATGTTTAAGTAATGAAAAAATTAAAAACTTATCAAGTGAAAAAGAAAATTGAAGAAGCTACGTGAAACTTCATATTTATTTTAAAAATATTATTTTTTGATTATTTATTTCGTTTTTTTTATACAATTTCAAAAATTATAAATTTATATGCATGTGTTCTCAATCCTAAATATTAAAAAAACAATTGAATAAAACAAAATAATAGTGTCACGAAAAACTCAAGCTCGTATTAATAGGGAAGCTTTATTTATATCACGTAATCATGTCAATATTTAGAGAATTTCATAAAGGCTTTTTTATTATGCAAAAGTTAGCTGATTGACCTACTTTTGTTTATAAAATATTCAACTGCTATTTCATTTGTGGGAAGAACCAAAATACATTCTTCAGACAACTCATATTTAATGAAAAAGTTTTTTTCCTAAAACCAGACGGAATTCATTTGAAAAAGACCATATATATCTGGGATTGGGTGAAAAAAAATGATGGAAATCAAAATTGGAACTATATATAATAGTAATGTATTAGTACCCTGAGAAAGTTTAATAAGTTATCGAAAAACAATTTTAAAATCTAGAAAAATGACAAAAGAATTCTTTCAGGTATTTGAAGCTTTTCTACCAGGAAAAATATGTCTGAAAAATATGTCGGAAAAAATATGGTTTCGTTGGAAAAATGTCAACCAAATTGTTGAATTTTTAAATTAAAAATAAGATTAGTTTTATTATAAATTTGCATTATATATTTTTCTTATCAATATCAATAAGAGTAATACTACATGTGAGCGATGTTTACATGTAAACGACAACGTATGTATCTATGTTACATAATATACTCAATAAAATCCAATGTGTTTATATTAACTTAACTCATATTTTCTGACTATTCATATTGTCAGGACAAATATGGGCTACATCTTTCATATTGAAATTTAAAAAACTGAAAAAAACTGTATCATCCAGAATTTTCTCAAAAATGTGACTAAAGCTTTGTGCAGTTACCGTTATTAAAAATTCTTCTTCTTGTTTAGGAAAATTGAGAAACAGTTTCTGCATAAAGCTTTAGTGACGCGTCTCTGAACATTCCTACAGAAATTTCTAACAGTGTGCATTCGAGTAAATCATGTAAATTTTAGCGACATAATTATCGACCGGAAAATACATTTTCCCTTACAAAGGCCACAAATATTTGCGTATAACTCGCATACGTGACTGCAGATACTGAAATAGGTTTGTATTTACATCACCATTCTGCATCACTGTCTCCTCACGTTCAGCATATATATATATATATATATATATATATAGAAGTATATGTAGTTACATAGAAAGCCCGCATCATAATGGTCCTATGCAGTGTACAGGAAATAGGGAGGTGGGACTAATGCGGTGTAGTTAAATATTACGTTACGTCTTGCATGCATTATGACGTAAAGCACCAATTACCGAGTGTTCACCAGTTATCGATAATCGCCAAATATTTTTGATGATAAATAGTAAATTGTGTAGAATTCCTGAAAATAAAACAAGAATCCAACGATTAAATTTGGACAAGTACCAAAAAATGCTTCTATTGCCATTCCTAAAGACAAAAACAAAATTTGCTTCTTTCGACAAAAATAAAAAAGAGGAAAGAAAAATAAGAAGACAACCAAAGACTCATGAAAACCTTTTGCTAAATGTAATTGATCATACTAGAATAACTTATTTTGTTTCTTAATATAAAGCATTTCCATGAATTCTCTCTTTCTCTCATTACTTTCACTTTGTAAAATTTTAACATTATTCCTGTCAAAATCATGGTCAACGTCAACAAATCCTCTCGTATAAAAAGTAAAAATAAAAAGTAAAGCAAAAGAAATGATGTGAATAGTCAAAGATGTTGAATCAAGTATACACAAAATACTAATATTAGATCAACAAGATTTCCGAAACAAGGTTTTACACTTGTCAACGAGCTTTATTGATAAGAATTGTTTGCATATTAGTAGCATTGATCGTAAAATTTCTGAAAGTTTCATGATAATGAAAAGTTTCCTTAAAAACAACCCTGATATAATTATCATGAATGCTGACAAGGGCAGTGTTACAGTTTGTATGAAGAAATCAGATTATATTAGGGATATGGAGGATTTACTTCCAAATCGTGATAGCTTTGATTTATTGAGTGAAAATCCATTTAAACAATTAAGAAGGGACTATCACGATTCTAGACAATTGGAGAAAAAAAAGACTTTTAGGAAAAGATGGACTGATATAAATACCAAAGACACAGTTCTTGCGTGTTATGGTTTGAGAATGATTTATAAGGAAGGCTATCATTTGAGAATGGTTATTTCAACTTTTAACACTCTCACGAAATTTTTAGAACCAAACATTAATTTGATACTTAAATACTCCATTGCAACTTCAAAATACAATACTAAAAATAGCTGGGAATTCAAAAAAATTATTATTCAAAAAACTGTTCCTGATGACCATGTAATAATTTCTTTGGATGTTGTTGCAATATTTCCAAGTATACCCCTTGAATTAGTTAAACGGGCAACACTGTAAAAAAAAGTATCTGATGGAACTATTTTAAGAAAGGTGAATAATTATGTATTTACTGTAAGATCTAAATCACAATTTACAAATAAAACAAAAGTCAATTCTTTTTTATTCAATAAACTGTACTTATTAGGTATTTTCACATACAACTCGTTTAAAGAAAGTAACATTGATTTAAGATTTTTGTCGCATGAATTGTTAAAGAAGAAAATTTGAGGTTAGTATCATATATTTTGTAGCCTTTTTAATTGAAATTAACGTCACTTTTTTTGTATCCTACTCAAATATAACATTGACTAGATTAACTTGGTACTTGCACTTCAGAAAATGTTTACTGTAAATGAACTGGTCAGCTTTCACGGTCAAATATTTCAGAATGAAAGCTTTTTGCCATAAAGCTTTAATAGCTGGGTCTTTCGGAACGACAAGAAAAAATAATTTTTTTCATACTCGGGATCTTCGGGTTCTCCGAGTTCACTTTTGTAACCTGATTTGCAGCCCGGAGCGATACACATCGGCATAATTAATGCGATTAACATAAAACACTAGTAGAAAACTCCACCGAGCCATTTTCACAAATCATTGTTCAATGTATTACATTACAGGACAAATCTCTATAGATATATAAATAGAAATTCTTAAATTCAAATGAAGAAATTTCGAAAGTAGATAAAAAAATGAGACGGTTTTTAATTTTAAAATGTCAAAATTAATACCTTTAATTTCATACCATGTAGAATTCAAAGTTCTTCAATTTTGAAGAGTTAAAATTGGAAATCCTAAACATTTTGAAAAGTAGGAATACAAATCATTCAAATTTCACGATTTATATTTTAAAGGTATGTAATTTGGCAAGAAAATCACAGGATTTTTGTTTTTAAAACCCAAAACCTGCACAACCCTTAATTATAAATTGGAAAAACCGAAAACTCTTTAATTTCAAAGATTTACAATTTAAATTTCCATAATTTTGAAGAGTAACAATTAAAAACTGTTCGATTTAAATGATATATAAATAGAAAATCCTAACTTTTGATGATTTTGAAGATTCGATATTGATTTGAAGCAAAAACGACCGTATTTGTCGAAGAAAAAAGTGCTGTTCCATCAGGACAATTCAAGGGTTCACACGTGTGTAATCACGGTGGCAAAAATCCGTGAATTGGGCTACAAACTGCTACTTCATCCAGCATATTCTCCAGATTTAGCTCCCTGCGACTATTTCCTGTTTCCAAACCTGAAGAAATGGCCGGGCGTTAAGAGATTTGGGTCGAATGAAGAGGTTAGCACCGCAACAAACGCCTATCTTGAGCGCCTTGAGAAAACCTATTATTCGGAAGGAATAAAAAAATTGGAAAAACGCTAGACTAAATGTATCGATCTAAAAGGAGATTGTGTTCAGAAATGAAACGCTCATTTGCCTAAAAAAATCTTTTAGTCGAAAAGTCACTGACTTATCAACCAGCCCTTGTATTTTATAATGTTTGTTCAAGTATTGATGTGCCTATTAATAAAGAAGATTTCACAGATCAAAGAAAAATTGTACATTCACTTTTCTTCAAAAATTCTTTAGAATTATTTATAATAATTTTTAAAATGGTTAGGCAAAAAGTATTTTTTCATCTTCGAGATTCAGCTGACTAGAACAACTCGAAATTCATTGATTAAGAATATCAGTTACTTGATTATGGATGATATGTAATCAAGATGATAGGTAAATTCTCAGTATCTATAATTTGGATATGTGCGCGGAAAAGTTCAAATTGACTCTTCGTTTTTATTTGTTATACGATATATAAAGTTTACTACCTTAGAAATAGGATGAAGAAATAGTGAGCTCTTGCACGAAAAAGTATGGTCTCAAAGTTTTATATTGCTCTTCTTACGAACCTTTTCGTGCATTTTATGGCCTGAAAGATTCCACATCATCTAGAAAAATAAGTTTCAAATCTAGTGGGCACTTCAACTGCAACAGTTATACCACCATAAAATAATGTTTCACTAGATTTAAGGTTGTTTGTCTTTTTCGTTGAAAACCGTCTTTTAGCAACAAAAAAAGCTTGGAGGGGGTAGGGAAAATCTTACTTAATATACTTGAGCGACTAAGTAATTACAGATAATAATTTAGAAAAATATGAACCAGAACAAAAATGTCTTCAAACTTTCACACTTATCATTATCTCCTTTGAAATGCATTGCAGATTTTTCTTAGCGATTATGGCAATTTATTTCAAAGAGTTGTAGATTTCTTTTAGAGATTCAGACTTTTTTTCTGCTAGACATTTTTTCTTGTATCAGACAGAATTATTATGCAAATAAAATTCTCTTTAGTTTTACAAAAGATGAATTCAATAGAATATTTATAGATGACACTAGACAGATTTTTAAATATTTACTACTTACTGACAAGAAAACTTTAGCTGCCCTAACTATTGCTCTAAGAAAATGTTTTAATAAAACATGTTTGGACACTTGTATAGTTTCACAAATAAAATAAAAGTAGTTTCAACTTTGAATTATGTATTTTAGTGTAAGAATTTTTGTATTCGTTTGTAATTTAATATCAGCTGGATGACATTGTCTTTCTTTAAATCAACTATATTAACTAATCAGGGTTTGATCTACGATAACAATTTTTCTTAAGTTGAACAAGATTATTTCAATGAGTTTACCTCTTCATAAATGACAAAACATGCTTGTTTACTTTGCAGGTATCTCTCCGATTGAAATTCTTTTACATTTGCAGTTCTTCGCACCTCAGGAATGGCCATGACGTATAAAATGTTTCCTACTTAGGGTTCATCCATAAACAATTACGTAATACATTTTTTGCCAATTTTTTACCCCTCCCCACCCACATGTAACAAGTTGTAACAAAATGTTTTGGACCCCATTCACTCGGCCTATGTTACGTAATTTTTTCAAATATCGTATCATCAACTATGTTTTATTATTTTAAATCTTGTTAATTACTACCGGAGACACTTGCATTACCTTTCCTTTTTTTATATAAGGAAACATATATTACATATGTAAAACTTTATAATAATTTCAAAAAAAAAATCAATGCTATGACTTTTACGGTTCACAATTGAAAGATGTTCAATTCTCTCAAAATTAAACTATTTAAAAAAAAGCATTTGTAATTGCATCATTTTCTATTATACACATCAAATATTGAAGAATGTTTAATTGCAAATCTTTAAAATTGAAGAATTTCACACTGTAAATTCTCAAAATTGAACTACATATTCCAAAAAAGTTATAAATTACATCATTTTAAACTATAAACATTCCTAATTAATGAATATTCAATTGTGAATCTTTAAAATTGAACTATTGCGAAAAAAATCTAAATCACATAACTTTAAAATAAAAAGATTGAAAACTGGATAATTATCAATTTTATATTTTAAAAATTCAAGAATTTTCTATTGTAAAACTTCAAAATTGTCGAACTTTGAATTGTAAATCTTAAAAATTGAAGAATTTTTCATTTTGCAAATTTACAATTAAAAATTATGTGATCCTGATGATTTATATTAAATCTTTTTTTAATTTTGAAGATTTATAATTTAACTTAAAACAGATATTTGAAATTTCATGATCTTAAACTATAAATATTCAAAATTAAACAAGTTTGCCAATTTTCAATTGTAAATATATTTCAAATCGATCAGTGTCGAAAATGAATAAAATCAGAAAGCCTCACAATTCCTGCATCAGTCAGAATAATATTTGTTTTAAATTAAACCAACCGTTTATTTATCATATTTTTTTTATGCAATGAAAAATAACTTCAGAATGAAGAAAATCATTTTCATTTAAAGAAACATTTTTATTGTGAGAAAAAAATTTATTTCAACCAAATAAATTTCTTTGAATCTACAGGCATTTCTTTGAATCAAAGAAACTTTTCTTTGACTGAGAGCCAATGAATATATTCCTTTGATTCAAATAATCTTTTTTCTGTGTATTCTTTTAAGAACATCTTATTACGATATAAAATCCAAAATTCACTTTTTAATTTATTTCTTTGCGTATTCTAATTCCTGCTGGTATATAATCTTATATTTAAATAAATGCAATCTGTATGTACAGATTGCTACACGGAGAGACTTTTGATAACAATATTTGGTTAATTCTATATCCATAATTAAAATAAAATGTAAGAATTTAGGGATAATCGGGATACTGACATAAGGATTCCTACTAAAATAAGAGATGATGGTATTTCTGTATCTATTATTCTAAACTTGAGCGAGCAAAAATTAGTATTCACGTTTAGAAAAAGTCTAATTTACTGTTTGAAAATTGTGAGTGTGAAAAAGTGATAATCATCAATAACAAATTTTGTAAAAGATTTCGTCAATAGTTAATATTTTAAGTAACATAAGTTATAAGAAATGTACAAAATATTAGTATTCTTAAATAAGGATGCGTATTGAAATGAAAGCCGCCAGTAATATCTGCAACCGGGATTTGTGACAATTCTAAAAGACTATACTAAAAACGCCCGAAGGTTTCCGAGCTGTTCCGTCTATATCCGAGTACGCTACGATCAAACCAGCAGACCGACTGCACCCGGATCGTGACCTGCGATTTCCTGCTAAAATTTTCAATCGTACGAATTTGTAGTAAAAAAATGTTTGTAACTAGTGCAGTGTGAATTCAAGCTTAAACAAATCTTTATGTGGAAATTATTAATTTAAACTCTCAATAATTGAGTGTCCGGGTGCAATAAGGGCACATGAAATTTTCTCGTGCGAAAACAAAGTCCCCTGGAGGCTTTCAACAAAATTTTCGAGTTTCAATTTTTAAAGATTATATCTGGATGTGAAATTTTATTGCGCATCTTTTTCCCTCTAGATAAAAAGTTGTAGCTTCTTTAGTTTACAAATTAATGCCGAAAAACTGACTTTAAAAAAAATCAATTTTGATCCGTTTTTCACTTCAACTCGCGCTCCGTTCGTCAGTTTTTGGAATTTTTGAATAAAATTTACAGAAAATGCGTTCTAGTGTATCCTTTGATTAATAGAATAAGAGTAATTCAGAAAAAAATATTTGAAGAATTGTTATTAATTTTTTTCCGATGCTCAGCGTGAATCGGACTTTTGTAACTTCCAGCGTTTCGTTTACCAAGGGAATTTTGAGCTAGGAAAGACTTCTCGCGGCAAAAATGCGGAGAAAACTATGCTAAAGATTTTGAGAAAGTTTCAGATCAAAATATTCAATAGTTTAGGAGTAGTTGTGACTTTAGTTAATGTCAGAGCTGGAGATTTCGAGTGTACTACAGAACTCTGGGGCTTGTCGCAGTGACACGTTCTCGCGCTAGTGAGTTTTTACTTACCATAACAATAATAATTAAATTTTTTACGAAATAACAATTTTAAGAAAGTAAGTTGATAAAACACTCATGAATTTTATTAAATTTTAAATGTATTTTTGCGGTTTATTTAGATTTAGCTGTAAGATACATACTCTAATTTTCACACAATTTTCACACCTGCATTCGGTTCAACTTCAAAGTGACCTTGAACGTTCATTTGTAAACAAACCTATGCACACGGTAAATTAAAACAGATCAGTTAGTCCTTAACTCTTTACTGCATATTGCACATCTGAGTGTATAGATTATATTAAATCTATTTGTATATGTTTTTCTAAATAAAAGTGATTAATTAAAAAAGTGGCAAAGTTTTCGACAATTACAATTATTTTAAAATGGAAAATATACTGCAAGATTTTCGAGGTAGAAAACGAAACAGAGACGAGAAGAAATGGGCGCGAAATGTACGAAAAACTTGCAAAAACAAGGTAAAGGTTTGAATAATTTTTCTATTAAAATTAGGAATGACTACTGTTATATCAACTCCCAATAAATAAAGTGTAAGAAAATTTCTACTTCGTTTATCTTGCATGGCAAAACTTCCAGTGGAATTATTTTATTGAAATATTAATAGAGAACATAATAAATTAGGTTTTTGAAATTTATAAAATTAATTGAATAAATAATTTTTATTACTAGAATTTCATAGAATTAAATCAAGCCAAAATGAAAGATGTAAAAAGCTTATTGAAGTATCTTACACCAAAAGGAAAAGCCTTCTTTAATGAAACCTTTGAGCCGATATCGAACAGCAAAGCGAGCGATGATTCTGTTCTTTCTTTTGATGAAGATTAAATTGTATAGCTTTTTTTTATTTCATGAGTGTTTTGTCAACTTACTATTGTTAAATTTTTATTCACTAAGAAATATAATTATTATAGTACTGTAAGCAAAAACTCACTAGCGCAAGAACGTGTCACGGGGGCAAGCCCCAGTCCTATAGTACACTCAAAAGCTCCAGCGCTGACATTAACTAAAATCAAAACTACTCCTAAACTATTGAATATTTTTATCTGAAAATTTCCCAAAAACTTAAGCACAGTTCTCTCCAAATTTTTGTCGCGAGAAGTATTTCCTTGCTCAAAATTCCCTCGATAAACGAAACGCTGGAAATTACAAAAGTCCGATGCACGCTGAGCATCGGAAAAAAATTAATAACAATTTTTCAAACATTTTTTTTTCTTATTTTATTAAATTATCCTCACTTGAATTTGTTCCTAAAGTCCATGAATTTGAATAATAATTCAAACAAACTTTTATTTTATCTTCATAGAGTTAAAATTCAGTGCATATTTAACATATTAATGTTTTGAATTAAAGATATTTTCCAGGTAAGTATAGAAGCCCTGTAAAAACATGAGAAATAGGGAAGATTTTGCACGAAAATATGGAAATATATTCTTTCAAGTAAAATTAATGTAAATACTATATTAAATTCAATTTAAACAGCTTGAAATTCGCAAGAGTTCAGATAAAAATATTGCATTTTGAATAGGATAGATAAATGTTTTACCAAATAGTTGAATTTTCAACCAAGAAGATAAGTTTTCTTTTAAAAAAAGGCGAATTTTTAACTAAAAAATATCAATTTCAAACAAAAATGGAACAGATTAAGTTGAAAACATTTAATTTCAATGAAAGAAATAAACAAAATTTAACAAAATAGTTGAATTTAAAAAAAAAAAGATTAATTTTTAAGGAAAATTATGAATCTTTAACTGAAATAGTTGAATTTTCAACCAAAAAGATAAATGTTCAATCAAGAAGATTAATTGTCTACCAAAAATGGAATAATTAAGTTTTCAGTTAAAAAAAATTAATGCACAAAAAAACTAATTGTCTAGAAAATAATTAAATTTTCAACCAAAGTGATGAATTTTTACCTAAAATGATAAATTTTCAACCAAAAAGATGAATTTTAAACCAAGAAGATTAATTTCCTACCAAAAATGAAATATTTAAGTTTTCAGTTGGAAAAAAATGAATTTTCAACCAAAAAAAGATTTCAACAAAATAGTTAAATTTTCAAACAAAGTGGAAACGCTCACAAATTCAGGAAGTAGGGGAAGAAGTAAGATTACGGTAATCAAGAAAACATGTCTTCCGTTCAAGTGTCACAGGTATAAAAAGGTGGGACACAAAATTGCTGACTGCACTGCGAAATATGGAAATTCGTCAGAAAAGGCAGGCAACGTGAAGGAATAGGTTTTCTCGCAACTGTCATCAACGAAGAGACAGCATAGAAAACGGGAAACCCCCTTGCTGGAGAAAAATGGTGTCTCGACAGTGGTTGCGCATCACAAATGTGCAATGATAACAATAAATTCATAGACAGTCAAACATGAAAAAGTATAAAATTCAATTTGGGTAGTAGCGCAACCACAGCAGTCGAATCGAAGGGAACCGTGAAAATATTAACTACAAGCGGAGATGGACGGAAATCATTGAATTTAGAAGACACTCTCTACGTTCCTGATTTAACAACGGACTTAATCTTCGTACATAAAATAACGGATAAAGGTTACGAGGTAAGCTTTAGAAAGCATGAGGCATTAATTCGAGACGACACAGAGTGTGAAAAAATGCTTGCCAAGAGGATCGATGGTTTATGTTAGATTTAAGAGAACTCGGAAATCGATAATACACTATCCGAAGAAAATAACTCTTCGAAATTGGAGTTATGGCATAAAAGTCTTCGACACTTAAATTACAGTGATTTAAAGAAACTTTTAACTGAACTTAAAATAAGTTTCAACAAGAATGAAGAATTCTGTATTTGTGAGACGTGTATCAAAGAAAAGTTTACACAAACACCCTTTCCGAAGTGTTCGTCTCGCAAGACAGATATTTGGGAAATCGTGCACTCAGACGTGTTTGGTCCAACTCGCACACAATGTATTGATGGTGTGAGATATATGATGGAATTCGTTGATGATGCTTCTCGATGGAGCACTGTGAAGTTCCTGAAATCGAAGAGTGAAGCACTAGATGCTTTTAAATCCTATCAGAAACTGGTAGAAAATCAAACAGGTAAGAAGATAAGGTGCCCTCAATCAGATAACGGAAAGGAGCTCATACACCCGAACAGAACGGAGTTGCGGAAAGAAAGACCCGAACCTTAGTAGGGATGGCAAGATGCCTCTTGTTAGAATCTAATCGTTCGCATTATTTTTGGGCAGAGGCTGTGGCGACGGCAAATCATCTGAGAAACTGGTGTCCTTCGAGGAGGCTAAGTGGGAAAATACCATTCGAAATATGCTATGGAAATTTACCAAGTGTCAAACACTTGAAGACGTGTGGAAGCAAAGGTCACTGCCTGGACAAGACACCTGGAAAGGACAAATTTCAGCAAAGCACACGTGACTGCATATTCTTGGGATACTCCGAAAAATCCAAAGGCTACAGAGTTTGGTTGTCAGCCGAAAGAAAAGTTCAAGTTACGATGGATGTGATCTTACTCAACGAATTTCTGTTGATGCAGAACTACGAAGAATTTGTTTCAGACGGAAATGTCAACAGAAACCAAGAGGATAAATATCAAGGGGAAGAAAAAATTCCTAGATAGCTCAACTGAAGAAACCAACGAATATCCTTTCAGAGAGTTGATAGAAAGTCTGATGAATCTAACCGTTGGAATTGAACCGTTGGAATTGAACCGTTGGAACTCGACCGAATATCGCATTTTCAGTCAACTTTCTGCGATACCTACGTGGAACCACTCACCTAGTTATCACGTACAAGATGACCTTAAATCAATTGGAAAGCTTTGTAGATGCTGATTGGGCAGCATGTACTCAGGATAGAAGATCCTACACAGGATTCGTTTTCGTCCTCGCAAACGGAGCAGTCACCTGAGAATCGAAGAAACAACACACTGTTGCGTTATCAATAACCGAGGCCGAATACACTAAACTCTCAGTTCATGAACGCGCGGTCACACGCAGTTGATGAATTCCTAGAATTGCTGGTCCCCGCAGTTTCTCAGGGGTTAGGGAGAGAAACGGTTGCGGTTCCGCCTCTGAAGGGACGCAGTGTACTACTACTAAGTCAAGTATATGCGCAATATTATGGAAACGGTTCAGGCGGCCCTGACTGTTTACATTTCGATACACGCGCTTTATGAACAAGGCTATTTGCAGGCAACCCCTGACACTGTTCATCAACCGAGAGTCTGGTGTACATGGGATTGACTGAAGCCGCTAAAGAAGCAATATACTTAAACAGATTCTTGAAAGAAATCTGATTGGGAATTCATGAAAGCACCCCAATTTACAATGATAATCAAGGAGCCCAAAGACATGCAACGAATCCTATTTATCATTCAAGAATAAAAATCAGCATCATTTTGTGAGGGAAGCACTCGAACGTGGTTGGATTTCATTAATTTATTAACAGTTCGCCGAAATGATGGCTGATGTATTTACTGAGGGATTACCTGGGCTTAAACATCAGAAGTGTATTGTCAATTTTGGAATGAACATTTTAAAATAGAGAATTTAAAAGCTGTATGCTTGAGGCGAAGTATTGACTTTAGTTCTACAAAAGCAAGCTACAGCCTTCAATTGTTTATAACAACAACTGAAGTATTGTTTTTTCTGTCAATTTGTCAGTTGTCTATTTTGTACTCTATCCTCAATTCATCTTGAAGTTATAATAAATCTATGCTTTTACCAGTTGCTAATCCTGTTTAATATCTTCGGTATTCCGATAAAAATCATTTCGACGTGTCAGGAAAAAAATGGTCTGTGAACAAGAGTCTTTTTTTAGAATGCACCGCTTCCCTTTGCGGCATCTTGTCTATCCTGAGCAATTTGGTCAATATCTGTCACGAAATGTTGGAAAAACCGAGGCGAGAACGAAAAAGGACAAAACGAGACGAGGTAAATCGAGAAGAGGAATACCGAGACAGCAGGTATGTCCCATTCACGTCTCGACTCGTTCCTCGGTATTTCTCGCTCGGCGGCAACACTAACTGGAATAGTTGAATTTTGTACGAAAAAGATGCATTTTTGAACTAGAATTATGAATCTTTAACTCGAATAGTCTTCAGTTGAAAAATGAATTTTCAAGAAAAAAAAACAATTTTCAACAAAATAGTTAAATTTTTAATAAAAATTATGAATCTACCAAGAAAAAATGTAGCGGGAGTTACATTTTCAATCAAAATTCCTTGGGATTTACGAACAGGGTGGCTACTACTTTAAAAATTCTCGTCTCCCGGCTTTCTCTCGGTAAATATTCGCGATTTTTCCTGGTTTAGAAAAAAATATACTCTCTTTGCGAAACCCATAGCTTTTTCACATATTGGCGTTTCTAAGGAAAATATTTTTCTGTCGCCGTGATATTATAGGTAAACCTAAAATTAAAATACAAATTATAATGCATGAAAATTTACAGACAGAAACCCTGAAATAGGAACAAAAGCTTATAGTCATAACAGAAACCCGCATAAAAAGATATAATAACATATAATAGTTCGACAAAATCCCAAAAATTTACCTGTATAATAATATTTGCTTTCGTTAGTGCTGCGCCCAAACTCGCTTATCCTGCATACTAATGGAGACATACCGAGACTCCAGGACTGTTTGGCGCCACGCTCAGGGATCATGCTCAACTCTGTGCCTCATTGATATTTTGTAGCTTGGGACAACCTGATCGAGAATGGATTATATAGCAAGACATGTGACCGAATTCTCTAACGAATTATACAATCCATAGACTCATGTCCGTAGAATAATTGCATATATTCGACGGCACTTACAGTTACATCCATAAGAGTAGCAACTTCCACAGTCTGCGACAGTCCTAATGCATTCACAAAGGCCGTCATTTAGTGAAACCTACTTTAATTGTAGCACCCCAGATGTCTACATATTGAACATTCATGGACCATACTTCTCAGACTCTCGAAACAACGATACTGCGTTGCTTAACAACGATTTTCAAAGGAACGTTGGCAGAATGAGATAGTGGTTTCTAGATGAGTCGATCTTCATTGTCGATAGAAGCTATCGAGATGCTACAGCTTTATTAGATCATCTAGGAATTTCGTGGAAAATGCCGACACTTCTCCAAACTGGACAGCGTCAATTCTATACAAAGGAGGCGAACGAATCACGTTTGATAACGAAGACTAGATGAATAGTGGAGGCGAGAAATGGCCACATCAAATTCATCTTCAAGTTCTTCGATTACACAATTCAAGCTCAACCGGCCTTCTTGACCTCGAAGGTTTCTTTCGGTGCAAGCAGCACGCTTTTCAGCGGGCTAATCGCACGTGTTGAACGGGGCAAATTCAAATTTTGGCAAATTTCAAATTTTGTTAGGGAGTTAATTGTTATTATTTATTTAAATAACACGTTCGTTTCGCAATGCTGCTCCGACCCAGGTTGCTGACCGATCTCTCTAGAGATCACCCCAAGTAAAGAGCCTCACAAGGTAATCATCTGAGGTTCTCTCCTCGGGCCCATTAGTATCTAAGGTCTTTTGTTTCAGGCATTATTCACTCTACTGACACTCCTTTTCCTTCATATAAAATCTCTAAGCGATATTGTCGATTTCGATTGTCACGATTATATCGTTTTCGCCTGCTATATGCGTGTGACATGAGGCATCAGTGCGTTAGACAGTGATGGAACGTGTCACGATTTTTCGTTCCCAATGGATCCGCCTTGATCTGCGCTTGCCTCGATTGTAGTGACGTTCATTGGCTGCAGTGCGCGTCTGTATTTACATTTTAAATACGTACGCGAACTAAAGCCAATGAGCGCCATTCAGTCGAAGCATGCACATGTCAAAATGACCTTTTCGGGATCATTGTCATGGCTTGTTACTTTTACGGTGTTAAATAGAGACAGTTTGTAAAACTCGTGTACGTTTCGGTTCTACTTTACCTATTGGATTAAAATCTCCATTTCCTTGTATAAAACATATTCGAATAATTATTTTTTTCTGTTTGAATAGAAGTATGTCAGAGATCTGTGTGTGTGTCTACAGATCAAACATTTTATAATTTAAAAAGATGTTCGAATTAAGCATTTTTACGCTCTTACGGGATACTCGTATTTTCAAAAATCGCCAGTACTTTAAGGAATTGATTTTGATAATTTGAAGGGATTTCAAAGAAGTTTAAAGACTATAGGGTATTTTTTTTAATCCAAGCAATTTTCAAGAGCTGTAAACAATTGCAAGGACTTTGAAAAGATTTGAAAGGGTTTGAAATATTTTAGCATATTTTAACAGATTTCAAGGAATTTTCAACTGATTTTAATATTTTTAATGATTCAATAGGATTTGAAATATTTTAGAGTATCTTAAAAGATATTTTCGGAAGCTTTAAAAAGTTTCGAGTGATTTTAAAATATTTAAAATAAATCTTTAGGAATTTGTAAAAGATTGCAAGGAATTTTCAAGAGTTCTAGAAAGTTTTAAGTGATTTTGAAGAACTTTAAATATTTTAGGGAATTTTTTAGATATTTGTTTCAACAATTTCAAGGAATTTTAAAGAATTAGGAAAGTTTTAGATAATTTCAAAAAAATACAAGGCATTTTTAATAGGTTTACATAATTTGAAAGAGTTAAAAATTTGTTTTGAGAATTTGAAAACTTTTAGGATATTTCAAAATATTCCAAGGAATTTTCAGTTGATTTCAGTAATTTAATTGATTTCAGAAAATTTGAAATATTTTAGAGTATTTAAAAAATTTTCACGGAATTTTCGAAAGTTTGAAGGGTTGGAAAACTTAGAGTATTTTAAAAGATTCTAAGGAATTTTCAATTGGTTTCAGTAATTTAACTGATATCAGATGATTTTTAAAGATTCTGAGTCATTTTCGAAAGCTTTGAAAAGTTTCATGTGATTGTATTTATTTCAATAATTTTAAGAAATTTCAAAGGATTGGAAATATTCTAGGGTGTTCTAGAAGAATCTAAGGCTTTTTCAAGATATTTAAATGATTCAAATGAATTTCAAAAGATTTTGAAGGATTTGAAATGTTTTAGGGTATTTCAACAGATTTTAAGGAATTTTCAGTTGATTTCAGTAATTGAATTGGATTTCAGAGGACTTGAAAAATATTGAGTGATTTTAAAAGATTTCAACTGAATATATACTTCAGGAGAATATTTAAGAGAATTTCATAAGATCCCATGGAATTTTTTTTATTTCAGTAATTTATAGAAATTTTAAAGGATTGGGCATTCAAAAGAATCCAAGGCATTTTAAAGATATGTCAATAATTTCTAGGAATTTTAAAAAATTGTAAAGAGCTTAAAATATTTAATGGATTTTTGTATTTATTTCAATAATTTGAAGAAATGTTTCAAGATTAGGAATACCTTAGGGAATTTCAAAACAATCATAGAATGATTTTTCATATTATTTCAGTAATTTAATTGATTTCAGAGGATTTGAAGTATTCTAGAGCAATTTAAAAGATTCCAAGGCACTTTCAGAAGCTTTAAAACGTTCCAAGTGATTTTTAAAGTTTTAAAAGGTCTTAAAATATTTAGTGACTCCATTGAATTTTTTTTATTGGAATAATTTGTAGGAATTTCAAAGGATATGAAATATTTAAGGCTGTTTTTTACATTTTTATTTGATTTTAAAGAGATTGAGAAAATTTCAAGCATCCAAGGAAATTTCAATTGATTTCAGAGGATTTTACATATTTTGGAGTATTTAAAAAAAATTCGAGGCATTCAAAAAAAAATTCGAAGTTTCAAGAAATTTAAAAAAAGTGTAAAGGATTTGCAAACTTTTAGAGCATGCTAAAAGATTCCAAGGAGTTTTCAATTTATTTCAGTAACTTAATTGATTTCAGAGGATTTGAAATATTTTTTAGCCTTTTAGAAGATTCCAAGCCATTTTCGAAAGCTTTAAAAAGTTTCAACTTTCGAGTAATTTTAAAATATTTCAATTAAATATCTAAGGAATTTGAAAAAACTCCAAGGCATTTCCAAGAGATTTCAATAATTTAAAGGAATTTCAATAAATTGTAAAAGATTTGAGAACTTTTAGAGTATTTTAAAAGATGCCAAAACAATTTCTAAAGCTTGAAAAAGTTTAAAGTGATTTTTAAAGAATCTAAGGATTTTTTTTATCGCAATAATTTGACAGAATTTCAAAGAATTGGAAATATTTTAGGGTGTTTTGAAAAATTACAAGGGATTTTGAAGAGCTTAACAAATACAAGGAATTCCAAAATATTTTGAAGGATTTTAAATATCTTAAGGTACTTTGAAAGATCCTAAGAATTTTTTAATTGATCATTTATTGCGGTCGATCAAAATGCTCTTAATTTCGGTATCATTTTTGTTGCATATCAAAATGATGTTGATTTCGGCATCATTTTGAACAATTTTTTTTACTGTGCATCCAGGAAGTTTATTGCCTTGTTTTGTTCTTTTTCTAGCGTCAACTGAATTTCAAAATCATACGAATTAAAGACTTGTAGAACGTTTTCTACTTTGTTTTCTGAGGGAACTATATTTATGTCGTCAACATAACGGACATACAACGGTACCCGGAAACGTATTTTCGTTAAAAAAGTGGTTTCAGGTCGTCCATAACTACATCTGCTGAAATCGGCGAAAGGGGAGAGCCCATTGGTAGTCCTCTTTTTTCAAAATAAGTTTTGCTCTCGAAATTAAAATCCGTACTATCTAGATATAATCGAAGTCCTTCCTCAAAATTTGTCCACGGAGTTTTTGTTTTATCGCGAATTTGATTGCACCAACTACGAACCACCTAGACTGCATTTTTTTGGCACATTTGTGACGAGGAAACCACGTCCACTGACGCAAAGACGTGATTTTCCGGAATCCTGATATTCCTACTTTTGTTTACTAAATCGAAGATGGTAAGCATACTCGATTTAGGAGCTTCAATATTATTAGCAATTTTATTTTTGGTCAATGTTGCTAATTTGTACTCAGCACTACCTACTTGTAAATTTTCGGAAGGCCATAAAATCTCGACGGATTAGAGTGGTATACCTTCAGATGTTTCGCGGTGAGCTCATTAATATATTCGCTCGATTGCCGTTTTTTAACTAGCTTTGTGATCTTGTCTCCTCTACGTAAAAATCGCTTTGTCTGACTCTAGGAGCCTCAAAATGTAGAGACTTGATGAAAACTGACGAATTCAAATTTTATATAAGACTAACACCTTATAATTAGGATGAGAATGTAAAAAATGGAATAATCAAGATTCTGACATTGAACCCTTTAAGATTATAAAATTGATGAATTCCAGTAAACTTGATTGTGAAAAATTGTACAATTTTTAATTGAAATCCTATTGAGTTCAATAATATTTGTAACTGAAAGCTCTAAACATTAAATATTTCTGTTTAGTATTTTATAAGTTAAAGAATTTGAACCTAGTATCTTGTAAGATTATTTCAGTTCAAATTGAAATAATTCTTAGACCTAAAAATTCAACATTTTTTTGGTTCAAATTTGAATAATTAGAAATTGTGTAATCTAAAAATGAAAGTCTTTTAATACTTCATTATCCAAAAGTGAATAGGGTAACATTAAAATGTTGAGAATGGACTTTTATAAATTGAAAGTGTTTTTAGTATTACAAATAATTGAAGCATTAAAAGGTGTTCAATTTTGAATTAAAATTATGCAATTTCCAATTGAAAGCTATAATACTTTAATAATTAATTTGAATTCTATTGGGATTGAAGAATTCTATATTGAAAATTTATGAATGAGACCATCCCAAAACTCAATCGTTCAATCTTGTACTTTAAACTGAAGTTGTTAACGAGCGAACAACTTTTAGTGCTTCTTTTTTAATTTGTCAAATTCTGATTAAACGAAATGTAAAACAGTTTTATTTAAAAAGATTTGT
Source organism: Andricus grossulariae (assembly GCA_011634705.1). Classification (NCBI taxonomy): domain Eukaryota; kingdom Metazoa; phylum Arthropoda; class Insecta; order Hymenoptera; family Cynipidae; genus Andricus; species Andricus grossulariae. The sequence goes on from JAABKJ010007545.1 coordinate 224,224,186, forward strand.
GTGTAATAAATTTGTATGACGTTTGGGTAATCCCGTTGCGTCCCCTTGTGAGCCTGATCGTGACCCCAAAGCCCTCTCCAGAGGGAGAGGACCGCAGCCACGCTATTGGCTGATATATCTGACTCACTGAAGCAGTAACTGCCTGTGAGAGTTAGACGTTTTCCCGCAATCGCAGGGCAGTGACAAAGGATGTGAGTAGCTGTCTCATTATCCTTTCCGCACAGACGACAGAGGGGACTTTCCGCAAACCCTATCTTATGTCTGTGATATCCGAGGTCTGTTAGGGCCTCGATTTCGTTCCTCCCGAGCTTGAGCATTGCCCTTGTTCGGTTAGAGTTGAGCTTTCAGCCGAATAGTGTTTTGACCTGTCTGCAACCAGAGAACAAATCCCACTCATTCTGATGTTCCTCAGTCACCCAACTGTTATTTCATTCATTGACTGACTTACTGGAAATACATACGACGTGCTCGGGCCCAGTAAAATTTCTTCTCGCTACTAATTTGGCTAGCCTGCTCGATATCTCATTGCCCTTGATACAGCTGTGTCCAGGGTTCCATAGCAGAGTAACTCGGTTTCGCGTCGCTAACATATTTAGTGCCTCAAAGCATTCCCATACTAATGGCGACGTGGTCGTTGTTCCGTTCAAAGCCAACATAGGAGCCCTGCTGTGTGAGCAGATACAGATATTCCTTTTGTTGTAATACTTTTTTCCCTCATAGGCGCACTTAAGTGTGGCCATAATCTCAGATTGTCAAATTGTTGCGTAGGACCCCATCTCGATTGTGAAGCCCATTCCATTCCTTTTACGATATACACCGGCTCCAGCATTATCCTCGCTCCTGGAGCCACCTGTCAGCCACTTTTCTGCATCACTGGACAGGTGTGCGTCGCCTTTAAATCATTTCTCCTTCGCGGACCGGCTAACTCGATACTTCTTGTCAAAGAGGCAGCGAGTGGCCATTTTGTCCCTGGGCATGATCAGGGTCGGCCTCTTTGCGATTTCAACTACTATCTTCACTGCTGTCGAAATCCTTCAGTCATTTCCAAATTTAGTCTCCAGGCCGCCTTTTCAGCCACGGCCTTGATGGTGAGATGGAGGGGCTCCAAACCTATTAGTGCCCCAGTGTCATCGTGGTTGTCGACACTTCACAGTGGGCAGCTCGACCCTAATCCACTAAACCACCACCGCATAGCTTAGCCTGGGTCAGAAGATCGCTGCGTAGATCCACATAAGTGTCTCCGGTGGATGAATCCACTATCATCAGTGCTTGATGCATCACTCCGAAGAGCGCATCCAGATGCTGGCCACGCATGGTAACCAGTAAATCGTCCGCATAACCTCTGACGTGGTGGCCCTGACTCTAGAACAGATGAAGCAGTTCATTTACTACTAAGATGTGGTGCATAAATTACACTTCTAAGCACCACAGCAAGGGCGATAAAACTCCTCCCTGCGGACATCCCGAGTCGACGGTTCCGCATAAAGTGGTATTACACTTATTCGCAGTTAGATTCCTGTTGGCCAACATGTGGCACGTCCATTCCACGACTGCAATAGGCACACCATGTGTGATCATGGCCGCCCTGATCACCTCTCCAGAGGCGTTATTGAAGGCTCCTTCGATGTCCATACATGTTCCAATCGCGAGGCCTTTCTCCTTCAGTTTTCCTTCAATCAGGTTTACTGCTCCGCTTAGGTTCGTCTCCATCAAGTGCTCAGCCCTATAGACGTGGTGCATCTTGTGAAGTGGCCTACTTGACAAGACCTCATCGCGGATATATCCATCCACAAGTCTTTCCACTGTTTTTGGTAGGGAAGATGTTAGACTGATGGAACGGAAATCCTTGGGTAAGGTATAACTGATCCTACCTGCTTTCGGAATAAAGACTACTCTCGTACCCCTTCATGCCACCGGGCCAACTACTACTTTACTACTGGTACGGAGAGTGATGTCAATGACTTCCTCCCTGATCGAGTTACGGAACGTCGGGGTGTTCCCCGTGTTAAGAATATCTAAATGAGTGGTGGTTAGGTGTTCCACTAGGATTTTATTCCACTCTTGAGTTGATGTCCGTGCTGTCCCACAAAGTATGGTGGGAATTAGCTTCGCATCCCAGCAGAAGAGGAACACCCTTTACCTCGCAATATTCCACCAGTGTACGAAGCTCTACTGGTGGACTGGTATTGCTGTCATAAGAAAATAAGTCGATCCCAGAATTAGCCTTTCTATTCCTTTGAGATCCGTGGCTATCGCCATCAGGTCTCTCGAACGCCTTGGGGTCCCTGTAACAAAAAAGACCAGTCCACCCTAATCCCCTTATGGTATCTCGAACTAACCAAGGTTCTTGGAGTATCGAGATACCTGTGTGCCGCGCAGACATGACTCTCTGCAAAACTACAGAGGCGCCTTTGCTGTGATGCAAGTTAATTTGTGTAATGGTCAGACCAGGAGCAGCCATTTAGGTCTGCTCCGAATTGTCCTGTGTCCCAACAAGCTCCTCCTGTCTTTGGCCGGCAACCCTAAAGTTGACCTGTCTGAAATGATAAAAGGGTCTGTTGTTGAGGGCCGCAAGTGCCCTCGTCTGGGACTCAGAAATCTGCACAACTAGGAGATGCCTGGTGCCTGCTACTGTGTCATCTTTTTTTAGGCCTATCGTGTCTGAAAATGCACCAGGACGCTGTGTTAAGTGAAGGGTTGAATTCCTCCAACCATCGGAGTACCGCAGACGGGTCTTCCAGTTTACCCGGGAACCACGCCGTAGCCCTCACCATTTTCTGGAGCAACTCAACCCTACCCACCTTAAGAGCTGCACCTTCCCACGGCTTTGTCTCGACCACTGCTTTGAGTAGCCATGCTTTAGTCGCTAGGTCGGTTGCCACAGATACAAGGACTCCTCCTCTGCAGACGGAGGTCATGAATTTTGGCCATTGATCTGGGGACACTCTTTCGAGCGCCCTCCAGGTAGCCTCCCTGAAGATCTCATATTGCTTTGTAGTGAGCATCGAGTACCGGCAGTTGGTATCGGCCACCACCATCGTCAAGGGGTTAGTCCTCTGAGTGGCCGTCAGTCCAGCTTCCGACCTCTCTCTGTTCATCGGCTGCTGGGCCGCCTTATGCCTCTTCAAAGGCATAGCCACCCCCAGTGGGGTGTCCTCTGAGCCCCTAAATCTCTTCTGGGCCTCAATACTGCATGTCGGCCCTGTAGCTGCCGGTGTTCCAGCTCCCGCAGCTGCTCTACTAGCCTGCTGCGCTTGCCTCTTCAGTCTCCTTTTCAGGGAACCGTTGATGCGTTTCTTCTTTTTGGAGGAGTGATTGGCCTCTCCCGTTACCATAACCTCATTTTAAATTTTTTATTTTAGACGTGTTCATTTTGATCCCACGAGAAGCTAGGGGAAGTAAAAGGTCCGCCCCTGCAGAGCCCCGCATTCAGGGGAAAGACTAATATTTGGGGAGGTCATCCGGTAACCCCGAGAGGCCGTTAGGACACCTTCGTAACCCCTAGGTGTCAAAGTGCCACGAGCACGATCACTCTACACCCATGGCTTAGGGGGGTGAACACAATGACTGAGATACTCACTATTCAAATATCCGCTTGCAGACCACTATCACAAACGGAGGGCTGTTTCTTGGTCGCTATGCGGGCCGCAGGTCATTCCTCTCCCGATTTCAAAGCTGTAAATCGGTCCGGGAGGGGCCTCGACCCAGGGATCCAGAAGGCCCGTGTTAGCTAGGCTCTTTCACCCTTCTACCATACCGTAATCACGCATACCAGGAGAGCCCTTTCATAGGGATCCTTTTCCTTTTATTCAGGAGAGCCCTTTTACAGGGATCCTTTCATTCATATCCATACGCATGCAGGCCGAGGTCCTTTTGACCCCCATGTCCAGCACGCTTAAGCCTCCCCACCAACTATAAGGTCTTACAGCCCCTAGGGGAGGAATGCCACATTTACGTAATTTAAATCTATTTTACGTCATTTAAAGATTTTATAATTCCGAATTGCTGAATTCAAATCCTTTTTTTTTTATTCAAACTGAGCGCGATGATAGTTGATTCGAATCGAAAACCGTAGCGTATCGAAGGTCGATTCGAAAGACATTCAAATTGACGAATTCGAATCGGATTTTTCCAATTCAGATTGAGCGTGTCGGAAGTCGATTTCAAAGATTTTCGAACTGTTAAATTCAAACAAAAATTCGAATCGAAAATCTTAGCGTGTCGAAAGGCGATTCGAAAGACTTTTGAACTACACAGTTCGAATCAGATTTTTTTCGGACAGACTGAGCGCGTCGAAAGGCGATTCGAAGGACATTCAAATTGCCGAATTCGACTCGATTTTTCCCCGATTCAGATCGAGCGCATCGAAAGTCGATTTCAAGGATTTTCGAACTATCGAATTCAAATCGAAATTTGAATCGAAAATCGTAGCGTGTCGAAGGTCGATTCGAAGACATTCGAATTGCCGAATTCGAATCGGTTTGTTCCAATTCAGACTGAATGCGTCGAAAGTTGATTCGAAAGTCTTTTGAACTGTCTAGTTCGAATCGGATTTTTTCCCGATTCAGATTGAGCGCATCGAAAGTTGGTTTCAAAGATTTTCGAACTCTCCAAGTCCAAGTCAAATTTAGATTCGAATTGAAAATCTTAGCGCGTCGAAAGACATTTCGAAAGACTTTCGAATAGGGTTTTTTCCGATTCAGACTGACCGCATCGAAAATCGATTTCAAAGATTTTTGAACTGCCCCATTCAAATCGAAATTCGACTTGAAAATTGTAGCGTGTCGAAAGACGATTCGAAAGACCTTCGAATTTCCGAATTCGAATCGGTTTTCTCCAATTCAGACTGAACGCGTCGAAAGTTGAATCGAAAGTCTTCTAAGCTGTCCAGTTCGAATCGGATTTTCCCCCAATTCAGATTGTGCGCATAGAAAGTTGGTTTCAAAGATTTTCGAACTGTCCAAATCGAATTGAAAATCTTAACGTGTCGAAAGACATTTCGAAAGATTTTTGAATATGTTTTTTTTTCGATTCAGACTGAGCACATCGAAAGTCGATTTCAAAGATTTTCGAACTGTCCAATTAAAATCGAAATGCGAATTGAAAATCGTAGCCTGCCGAAAGACGATTCGAAAGACTTTCGAATCACTGAATTTGAATTCGTTTTCTCCTATTCATACTGGGCGCGTCGAAAGTTGATTTGAAAGACTTTTGAACTGTCCATTCTGAATCGGATTTTTCCCCGATTCAGATTGGACAGTTTGAAAATCTTTGAAACTGACTTTCGATGCGCTCAATCTGAATCGGGAAATAATCGATTTGAATTCGGAAATTTGTATGTCTTTCGAATTGACTTTCGATGCGATCAGTCTGTTCAAAAAAATCTAATTCGAACTGGACAGTTCAAGTCTTTCGAACTGCCTTTCGACACGCTAAGATTTTCGATTCGAATTTCCGTTTGAATTGAACAGTTCGAAAATCTTTAAAATCGACTTCCGACGCGCTCAGTTTGAATCGGAAAAAACATATTCGAAAAAAACCTGAATCAGAAATCGAATTGGTTTGAACTGACTTAGCGCGTTGAAAATCGATTCGAAAGACTTTCGAATTGACCTATTTGAATCGATTTTCTTCGAATTGAACTCAACTAGGTCGGTTACCAAAAAAGCTAGCTTGATCCGAACGATACGCAGGTCTAATTTCGACCCTCAAAAGCAAATATTAAAGACTTTTTTGCATTTTCTTGTTTCCTCTAGGTTCACTTATTCCTGATCCTCATCCAATTTGGATGCATGGCCTTCAACCTAGTCCTAGAAAGTGCAGATGTAGATGACTTGACTGCGAATACGATCACGATGCTCTTCTTCACACACAGCGTTGTCAAAATTGTTTACTTCGCTGCGAGGAGTAAACTTTTCTATAGAACATTGGCAATTTGGAATAATCCTAACAGTCATCCACTCTTTGCGGAGAGCAACGCTAGATATCATTCAATAGCACTAACAAAAATGCGAAGACTACTTTTCTGTGTGGGAGCTGCCACTCTCCTTTCAGTCATTTCCTGGACCGGCATCACCTTCGTAGGTGAATCCGTAAAGCACGTCGTTGATCCTGCAACGAATGAGACGATGACAGTCGAGGTAATTATCCTTTTTCATATTTTTATTCATTTTTTACTTCTAGCCAAACGACTATCAGATTAAGGTGCTTCAAACGAATCGGGGTTTTGCAAAATCCAAAATACGTCCACAAGGATGAATTGTTTCATGTAATATTTTTACCACATAATCTAAAGGCAATTATACCGGCTTAGACAGCGAGCATTTTCGGAAAAGTTCTTGCTGTTCTTTTTTTTTGTAATTAAAAATTTTTTTTTTTGCGCCTGAAACCGGCAACACAGTATTGGGACTCTGGCTTTTATGTACAATGAGCGGCAGTCACCGGGCCTAGCTACAATATCCACAGCAATCTGCGAGTAACCTGTCTCCATGGCTTAGAGAAATCTATAATATGATGATAATTCATAATAATAAATTTAAAAATAGATATTTGACAAATATTTCTAAAAGCTTTTTTAAGAATTTGGATACTTCGAAAAAGAAGTACCGCTTGGTGTCTAAAAAGTAATTCATGCTAGTATTTTTTTATAAATCGTGAAACATGCTTCCTAGTTTAAATTCTGCGTTAGCAATCACAGTTACAAAAAAGATTAAAATTTCCTTACCATTAGCAAGGAGAAGCTACTCGCAGATTGCTGTAGCTAGGCCCGCGGTGACAGCCGCTCAGCGTACACAATAGCCCGAATGTTGCCGGTTTTAGGAGCCAAAAACTCTATTTTCAATTTAAAAAAAACATAACAAGAACATTAGAACATTAGTTAAATTGTCGACTTGTGAAAAAAGAATTTTTAGCCGAATAGTTTATTTAAAAACGAAAATTAATTATCTACCAAACAGATGCATTCACAATCAGATAGTTGAACATTCAACTCAAAGGGACAAATTTGCAACAAAATAGTTGACTCAACATTTATCTTCACAATTAGCTATAGAATACAAATGAATAAATATTTTTGATGTAATTTTCCCATAAGTATGTTTTATAGGCACCAAAAGAAACCCCGTGAGTGAAAAATTGAGTTTTGTGAGTTTTTGGTGCTAATTATTTTTTTTTGTGCGGTTTTTAAAATAGAAATTGCTTCTATCACATAAAATACCACTTTATACTGATAATTAGATGTTTACATAAATTCTTTAAACAATTTGTCATTGCTTTTAGCAATTTTCTCTTAGAATAGAGTTAGAAAGTCGCCGTTTTTCAGAATTTTTCATCTTATTTTCATCAATAAAATTTTACAAACATAATTGTTTAAACAAGTCATTATTACTTTTAGTGTAATTATCTTCAAATAATTTGAGAGTGTGTAAGTTTTTCTGAAATATTGAACTATTTGTCCACTCTTCACTTAGGGCGAGGTAAAAATTAATAAACTGGTACAAACATAATTGTTTAAACAAATTGTCATTATTTATAACTATTTTTTTCCAGAGCAATGCTAGATAGTTGCTATTCTTACTTTTTTTGTAACTTTTTGTCCACTTTTTTACCAAGTGATATGATAATTAATGCAAGTTAACAAAAATTTAACTTGGACATTCTAGTTACAAATTGTAATAAATAAAATAATTAATATTAATATTATTCCAAACAAGAAGACTCTCAGTGACTACTTGAACCAAATTTACATTTAGTATTATCCATATAGAAAATTTAAAGAATATCTTAAACAGATTTCAAATATCTATTTTATTTCAGGAGAATATATTCACAAAAAGGAAAGACATTGTTTCAAAAATGATTCCCTCTATTATTTATTAATTATTTATCTATAACTAAAAAGTCAAAGTAAAGTAAAAAATTTAAAAAAATTCATAACTTCTCGCAATTGTCTAAGAATATTATTTAACAATAATACATTTTTTGAACAATTATGATTGTTAACTTGCAATAATTATGTCCTCACTGAGAGAAAAGTTGACAAAACGTGGAAAAATTCAGAAAAATCCGCAACTCTCTAGCATTATTCAAAGAGGACATTATTGAAAATAATAATAAATGGTTTAAACAATTGTGTTTTTCAACTTTAATAATTTATTATTTCGTCGATCTGAATAAAAAGTAGTCATAATGTGGACAATTTTAGGAAAAATTAAAACTTTCTAGCATTATTCCAAGGGAATATTATTAATTATAATAATAAACTGTTTAAACAATTATTTCTACTGAATCTAGTTTAATATGGCCTCGTTCTAACTGAAAAGTTGAAAATAATTGGAAAAATTCGGAAAACTGCGACTTTCTAGCTCTAAACTTTTTTCATCTTTTTAATATAAAAAATCATTTACAATTTTCCCAGGAATCTTAAGAAAATTACTTATTCTCTTCAAAGCATTCAAAATTTTTAGGAAGCGTCTAAATTTTTTATTTGAAACCCTAAAAAAACTCACGTTTAAAATTGTTTGAAATCTTTTTAAGTTTAAAATTATTCTCGAATATTTTAAAAACATTGTTTCCCCAGATTTTTATACAATTCCGGAAATCTTTTGAAATCTTTTTAAATAATCTTTAAAAATGAATTTTTTAACATAAAAAATCATTAAAATTGTTTTCAGGAATCTTAAAAAAATTCTTGTATTATCTTCTAATCCCTCAAAATTTTTTAAAATTTGTAAAATTTTATTTCTAAATCTCGAAAAATTGATTTAAATTTTTTTTTTAATTTTTAAATCAAAAAATCAATTTTTTAATATCTTTTGAAAAGATTCATATTTCCACCAAAATTTTTGGAAAATCTTTTAAATTTAAAAAAGAGATCTTAAAATCTTCTAGATTATATTTTTCACAATTTTGTAAATCTTTTTAAATAATCTCTTAAAATTAATTTTTCAAAATAAAAAATCATTTAAAATTTTCCCAAGAATCTTAAGAAAATTCTTCATTCTCTTGAAAAATTTGAAAATTCTTAAAAAGCTTCGAAATTTGTTACTCGCAGTCGTCAAAAATATACGTTTTAAATTTTTTTCAAAACTCTCAAATATCTCTTAAGCTTACTCGATTTCTTCAAAAATTTTGTAATTTTGCAAAATTGAACATTTTTGCTTTAAAATATTCTACAACATTTTTCGAAATTTTAGGAAATCATTGGATTTTTTTCAATTTTCTACTCTAATTTATTTTTCAAAATGAAAGATAATTTGAAATTCCCTCAACAAGAATTTACAAGTAATATTTCCTGAAAGTTTCATAATAAAAAAAAAATTAGGGATGAATTTGACTTCTTGATCTTAAGTTTATCATAAAATCACAACTTTAAGGATAAAGAATTTTCTGTATTGTACAAGAAGGAATAGTTAAAATTGTAGCAGTGAAAACTTAAGAACTTTATAAAGTCGAATTATCAGCATAAAACCCTCTGGCAAAAATAGGGGATCATTTGCTCTCAAAACAAAAAATCCGAGTCAAGGTTTCAGGAAATTTAGAAATAAAGGATTTCATGAAGGACCCTATTGTTTACTCTGGCTGCAACAGTTTAGCTAAAACATATCAATTTTTCTTGTTTTTTTCTTCTTTTAAAGATCCCAAGACTGATGCTTCGAGCATGGTATCCATTCAATGCAAAGCATGGAATGAAGCATATTTTGATGTTGGTCTACCAATTTTATTTCCTGCTGATCACGATGACAGACGCCAATTCATTGGATGTTCTGTTTTGTTCGTGGTTGTTGTTTGCTTGTGAACAACTTCAACATCTGAAGCAGATCATGAAGCCACTGATGGAGCTGAGTGCTACTTTGGACACGGTGGTGCCCAATAGTAGTGAGTTATTTAAGGTCAGTATGATAAATTAGTAAATAACAACAAACAATAGCACAGACAACAAACGATACAAAACAAACAGTTGAGAAACTGCAAATTTAACCACACAACAAATGAAAAACAATGATCTCAGCAGGAAAACAAAGCATTAAACTGTAACCGAACAGCAATAAACGAAAAATAATAAGCTATAAACAAGAAGAAATGAACAATAAACAATAAACAAAATGCGACAAATGATACCTGAAAAACAAAAGGCAAACTTTAAAGTTAACACAAGAAATAATAAGTAACAAACTACAGACAGTACGACGAGACACAAACGACAAAGAATAGACTATAAACATACGAAGAAAAATAGAAGATATTTCATTGCATTATATTATGGACTACATTTGAGAGTCAACTATATAGGTCAGCAGATCACCCGTGATTTTGTTCACAAACTGGTCAATCTCTTTGTAGTCGCTATTTTGGTTTTACTCGATAGTTTCCAATGCCCTAAGGATTAATATGACAATTTTTTGGATTTTAAGTTTGCGGAACCCTTAGCAAAATAGCGTCAAATATGGCTGTCGCGAAAAATAGGCTTAGCGTGATGAAATATGAATGAACTCTCTGCTAATAGTAAATATTGTGGAGCATATTCTTAAAAAAACGGACCTATATTAGAATTTGTCAGGAATCTATGCTCAAAATAGAGCTGTCCAGCATGACTTGAAGAACAGGTTGCGTTGTACTACATTTCCCTCCTCGCCCAATTCGAACTGCTCGTCCCCTTATTAACTTCTAAAATGATTTTCAATTATAATATCAACAATAAAAATCTGTATTAAATTATTTTATCAAATTTTCCTTATATAACATTCTTTGACCTTGTTCGAAAAGTCCAGTTTCTATGAAATAATTTACATAATGGGAACATACTATATTTTTTCTAATGAAAAACTTGCTTAGTTCTATACCTAATTAAATGGTCTTTAAATACAATAATCGACCAATTATATTAGATTTTGAAAATTAAATAAGCGGAAGACACAATCAAATGTCAATTAATATTGAATTTAATTGTTTCTGCGGGATTTGCATTGTATGTATTGAATATGATGTTTAGACTTGCAGATGAAGTTCGTGGGATTATTGTGGGATTATTGGATTTACAAGAAATGATTCCACAGTTCTTGATTGAACAATAACGCAAAATACTCTTGGTGTTCATTCCTCAACGATGGATTAAAAAGAGACGATGATCATGTTGTTACCATTCTGAATTATGTGAATTCTCACATGTCTGATACTTTTTCACTCACAGTACGGTCTGATGCCTTACTTAATATAAGCAGTGGACTTATGGCACTACCTAAAGTTTCTAATGGCTTGCTGAATGCACTGAGTGTTGGCAAAAATAAATTGTTTGCATTTATCTGAAGCCTATTGAAGGAAGACAATTCAATCCGCAATGAATTCTACGATCCGATCACTAAGGCATTTTCGAAAACATTCAGTGACCTGAAAAAATAAATATCACAGTGATATATATAAACGCTAATTCTTCAGCCTGTTGACCTCAAAAATTGACTTGCTTACACTTTCCTTTTCTTTACATAATTTTCCTTGAACTAAGCCGTAAAACTAACATCCTCCCATACCTTATCTCTAGAATTGCACGCTCTTATCGTCTTGCCATCCTCGCTTCGCCTCGCTCGCATGTCCCTACTTTTTCGCTTCCGCGTCTACTACCTAATGCTTATATACTATTTACAATATTTACAAACTACTTATATCTACTTCCTCTCCTATTTACAATCTTTCCTTCTCCATTCCTCTTTCACCTTCCTTCTCCTCTTCTCCATCCTACCTAACACTCCCTTCACCCATGCTACTGCCCTTTTGTCCCCTCTTTCATGCATCAATACCCTCATGCTCATTTCACTCCTTTCCACCTCTATGCACTCCTCCAACCAGTGCTCCAATTTTGCATACCCCTTCCCACACAGTTCACACATCCTCTTTCCATAGAGAGCCAGAACCTATTGGAATCCTCCATGCACCCACATCAAATCCTCGCTATAAGCTCCTGACTTCCTTTCTCTCCTTTCTCACACAAATATTGCGCTCTCGCCCTTGGCATAATCCAATCTTTTTTTTTTCTTGTAGAAAATTATTTTTTTTTTTTGAAAATTAATCTCCTGGTTTAAAAATTCTTCTTTTGTTAAAAATTAATTTTTTTAGTTGTAGATTCATCGTTTCTATTACAAATTCATTTCTTTGGTTGAAAAATGAGCTTTTTGATTGAAAACTGTTTTCTTTGGATGAAAAAGAATTTTTTGCCGAAAATTTAACAATTTTGTTGAAAATTTTTTTCTTTTTTAGTTGAAATTTTTTTTTCAAACTGAAAATGTAACTATTAATCCAGTTTAATATTCCATGATTTTAGTTAGAAGTTCATTTCTGTGGTTGAGTATTCATTTTGTCACTAAAAATTTAATTATTCAATATGTAGTCGAAAAATCATCTTTTTTAGTTGAAAATTTGTCTTTTTTGGTTGAGCATTGATTTTTTAAACTTAAAACTTAATTATTTCAGTTTTTGTTGACAGGTTATCTTTTTTAGTAAAAATTAATTTTTTGTTGTTAAAAATTCATCCTTTAGGTTGAAAAATAATTTTTTAAACTAAAAATGCAACTATTTTATTTTCTGTTGAAATTTTTTTTTTTAGTTCAAAATTCAACTATTTGGTTGAATATTTGCCGTCTCTGATTAAAAATTCAAGTATTTCGTTAAAAATGCATGTATTTTGTTGAAAAATTGCATTTTTTGGTAGAAAATTAATCTTTTTGTTCAAGAATTAATCTTATTGTTTAAAAATTCATCATTTACATTTACATTTCAACAGGAAAATAATTTAGTTTTCAACCTACAAAGATGAATTTTCAACCAAATTGTCGAATTTTCAAACAAAAATGATTAAATTTCGTCCAAAAACAGTTGCATTTTCTACCAAATTGTTGAATTTTCCAGACAAAAAGATGAATTTTCCAGCAAGAAAAATGAATTTTCAATCCAAAAGGACGAATTTTCTATGAAAAAAAGTTGAATTTTAGACCAAAAAATATGACTTCTTAAAAAATGTGTTGAATTTTTACCAAAATAATTAAATCTTTAATTAAGTACAAGAAATTTTAATAAAAAAAATATGAGTTCTTAACTAAAAATATAATAGTAGAATTTTCCAAATGAAAGTTAATCTTTTTTAATTGAAGATTAAACTTCACAATTGTTCATTAATAATTGATATTTTTTCGTTTGAAAATTCAACTATTCCATTTTTGGTTGAAAGTTGATAGTTTTTAGTTAAAAATTCAACAATTTGTTTGAAAATGAATGTATTTTATTGAAAATTCGTCTTTTTTTTTGTTAAAAATTAATTTTCTGGAATGGAAATTTAACTATTCCATTTTTTGTTGAAAATTAGTGATTTTTAGTTAACAATTCAATTGAGAAATAATTGAATTTTCAACCTACCAAATGTCCATCGAAAAAAGTTGTTCTTTTCGACATGTAAAAATAAATGTTTAATCTTTGCCCTATTTCTCCCTTTTTCGTGAGAAAATTACCCTATTTCCCCATTTAGAGCTCCTTTTGCGCTGTGATCCCTGATATGAAACTGAAAGTTTCGAGATGTTCGGCTGAAACATCCAAGATGTTAAAGTCGTTGTCCGATTGTAGGAAAACGCCATACCTCTATCGGTCACTTGGTGAAGCTTATAGTCAATTTCGTGGACAATGCTGTCGACATCTGTTGTTCACTTCATGAAGCTTATGGTCAATATTTCGTTTCATATTTAAACTTGTGGAAAAATAACGGTTATTAATATTTATTGTCACATGATAGTAACAATAATGCTCTAAATTGTTTAAATACAGTAAAAGCAACCTTTTTTCAAAATTTTAAAATAGGCATCTTTATTGTCTCACTCCGTTTTTCTGAAACTTTAGAAACTCGAATTTCTGATCTTCCAAAAATGAAGGGACATTATTATTATTTATTTTTATTATTAAATTGAATTGCGGGACTTTTCAGGGACATTAAAACAGATAGTGAATGAATAAAAGAGGAGGAATTTTTTTACCAGTTTCCCCTTCTCCTCCGATAAACTTGAAAAATCCCCCAAAACACCTAAAATCGAGAATTCTGACCTAATTTTCCCCTTTCCCTCTTTTTTACAAGGTTAAGATTGTTTTAAGAATCATAAACCAGAAATTGAAGACATTTGAAAAAAAAAACACTTCGGAAGAATTATTTTTGATGATACTAATTTCAAATATTTCCTAAACGATTTATTTGCTAATTTTGTAGATTTCAAAGAAATGCAAAACAAAAACGTTTTAGGTATTAATATTCAATTAAAATTTAAAGGCTTCGAATTCTTAATATTTTATATGAAAATATTGTATTTTCAACAAGATAGATAAATTTTTTACCAAATAGTTGAATTTTCAACCAAAAATGTGAATTTTCAACGAATTATATAATACTTCATATTTTTTCAAAAAATATTAAAATTTTCGATCAGAAACAGTTGAATTTTCTAAAAAGCAGTTTAATTTTCAACCATAAAGTTAATTTGAACCATATATTTGATATTTAAACTAAAAAAGATTTTAATTTTAAATAAAAGAACTGTCGAATTTAACCAAAAGAGGCAAATTTTCAATAAAAGAGGTACATTTTCAACCAAAGAGATAAATTTCCAGTTGAATTTTCAATGAATGAAGATGCATTTCAACCAAAAAATATTTTTATTTTAAATTTAAAACACTTGAATTAACCCCAAAAAATAAGAATTTCTAGTAAAATAGTTCAATCTTCAACGGGAA
>JAABKJ010007545.1:224238952-224551381 GCA_011634705.1 Andricus grossulariae
TAAATCTTTAATTAAGTACAAGAAATTTTAATTAAAAAATATGAGTTCTTAACTAAAAATATAATAGTAGTAAAATAGTTCAATCTTCAACGGAAAAAAGAATTTCAACTAAATAGTTGCATTTTCAAACAGAAAGTATGAGTTTTCAACGCAAGAGTTAAATTTTCAACCAAAAAAGATTTTTCAGTCTAGAAAGAAGAAAAATTTCAACTAAATTGTTGAATTTTCAAACTAAAAAGACGAATTTGTCTAGAAAACAGTTGAATTTTCAAACAGAAAATATGATTTTTCAACAAAAAAGTTAATTTTCCACCAAACAATAAAACTGCTAATTGGAAAAGATGAATTCTCAACCAAAAATATAATAGTAGACTTTCTGACCATTAATTTTTTTTGTTATCTATTGTAAACAATAGAGTTGTACAGAATGTTTTTCCCGAACAATTAAGCTATCATTTACTAAAATTTCACTATTTCCCAAAAATTGTCAAGAAGCAATAGTAAGAAAAAATTCAATTGTAAAAAAATTGTTCAGATAATTTTGTTTATGTTTTTAAATTTTGTCATTAAAAATGATGTTTTTTTATCCACATCATCAGTAATATTATTTTGATTTTTAAAATCACAGAAAATTTTTTTGTAAAGATCTGATTTTTGGTACAACTACTTTAATTCAGTTCCCATTTAAGTGATAAAAAGCGGAAAAGAGGGGAATAGAGAAAAGACTGTCAAGCCTGCGATAAATTGGAATTTTTATTTATTTTTAATAATTTTAAAATATATAATAAAATACTTAAGACGGTGTCTCACAAGGAAAATTTTAGTTGTGGTTGTAGAAACAAAACTTCGGAAATCGAAAATAATATACAAAAAAGTATATGGCTTGCTTTTACATTATAATAATTTTTTAGCCGACATTAAAAAAGGTTTTAAAGATCTGATAGCTTTCAAGTTATAAAAATTAAATTTGCTAAAGAAAAGGCGCTACTGTTAAAAGGCACTTTCGTTAAATATTCACGAGATACCCATATGATATAAAAAGATTTAATAATAAATAAAATCCCCTTTAATTCCCCTTATTTTGGAAAAGTCCCCCTTTTACCTAAAATTGAACAACTGAACCGCTCTGATTCCTGGAATTGAGGTTGAGTCTGAGGGTAGTATTCTGTAATTTGAAAGTTTTGTTATTTACTTTGTTGTAAAAAATGTTTATCATTTTTTGTGTTCTAGGTCTTCAACCTGCCAGCACCAAAGCTCAACCGGCCTCGATCGGAAAGTCTCACAGACCGAGTACCGGCGTTCTACCTCAGGGTCACACTCCAGGGCCAGGTCCAGGAAGCCAGCAAAATAGTAGAAGCTTCGCAGCAGCACTGAGAAATCTGGCTAAACAGGCTGGACCTGCACCTCAGGAAGAGGAGCCGCGAGCTAGTCCCAAAAACCGCGCGCCACCTCCTCTTGTCCGAGGACCCTCTCCTGCCAAGGTCAGTATTAAAGAAAATAGAAATCTGCTCTCTGCACAGCACATTCTCAACGCGCGCTTCGCGCTCGATAAAGGACTCTACATTAGAGAAATTCGCGCGTAGTTTGCTGACGCGCAACGCAACGCATACGCTATAGCCTATAGGACTCTCTACAACAGGGCTGTCCAGAGAGGTAAATTCCAGGAATTTTCCACCTCCACTCCCCACTTCTTAGTCTACTTCACGAGAGTAGCCACTATCCGAGCTCTCTCGAGTGAGCAGAGAGAAGTGGTCCTCTGGACTACGAGTCCATTTTGCCTCCCTGGACTGCGAGTCTATGTCTCCTCTGTGTACTTCGAGTCCATTTCTCCTATCTGGACTTCGAGCCCATTTCTCCTCTCTGGACTTCGAGTCCATTTTTCCTCTGTGGACTTAGAGTCCATTTCTCCTCTGTGGACTTCGAGTCCATTTCACCTCTCGGAACTTCGAGTCCATTTCTCCTCTCTGGACTTCAAGTCCATTTCTCCTCTCTGGACTTCAAGTCCATTTCTCTGGACTTCGAGTCCATTTCTCTGGACTTCGAGTCCATTTCTTCTCTCTGGACTGCGAGTCCATTTCTCCTCTGTGGACTTCGAATCCATTTCTTCTCTCTGGACTTCGAGCCCATTTCTCCTCTCTGGACTTCGAGTCCATTTCTCCTCTGTGGACTTCGAGTCCATTTCACCTCTCGGAACTTCAAGACCATTTCTCCTCTCTGGACTTCAAGTCCATTTCTCTGGACTTCGAGTCCATTTCTCTGGACTTCGAGTCCATTTCTCCTCTCTGGACTTCGAATCCATTTCTCCTCTCTGAACTTTGAGTCCATTTCCCCTCTCTGGACTTACGAGTCCATTTCGCCTTGCTGGACGGGCCTGCTCTACAATAGAGTAGTAGTTCATTGCGTCGTTTTAATCAAAATTGGTTCACTTTTTCATATCAAAACTTTTGTACCCTCATACAGAAACTCAATATCTCGAGAGTAAGTTTTTATTTTGTATTTAAACTGAAGATTAAACTTTTGTCGCAATCCGCAGCCTAGCCTATTCCAATTTGTGGTCAATATCAGCTGATAAATCTATTTCCTTGAAAATGGATAACTGTTTCTGATCAATTTTTTTTTTGGGCTTAAATCAACAACACGTCATCACGGAAGTGGACTTTTGTCTTATCTTTAAATGCTGATTTCGATTTTACAGAATGCTTTTTCGCTCTCCTGAAAAATTCCTATTTTGTTGGTTATCTCGTTCTGTACTGCCATCCTTCAATTTAAGAATTCTTCCATTTTTAACCGAAGCTTGAATTTGTTTAATTTTCAACGCTTGAAGTTTGAATTCATTAATTTTGACAGTTTCCAATTAGGAAGCATATAATTTTAAAAGTGTTTAGAATAATTAAACTTTAAAGGTTTACAATATCTCTCGCAATATTTAAAATTCTGCAATTTTCAACGGTGAAAATGACAGTGATTTTTTTTTTGACAGAAATCACATTTTTTAGTAAACAAATCTTTCCAGTCACTTGAAATGTCACTTGATATTGCATATATGATATGATACTTGTTAATAACACATTCATCATATTTTACATTTTTATAATTTAAATTTAAAATTATAGTTTTGAATACGCAATTATAAAACAGTGTAATCTTTGAGGCCTTCAAACTAAAGTTGTTTTGCTTCAAAAGCTTAAATTCGGAAATGTTTGGCTTTAAAATTTGTTAATTTTTGGAGATTTCGATTTTCAAATTTCACAATGTTGTAGTTTCAAATATTAAAAATATCATGACAATTTCGCTTTAAATCTTTCAAAATTTCATATTAAAAGCCTTGATAGTCAATTTTAAATTTCATAATTTTAGATGGAAATAAAAAACAATTTCGAATTAAAAAGCTTAAAATTGTGTTTTATATCCTTATTTTTTAATTTCAATTTTTAATGTAATATTGTCCAATTTTTAGTTGAAGCTTTAAACTAATAAATAATTTTAAATTTAAAAATATTTTATTGGAAAATTTCAAAAATTCTAAAAGAAGTGTTAAAAACTAAACGATTCGAAATAAAAAAATACAAAAAATTGTGCTCTTTAAAATCAAAATAGATAAAAATTAAACTATCTGAAGTTGATACTTCAGTAACTGAATAATTTCTTTAATTTTGAATGGTTGATATTTTAGATTTAGAGTTCAGAATTTTAATGTTGAACGCAAAATTTTCCCCTTTCATAAGTTGTAATTTTACAATTAAAATTGAATTGGATGAATTTGAAACAAGTAGTTGAATTTTCATCCTAAAAAGATGAAATTTCAACGAAAAATGTAATAGTTAATATTTTAACCAAAAAGTAATTTAATAACAAAGAAAATGGTTGAATCCTGAGCCAAAAGAGATTAATTTAATAAAAAAATTAAATTTTCAACCAAATAGTTAAATTTTCTACCAAATTGTAGAAATTTCGAGCCGAAAATACGAATTTTCTACAAAATACTTGAATTTTGAATACAAAAATTAATTTTAAACAGAAACGGACTAATTAAAAAAAAATTACATTTCTACAGAAAGAGATGCATTTTTTCAAACTAAAAAAATGCATATTTAACATAGTAGTTGAATTTTCGACAAAACACATTTTTTTTAGTCAAGAAAGAAAAAAATTTTCAATCAAATTCTTGAATTTTCAAGCCAAGAAGAGGAATTTTGAAAAAAATATATAAATTTGCAACCAAATAGTTAAATTTTCTACCACATTGTTGAAATTTCAACAAAAAAGATTCAATTTCTACAGAAAGAGATAAATTTTCTAACCAAAAAGATGAATGTTCAACAAAATAATTGAATTAAAAAAAAAAAAAGTTGTTGGTCAAGAAAGAAAGGATATTTCAATTAAATTCTTGATTTTTCATACAAAAATGACGAATTGTCAACAAAATACATATATTTTTAACCAAGTAGTTTAATTTCCTACCGAATTATTGAAGTTTCGAGCCGAAAATACGAATTTTCTACAAAACAGTTGAATTTCTAACAAAAAGGTTAATTTTCAATGAAAAAAAGTTCATTTTCAACTGAGACAGAATTATTTTTAACGAAAAAAGGTTCAATTTCTACAGAAAGAGATAAATTTTCAAACCAAAATTATGAATGTTTAACAAAATAGTTGAATTTTCATTAAAGAAAAATTTTTTAGTGAAGAAAGAAAGAAAATGTCAATCAAATTCTTGAATTTTTAATCCAAAAAGACGAATTTTCAGAAAATAATTCAATTTTCAACCAGAAAAGATGAATTCTTAAACAAAAATTGAATAGGTTACTTTTCAATCAAGAAGAATAAATTTTCAACAAAAAATAGTTATAGTTTCTTATTAAGTTCTCTTAATTCAGTTTGCATTTAAGTGGTAAAACGAGAAAAGAGGGTAATAGGGAAATGATTGTGAAGCCTGCCATAAATAAATAAAAATGTTGATAATTAAGTTTGAAAACTGGAAATTTTGCTAAAAATAAAGTTAATTTTCCATTGCACACTTTTTGATTGCGGACAATTCATTTTAAAATTCGGAAAAATTAAAAAATTGTATGGCACTATTTTTACACTATTTTTTAAAATTTGTGACACTGTTTACACTATTTTTAATCTCTGCAGTGAGTCCGGGGCGTGAAATTTAGATGCAGTCAAATGTTATGCCGATAAAAATTTAAATATTTGAAATTTGCTATTAACGTAAATAAATGTGAATTTTTTTTATCTCAGCGAATCAAATGATTCAAATTTGAAGTTTTAAAAAAGTATTTCGTAAACATCTCTACAATAATCATTGAAATTACTGAAATACCGTGGATTTGTCTCGTTTGAAAACATTGGTTTAAAAACCCTGGAACTTATGGAAAATTCTGACATCAGGATTCTTCTTATTCGACGATGAGAATAACTCTTTCTATTTATTCTATTTAAATTTAATAACTCAATGTCGATCCTCTAGACGCTAAGTTTTCTGGCATCACAGTCGAAAATTAATTAGAATTAGGGAACGTCGAGAATCGACTTCTGAAAACCGGAGAGCAATGAAGCGGGAAGCGGAAGTTGGTGATTCGGAAAAGGAGATGGATCCTCCGGCTCGAATTTCCTCAAAATGAAAAAGAAGCCCGTCGAACCGGAAGGGAAAATAGCTGAGTTGCGATAATCGGAAGATCAAAGAGGTTTCTCTGTGCTGCTTGTAAGAAGGTGATCCATCCACCTTCATCCAGACCGGAGATACGTCCGTCCTGCCAATTTCCATTGCAAATTCACCCAACCGGCAATATTACCAGTTTGGTGCTTGGATGCTTCGTTCAGACTTCATACTCTTTCTCTCTGTTCTCCTTTATTTCCCTTTTCAAAAAATTATTTTTTCCCCTTCCTTTTTTAAAGACACTTCTTCTTTCTCTCACTTTTTGCTTAAGTGCGAACTGAATTAATCAAACCCAATAAAATAATCCAGCTATTTTTCGTCTATTTGATTGAAAAGTCTACTATTATATTTTAGATTCAGAATTCATCTCTTTTGATTCTAAAATCTACTATCTGGTTAAAAATTTATTTTTTTGTTGTTGAAAATGCAACTTTTTTGTTAAGGCCATGCGACGAGTGGGTCACGTGACCGGCTTCCTGCCATACCGACACTTTTTTTTATTTGTAGACTTATTTTCACACGAATAGCCACATCGAGATGAAAATTTGGGATAAGAAAAAATAAGCACTAAGAAACGCGGCTCTGGTCCTACATCTTTATAATTATGAAAAAAGCAAAAAAAAATATTTACAAAAAAAAACTTTCTTCACAATTGTAAAAATTTAGGTCGAGAGCCGCGTTTCTTAGTGCTCCTTATTTATCATCCCAAATTTTCAACTCGATGTGGCTATTCGTGTGAAAATAATTTTACAAATAAAAAAAGTGTCGGTAAGGTAGGAAACCGGCCACGTGACCCATTCATCACATGGCCTTAAGAGCGGAAGCTTAGGTGCCGCCATGATGCTGAGCGGGCGTTTAAAGGTTTCGGACATATTTTCGTTAAAATGTGTGATACCAAATTTCAATGTAAAATTGAATGAAAAAGATGTGTCAGTTGCTGAATTACAGCATAAAATGGAAGACGAAAACACCATTTGCCAGTTGAAAATAAGGTGGTTGGAGTGAAGAGAAAAATATACCAAAGAGCAAAAGCAAGGACTTGTTGACCGGTATTTTATCCTGGTAAATCAGAAATTTTGTTGTGGGAAGTGTTTTAACTTCTAATTGCTCAAAATATTTTTGTTGTTGTTAATATTTACTATTGTCAAATTCGTTTCAGGGGAAAACTGTACAAAATTCAAGGAAGTGCTATATATTTTTCGCGCTTGCGCAGCATCGTTTTCTTAAATGAAAAGGTCTATTTTATAAGATTTCCGAGGATTGCACTGGTTTTAAGGGATTTTAAAGCTTTCAATATATTTTAATACATTTTCACGAGAAGTGAGGTATTTTGTAGTATTTCAAAGATTTGAAGCAATATTCTTCTAAATTTACTCAATTTTACTTAATTCAATGGATTTTTTCGAATTTCAAAAAGTTTTTATTTAATTGGTCTTGAGGATCCATTGTTAAAATGATCAAAGGATTGAAATATTTTAATGTATTTTTTTTTTAATTCCTTGGCATTTTCA
Source organism: Andricus grossulariae (assembly GCA_011634705.1). Classification (NCBI taxonomy): domain Eukaryota; kingdom Metazoa; phylum Arthropoda; class Insecta; order Hymenoptera; family Cynipidae; genus Andricus; species Andricus grossulariae. Next base: position 224,246,126 of record JAABKJ010007545.1, read on the forward strand.
CAAGTTTTAAGGCTGTATGCAAGTTCTATCCCCGTACAAATAGTGGAGTCCCGCGGGGCACCGTCGAGCCATGCTATGTTGAAAAAATTTCACGGGCTCGCAGGTGAAAATTTCAGTGCGCTACTGGCTTAGAATTCGTAGAATGAGTGTACGTACAGTCACCACTGCTATGCCAGCGGCAGACTCGTAGATGGCGCAACGTCGCATTTAACGTACGCTTCCAAGCTGGTTGTGTGCGTGAGTGTGTGTCGAGTGCGTACAGCAGACAAGCTGGAGAGAGGAAATAGTGTTGCCGGGTCGCTATACTGTTACGTTTATCCGTTTGTCAGTGACTAAAATTTCAATGTTTTTCATTAGATTATTTATGAAACTACACGGTGGAAAAATGGGATGTTTTTTCTGAAAATTTTTATTTTCAAGCAGCACAAATACCGACATGTTTTAAATTTCTGTACCAGAGCGTTTAATTACTACAAATTAAATTGTGGAGAGTGCCTATGCATTGAACACGAATTACGTGTAAAGTAGTCAACTTTGACATTCATTATCTCCGCAGCGGTACGGTTGGAAAATTTTTAATTAATTTAGCATATAAATAATAATTCTATTTAAATAAAGCTCCTTTTTAAAAAAATTCTACCAGAGATCGATTCTTTTACATACAACCTTACAAAATGTAAAAGAATTCTAAAAGACTTTAAAGGATTTGAAATATTTTAGGTTATTTAAAAGATTACAAGTAACTTTTAATTGATATCAGTTATTTAATGAGAATTGAAATGTTTTAGGGTATTTTAAAAGATTCCCAGGCAGTGTGGAGAGCTTTACACAATTACCAGTCATTTTCAAGGGTTTTAATAATTGTAGGGGATTTAAAAAAATGTGCATGCGGTTTTAAAGAATTTCATAGAAGTTTGGAAGATATGGAAGGATTTTACAGGATGTATAAGTTTTTAAGATATTTTGAAAGATTCTAACGGATTTTATACGATTTCCTAAGGATTTCATTGATTTCAATGAATTTTAAAAGCTCCCACGGTATTTTAATTAATTTTTCAGGATTTCTAGAAATATAATCAAATTTCATAGAAATTCACAGGGTATAATATTTTAATGGAATTCAAAGAATTTATTCACAATAAGTGAGGGTTATTTCCTAGAGCTTCAATAAGGGACCTGTCCGAAACTTTCGATTCGTTACGTTGTACGTTATCCAAAAAGTACCGAATCTTTTGTTTCATTTTCGTTACGTTTTTACAGATTAGGACAAAATTAAAAACGAAATTGTTATAACGTCATATTTTACCCGTCTGCCTTTTAACCCTCCGTTAGAAGCAACCGGCCTGACAGGCCACCTCAAGCTGTTTTCGCTCATCCCTCCTACAACAGAGCGCACATGGGCAAGTCCATGTGCAATTTTCATTCTTAGTATTCGTTAATCAATATGAACTCTTTCGGAACGCTGTAATAAGTTTTATGGCAGACTGCGCAAAATGTGACTGTGCTCCTTCAGACCTGCCAGGTTTCCTGCACCCGAGCGGACCAAGTCGCCAACAAATTAGCAAAAAGAGAAGCTTTCATAATGTAAACTTAAAATTATACTCTCAGGGGTTTTTTGGGTTGCCGATAAAGAATTCTATGCCGATTTCACAAAAAAAAAAAAAATTGCGGATGCAATAAACGGACACTTGTATAAACAACTAATTCGATTTCGATGGCAATATGACGGACAGTCTTTATGAACAATGAACAAAACTCGAATTTAGACTATAATGGTCACCATATTTGATCCACCATTTTTTTAACGTGAAAACCCCCTAGATTTTGTGAAAAAAACCGCAAAATCGGTGATTCTGCCTTTCAATAGTCGCCATATTGGATCCACCATTTTAAGTTTTGTAATTCTAACTTGAGAATCGTAATGAGCGATCCCAAAAAACCCCCGTACATCAACTTTCAGACGAGTTGAAAAAAATCGCTAATTCTGCGATTCTGCCTTTCAATAGTCGCCATATTGGATCCACCATTTTATATTTTGCAATTTTAACATCAGAATCGTAATCAACGACGCCAAAAACCTGAAGATAACTTTCTATAACAATTATAGTGAATACAGATGGCCTGTCAGGCACATTGCGCCTAAACTAAAGTCGGCGTCAAAAGTGCGCGATCCTTACGAAATATTGATCTAATTTTATATTTTCAAAGTGTATTTCAATCGCATTACGAAACTGCGCATCTTGAGCCATAAAACAACTTCATATCATTATTTCTTTCCAAGCTGATATGTTTGTGGAAAACGGTCTGTAATTAGTACACAAATTCATATTTCAAAATTTGGAAAACTTAGTTGCATTCTGGAAACTTTAAGGAGCTTCTGTAAATTTTTTCAGATTTTTCAAGACGTCCAGCTCGTTTTGGGAAGCCTCGAAAGTCGAGGCTTAGAAAAAGTGACTCAAAAACCTTGTTTTTTGGCACGTTTTACATCAGCGCTACCGTAAAATTTTTTTTAGAACAACAATATACATATCTATCAATTCGGGATACCTTAAGCTTTCACGTTTACCTGGCCAATATTTTTTGCGATTTTTTTAAAGGAGTTTCAAGCATCCAAAATGAGAGTCGCGTACTTTTGACGCCGACTTAAGGAAGTTTTAGGGTTGTGTTTTTACATAAGATGCACAGGGATTCGAATACAATTTTTTTTTTAAATTACGCGTAAGTGAAAAATTTTGTTGCAATTTTGTTATTTTGACTAACGTAACCTAAATCCAGTGAATAGTTAAGTTTTGGCAGTATAGAAACAGAACGGAAATCACGAAAGTATTTTGCTTGGTTTCGGTCGGGTCCCTGGTTTCAAAGATTTCAAGAGATTTTCAAATATTTTTTGCAATACATTTGGAATTCACCCTGAATTCTAATTAATTTTACTAAATTCTTTTGAATTCTCCTAAATGCACTCAATTTGACTCAATATAATGGATTTTTCAAACTTTTTTTTTAATTTATCTTGAAGGCTTTTAAACTCACCCTAAATTCTTAGACATTTCATAAAATTTTTCTAAGTTCTCTTTCATTTTTCTAAACTCATTTCAAATTTAATTCAATACATTTTTCAAATATTTTTTAATGGTTTTCAATTTACTTGATTGTTTTTTAAATTTAGCTTGACACTATATAAATTTCATCGAATTCTTCTCATTTCACATAAATTCCTCAAAATTCACCCCATTTTTACTGAAATAAATGGATTTCTTCGAGTTAAAAAAAGTTTCCAATTTATTTGAATTCTCTTGAATTGTTCTGTGGTCAGTAGTCACTTATTTGGTTAGAAATTAGTAGGATTTCAAAGATTCAAAGATTTTTCTAAGCTTATTTCAAATTCACAGAATTCAATTAAGTCTTTATATTATTAAATTGTTTCCAATTCATTTGATTTTTTTTTATTTAACTTGAATTGTTTTGAAGTCTTATGAATTTATCATTAATTTTTTATCCTTTGAACGCGAAAAAGTACCCTATAAGCATGACAAAAAGTACTCTTTGATCCCTATATTTTATCCCAGAGGGACTGTGAGGCCTATGTTTTTTTAGAAGAAATTATATTCCCCCCTACCCTGTAACAAAAGTTTTGGTGGGACTGACGTTACAACAATGACTCTCCACCATACGACGAATCACTTAGTGGTACTCTAACCTCAAATTTCGGACAGGTGCTTGTATTTCATGACACTGAAAGGTCGTGAATCGACAAAAGAATTAAGTCTGGCTGAGAAAATCCATTCTACACTTAAGAAATATAACTATTTGTACAGTTATGACTTTTTCGTTAAGAATATTTTTTCGAAAAAGTTGTCTGCATTCCCATGAAGGCATATCAAAATACTCAATTCAGGGCTTCCCGCTCTTCGGGCCTCTTTTTTTTTAATTGGTCACCCACTGCTGCGGACGTGGCCGACAGCCCGTACAGGGACCGTGGTGGGAGATTACAAAACTGCGTATATTAGAATAAGCGTGTATAGGGGGCGTAGAATAAGTAAACTGTAGAATAAGCGAACTGTAGAATAAAAGAAAGTTGACTGTATTTCAAAAAGAATTCCAATGATTATTTTAATTTTCATCTTGAACTGATCCCGTTAACGTTTAACTTTTATTTAGACTTTGATTCAACTGCTCCGTGACCATGTAAGAACTATGAATTACGAATTAAATTATTAAAAAATTTTAAATGTTCTAAATTGACCATTTCAAATTAATTTTTTTTTAACTTTAAGGGTTTAGAATTGTACAACTTCAAATTAGAATGACAGCAATCTTTTATTTTTCCAGATATTTTACATTTGTATAAAATTAATTGGCAATGCAATGCAGAATAATAATAATAATAAACTTTTCCAACAGGTTTCAAGCCAGAATCGACACCAAAACCAAACAGACAAATACTTGAAAATACTTGGGTTCAGGCAGAAAATGATTTGCCCTCACCAATCCTGAAAAACAATATCGAATGTTCGAAAAGCAATAACGTTTCTCCACACAGGGATCTAAAATCGAGTTCGCCGTTTTTCAGCCCAAGCAGTTCAAATGAAAACATAAATTCTCTCGGTAATAACAATACTTAATTCTAATTAATTTTAAGTACCGCAAAGATATGACTTTTTTATTTTGTAATCTTTCAGGTGTTGTTAAAAATAATTCTGGAGAGTTTAAGCCGCCAAAAGAGAGCGAAAAACTAGCAACGGAAGCCTCACATGTAAGTTTTTGTGATGTTTACCTAATATTAAAAGCATAAACAATTTAAAGTTCCATAACAGATTTTTTAATGTTAGAAGTTTCAAAAATTCTTTAAACAAGTTAAATAATTCAATAAATTATTATATCTAACAGATACACAAAAAATAAATAATACCTACGTTTGTTAATTTTCTCTTGAGGCAAGCATGAATTTTATTGATTAACGTGCATTACGTTATTAGAAAATAATAACTTATCGCCTGCTAATCGCTAATATGATAGAATATTGGTTGAGGATTTATTTTCGGAAAAAGTTAAAATCCTTTTCGTGATTATGCGCTATTTTAAAATTATGACGAAATACATTATAATTAAAAGTCAACCAATGTAAAAAAGATATTGTATTGAAAATTAAAACGGTCGAAGAAAGGAAAAACAGTTTTGGATCTGCTTTATCTGGAATTGTTTTGTAAACTTTAAATATTTCCCAAGTCATTAAAATGAAAAAATCAAAAAATTATAACTCTTCTTCTATAATACTATAGTTTTAGAAATTTCCAGTTAAAAAAAGCCTTTCAAATCACTTTAAATATCACCCATTTAATATCACATAAAGTTATTTAATTTTTAGTGACTTTGATTTAAAATTCTTTCACGTTTAAAAACATAAACTTTTTATTTGCTATTTTTTTCTGAATTGAAAGAGGAAATTTTTTATTGAGTTGGAAGGGAGGAAATTGTGGTTTTTACTTCTTCTATGGATTGAAGAAGGGAGTTTTTTTACATCAATCATTTTGATTAATATTTTTATTGAGTTGAAGCGAGGCAGAATCTTTATTCTCAACATTTTTCTTATGATGAAAGGACAGAATTTTTTATTTTTAATCTTTTTCTAGATCGGAAGAGGGAAATTTTTTATTTTTAACATTTGTATTCAGTTGGAAGAGAGGGAATTTGGGTATTTAATTTATTTCTGGATTGGAAGACGGGATTTTGTCATTTTTAACATTTCCATCAATATTTTGCCTGAATCAGAAGAGAAATTTTTTTTATCTTTAATAATTGTATTCAATTGGAAGTAAGGGAATGTTTGTTTTCTATGTTTGCTTCCTCATAGAGGGAGGCTTGTGATGACATAAATTTTCACATATACTTTTTTGACATATTTTGATATAATTCGACCCCAGGAGCTCGAAAATAAAATTTTTAAAAAATTTCTGTGTGTGTGTGTGTGTAAATTTTTTCTGTTCACCATATCTCGAAAAGTAAAAGAGCTACGATGATAAAATTTTGATGAAGTGTAGCTCCGATTAATATCCAGGTCTGATAGGATTTTAAGCTAGATCGACCATTTAGAAGTAGTTTTTTCTTGCGTTTAGATATTTCAAAAGAAAAATTTTACCTTGTTTATATAAGAAAAACTTTTTTTATATTCAAAATACAACAATACGATATTTAGCGTATTTGTTCGCGTCTCTGAGACGCATCGGTTGACCTATTGTTGAAACAACCAAAGACGGTCCAAAGACGGTCTTTGGAACATAGGACGTATTTAGGACATCAATTGAACTGACACAAACGTCCTAGGAACGTCTTTAGAACGTTCCCAGGAGGTTGATGTTTTTGTGCCCACTGGGAGCCGTATTTCTTAATTGGAATAGGGCCATTTGGTATTTTTAACAATTGCATTGAGTTGGAAGAATGGACTTTTTGGTTTATAATTTTTTCTGAATTGAAAGAGGGAATTTATATATTTTTAACATTTTGGTTAATATTTTAATTGAGTTGAAGGGGGGGGGGGGGATTCTGTAATTTTTACGTTTTCCTTAACATAAAAAGGGCGGGATTAAAAAAAAATTCTTTCTGAATTGGAAGAGGGAATTTTTAACGTTGTTAATGAGTTGAATGGGGTCAAATTAAACTGTTTCATTTCCAAGGCCTCTTCAAAATTATTCAGTTTTTAAAGCCTGAAAATCTCTTAAATTTGAATCATTCAGTCTAAAACGTTTCAAATTGAAAACCTGAAAAGTTGACAGTAATTGGATACATTTTTCTCAACTGGAAAATGACATTTCTCAATAAAAAATTTCAGTGTCATTTTCACCGCTTAAAATTGAAGAATTTTAGAAATTATTTCATACAAACGTAAAGCATTAAAAATTAAACAATTCCAGACATCGTTTAAAATAGAAGTATTCTTAATTATGATCTTGAAGTTAAGTCATTAAAAATAATCACTTTCAACTTTTACATCTTTTTTTTAATTTTATAATTATTTATAGTTATAAGATGTCAAACTTTTATTAATATTGATGATAAATTAATTAATGATTGAAGTTTCAGGCACCGTCCAATGGAGCAAAGAGTCATATGGATTCAAGACCGAAATTACGGCCTCCGACGAATTACAACGCGGCGCGACCAGCTAGTGCAGCGAGTGGGATTCCGAGACCGGCCTCTCGAATTCCAGCCCCGAAATTCTCACGGCCACTCTCTCGAATCCCGGATACAAAAAAAGGCTGATGAAAAGTGCTCCAAATTAAGGGCAAACTCCCGCAAATTATATTTTTCTGCGATTTTTCTAACTCTAGAGCGATGTAAATTGCGCCTTCGAAAAATCTGAAGTTTCCTAGCAATATTGAATTGATTTCTGGAACGCGGGTCGCTATTTGAGGATCGTAGTACTTTCATTAAACTTCAGCATATCAATGGAATTGCTCGACTTTTCGAAAGTTGAAAACTCTTTCGTTATCGTTGTTGTTTTTAGAGAGAAATTGTGATTTTGATACAGTTTTTTATATTGTAAAATGTTAATTATACGCTTCTAATATTAAATAATCGAAGCATAATCTATGACAATGATCGCTGCCAAATATCAGTCTCTGTATATCGGCTTTATGTATAAAAATATCTGAAGCGTATGTTTAGTTTATTTTTTATTTTAATAGATAACTTAGGAGATTATAAAGGGGAAGACTGCGAGAATAATTCGCGCGTACCCCATGCCATTTCTTGAATGCAACTCCGTCCCACAATTTTATCCGTATTTTTTTACATGCCTGTCGAATTAATTTGAATAATTTTTTGGAGTTGAAATTCAAAAAGGGAACGTTTTAGTCATCTTTTTTTTTGTAAAGTAAGCTGGGGTAAAGCGCATGGGAGAACTTTAGTTTCATTAAAAGGTTCTTATTTATTGAAAGAAAAAAATTAACTTTTTTAGTGCGGACCAAATATTTAACAGACTATAACAATAAATGCAACTAAGACGATTAAAACAATAAATAATTTTAATCCGTGTTCACGTAATAATTACTTAAGTGTACTTTTTTACTCTTCGCATACAAATATTAGGTCAGAATGTTGTTGGCTGTGTTGTTAACCATATCAGTGATGAATTTAACTGGGACTCAAATGTGAAACTTGATATTTTATAAATTTAAAATTGTAAAAATGTTCTGAATAGTTTTCTAGAAGTTTTCAATTTTCACGTTTGCGTTTAGAAATGTTCCAGGATCCTCCTGTCAATTACATTCAGAGATTTTAAGAAACCTGAAAATCAATCATAAGATTTATATTGGATTAGTGTAAAATTCATGCGAATACGAAATCACAAACTGCCTTTTCTCCACAGAGAGCTTCAAATATTTTTGACTCTCGATCGCTTTCTACTCCTATTGTACAAAAATCTTCGACTATTTTTAACTGTGCCACTCGTAACGTGAAAGTGCCTTCAATGTAAATAAATCAGTTTTATTTTTAAAATTCAACTGCTTCCGATTAAGGAATAAGGAATTGTGCATATTATCGAAAACTATTCGCTAATGTAAAAATTAAATAAATTGTCTTTTCTAATTTCCAAGGAAACGTCTTCAATCTAGTTTTTCACCCTTTCGAAAATTATTCGCCCCAATAAATTAATTTTTTTTAATTTTCAAGTTGTATGAAGTGCTTTTATTTTCTTATAAATGAACTTATAACATAAATCGTAATGTAGATATAAAATAATACAATATAATTATAATTGTAAATAACATAGTAGACTAGATCTTAAAGATTCTTAAAATTAGGCCCGTCTTAAGTTTGACTTTTCCCTTTTTATTAAAAAATTTCACAGCAAAACTCACACTTACATATATTGGAAATCTTCAACAATAAAATCGATACGCCGACTTCACAATAATCAATTCTCAAGCTTTGTACAATTCCTCCGGCGAAGTACTAAACGAAATTTACAATTCATTTCAGAAAATTCAAAATGGGCATCGATTTCTTTCTAACTAATTAATATTAAAATTAATAAACGCATGCTATATATTATATATATATATATGCGTCAGTGTAAAGCGCAAAGAGAGCGACAGTGAAAAGTCTAGATCAATCTCAAAACTTGATTTTCTAAATCTACGATGAAGTTTTCTTCGAGAATTTCTATCTCAAATGTAGAAAAACGTTTTTCTTGAAGGAAAGTTTCAAGAACAAGAGTTGTACAAAAAGACTCGACAAGTCTTAAAAACCTGTAAAAGCTCTCTTTCGATTTTGAAATACAGTTCATGATTTTTCTGAAAGCAGTCCTTTGAAAATATTCTTAAACACCTAATCCTACTTTTTCAAAATTCTTGCGTGCTGAATTTAATTTCCATAGAAATTTTTTTTTTTCAGAAACATTAAGAAATTGAACAGGAACTTTGCAAACATTTTCGACATTGGTTGATGGAATAATACTGAAAGTTATAATAACAACGACCCTCTTATTTGGTTTCGCTTAAAACTGACTTTGAACACATACAGATCATTTCTTTTTTATTGAAATCTAAACATTCTAAACGAAAGTCTTTTCCACAAGTTGGAGCACCTCCAACTTTTTAATCTTAAAAGATTGCACGACTCCAGATTCTATGGCGACAATCGCTGAGTCGTAAAATTTTCAACCTGCTTCATCTCGAGTTTCTACCTCTTCCTTTTCCTCTTTTTTTTTTTTTTTTTGTATTTTTTTTTTGACTTAATCATTCGAGATTCTCTTGCAGAGGAAAACATTCTTCAATTTTCCGGGATTCAAGCATTCACCAGTCCCGATTTTTCAAACCGGCAAGGTATGATTGTCCCTTGATGGATATCGAAATTCATCCAAGTGGTTATTTACTCACAAGCTAGTTTACTGTCAAAACTACTCAAGGCAATGGCGAAAGCCTGAAGAGCACAGAGGGGAAATCGATAGTCCATTGTGAAAACGTCCTCGGACACGCGACCAAATTGCATCACGACATAATCCACTATTGAAAAAAATGCAATTATTGACTTAAATGTTATTTTAAAATAGGTTTGGGATGTTGAATTTAAAATATGGCCGAATTCACTTCAAATGAAACAAATTCTTTAGCAATATTTTTGAAACGTTTCTGCATCAAAGAAACTTTTGCTTCGGAAGGTACGAAATATGAATACCGCCTTGATTTGAAGGATAATTTTATGTTTTAAGAACGTAATAAAGTTTAAAAAATTCAGTTTTTCCGTGAAAATTGTTTTTTACTTATTACTTGCATAGATTTTGAAGATTATTGAAGGAAATTAAATTTATAAACATTTTAATAAATAAAAAATAAATTTAAGAAAAGTGCACGCAGCAAGAATCGAACACGCAAACTTACGGCTGTGAAGAAGAAGCGCTATTGCCTGAGCTACCGGCCGATTTAAAATATGTTTGGCTAAAGGGAGTGTCTACGTGTGCCGAAAAAATCCGGCTACTTGTACGGCACTTTCGGTACAAATAGTCCCTTTTCCAGCCCCAGTCGCCTAATTTGAAATGGATTCGGTCATATCATATATTTAGGGCTCGGGCTTACTTCAGAGATTACAAAAAACGTCTATTGTGGCATTAATTTGGAAAAATTGTAGCAAAATAGTGTCATAATTTAAAAAAAAGGATAATAAACTAATATAAATCTTGCAAGCGTCGAATCGAATATATTTTTTTAATCGTACAATCGACATAAGTCGCACGAAATTTCCAAAAAAATGCTTTCTTTAGTAATAAAGAGTAAAAGTTTCAGATAAAGAACTCTAACTTGTAATATACTTTTTTTAACCAGGAAAATTAGATCAAATGATATACGCATAGAAAAATAATAAACAATATGTAATAACTTGAACTTTTTTCTTTCTAGCATAAAATCATATTGATTTGCAAATTATATTGGTACATTATATTTTCTAGGTATTTCCTAGGGGTGTTCAAAGGTAATTAAAAAAAAACTAAACCTCACGCTGACAATATACCGTTCCAAAAAAATTAAAGACTTTTATAGGAAGAGAAAAACATAATTCAAGAAAAATAATCGCATAAGTTGAAACTAATAATATTTGTAAAAATTAGGAAAATATTTAAAAATTAATTTCCTGCATCACTAATTCCAATCAAATTAATAACTTTCCTCCAAATACGATCAATTTAATTTTCAAGCATTTATAAATCCCAGGAATTTCCCAATTTTACGGACGCCCATATTTTAATTATTCTTCAATGATAGGCTTGATCCAAATCTAAAATATTCCTTCCTACAATTTTAAACTCATCAACTTACATTATTTTCAAACGAGACACGTTTATAGTTTACAGCATATTTTCAACATGAGTTTCCTGAACTTTAAAATTTGGTTAATTTCAAGTTTTTCTAAATTTTGAAATACTTTTTAGGTACTAGTTTTTTAAAGTGTGAATTTGACTTGTTGCAAAATCGAAAATATTCAATTATATGTTTTCTTGTTTCATATCAACTTCATTCGTTTCTAATTTGAACTCATTTTAAAGCGGAAAACATTCGAATTTGAAATTTTGGTTAATAATAGAATATGAATGCATTAATTGCGCATTGTTTATTCTTGAAGCCATTCAAATTTATATATTGTTCGATTTGGAACTTATTAATTTTTTAATTGTTCAATGTTAGCGTTTTTTAATATTAAACGCTTCAAATTTGATATTTATCGCTCTTGAATGTGATCAAATTCAATTTCTGATTTTCAAAAACTCTTTCAATTTGACACAATAAATTTTTTTTTATGATATTCAATGCATTAAAATAATGAAAATTCAAAATAAATGTTGAAAGTATTCGATTTTGTATTTTTTCTACTTTCAAATGTTCAACCAGTAAGTTTTACAAATTAAAGTGCTAAAATTTCGAAGGACTTTTCTTCAAGAAGTCAAAACTTCATACAATCCGAGGCCTAAGTTGGAAATGAAGAATAGATAAATTTGAAGTATTCGAAATAAATTCTTTTAAGTCTTTGGGACTATTTTCCGGTACATATGTTTGCATTTGAGATGGTAGACATGTTATTTTAGCAAATCAACGATGGAATTAGAAAATATTTTTCAAGGGATAATGAAGAAATAGTGTCATTAGTGTCATTTTATCAAAATAGTGGCATAGCTCAAAAAAAGTGTCAAATAGTGTCAATAATGGCGAGAGTTCGAGCACCAAACTTACTGTAAGACTGCGGGAAAAATTATAATCAAACCTTAGTATATAATTATTTTAAGGAAATATTAACTAATTTAATAAATCTGGGTGAAAATTCAAGACTAGTATAAAAAGACCCGGTCAAACTTAATCAAATTTAATACATACCATCACTGTCGTGAACAACTTGAAAATTCTTTACTGAAGCTTGCGTAACTCTCCCATGGAAATTCAAGACATAGGATTGCGTATCGTCATTCCAAACTGGAGTTTTATTATGCAGTTCGATCAAGTTGTCCATATTCTTCATTTTGAAGCATTCTAAAAAATAAGAAATCACACATAGACATCTTATTAAAACAGATCAATAAAATTTACTTAAAAATAAATTAGGTGCGAAATTCTCGTAAGAAAAAAAAACAAGAATCCAATTACGCTTCTTTTTTATTTTGGTTTTTTAAATTTGATGCCAGGCCTCACAATCTCTACGGGATAAAATATAGGGACCAAAGAGTACTTTTTGTCACGCTCATAGGGTAATTTTTCGTGCTCAAAGGGTAATAAATTCAGGATAAATTCATAAAGGCTTCAAAACAATTCAAGTTAAATTCAAAAGAATTCCAATGAATTGGAAAATTTTTTTTAATAACAAAAATTCTATTGATTTCCGTGAAATTTGAATGAATTTAAGGAAAACGAGAAAAATTTTATGAAATTCATAAAAATTCATGGTGAATTAAAAAGAAAATCCAGCTGAATTGGTAAAAATTAAAAAATATGAAAAAACTTCACTGAATTCAGGAAAGAAGCTTGGAAAAAATCAAGAGAATTCCAAAGAATTCAGCGTGAATTAAAAAAAATTTCAAATCCCTTCAAACCTTGGAGACCCTTCTAATTTCTAACCAAAAAAGTGACTAATGACTACAAAACAATTCAAATGAATTCGAAAAAAAATTTTAAATAAAAAAATTTATTTATTTCAGTAAAATTTGAGTGAATTTAGAGGATTTAAAGGAAGACGAGAAGAATTCGATGAAATTCATAAACAATCAAACTGAATTTAAAAAACAATCAAGTGAATTCAAAACAGTTCAAAAATATGAAAAAATATATTAAATTGAGTAAGTTTGAAATGAGTTTAGAAAATTTAAAGAAAATTTACAAGAATTTGATGAAATGCCTAAGAATTTAAGGTGAGTTTTAAAGACTTCAAGATGAATTTAACAAGAACGTTTACAAAATCCATTAAATTGAGTAAAATTTAGCAAATTTAGACAAATTCAAAAGGATTTAAAAGAATTCAGAATAAATTAATAAGATTCAGGGCAAATTCCAAATTAATTGCAAAAAATATTTGAAAATCTCTTGAAATATTTGAAACCCTACGAAATCTCTCACTTCTTGTGAATAAATTTTTCGAAATCCATTAAAATATTATAAAATCCCGTAAAATATTGGACCTATAACTTAACTCGTACGGTTTGATAAGTGATGGCGTAACTTGATTATTATTCCATCGTTCCAATATTCCGAACATGTGTTGGAAAGCTACTGTCATTGTGCGTCTGTTTCAGTATATGCCATTCATTTGAAACGTAAACAACAATAATTTTTTTCCATTCAAATGTCAAACTTTGTGCCTGCAAAAGTGTTTTTGCTGGGAGTTCTCCTTCATTACGTTAATATGAAGAAAACTGCCCGTAAAATTATTGAAACCCTATTGAAACTTTTTAAATCTCTAGAAAATGCCAAGGAATTTGAAATTTTTTTTGTTTTGATATTTCACTTCCTTTGATCATTTTATCAATTGATCCTCAGGATCAATTAAATAAGAACTTTAAAAATTGTTAAATCCATTGAATTAAGTAGCATTGAGTAAATTTAGATGAATTCAAGGGAATTACAAAAATTAAAATGAATTCCAAGGAATTAAGAAAATTCAGGATAAATTAATAAGAATTCAGAGTGAATTCCAAAAAATAATTTCAAATCTTTGAAACCCTACGAAATACCTCACTTCTCTTGAATAAATTCTTTAAAATCCTGGAAAATTTATGAAAATACCTTGAGAGCTTTAATAAACCCTTACAATAATTGAAATCCTCGGAAACCTTACAAAATCCCGTGAAAGCTGTTTAAATATCTTAAAACCTTATAGGTCCTGTAAAATCTTTTGTAGCCAGTCATTTTGTTAATTTTAAACCCTTTTTCAATTTTCCAGCGGATTTTGTAATAAGACGATGAACACTATTAGAATAAAACGAAAATAATAAATATCTCATTAGGTCAAAAGTTATAGAGGTTTAAAGAAAAAAATCGAGTTTTTTGAAAAACAAAACAAAAAATTCAAATACGCATAACTTTTTAGACAAATTTTTGTTTGCAAATCGGAAAAATACGTATCACATAATTTTCTCTAAAAAACAACATATTTCGTCCCCGAGAGATTCTGCTATTTCAAGTGTAGAACCCTGCCTGATTTGAAATGGATTCGGTCTATGATATTTCCTGAAATCTTGCAGAATGTATTAAAATACCTTAAGACCTTTAAATTCCCTTAAAATCATTGAAATGCTCGGAAATCTTATAAAATAACGAGCAATCTTTTAAAATATCTTAAAACCTTATATATGCTATAAAATCGTTCCATACCTTACGAAATTCTAGAAAATTCTTTATCCTAAAATATTTCAAACGCTTTGAAATCCCTTCAAATTAATGAAATTAATTAAGAATTCCTTTGAATCTTTTAAAATTCCATAAAATATTTCAAATTAAAAGCTCTTGAAATGCCTTAGATGTTTTGAAATACCCTAAAACCTTAAAAATCCCTTCAAATTAATGAAATCTATTACTTCTTACAGAAATTCCCTGATTTTTGCTATTTTGTAAAAATGTCACACTCTTGGAAGCTTTGATCTTAATGGGCTGCCCATAGGGAACCATAGGGATCAAATCATGAAAATAGGGTACTTTAGGGACCATAACTGAATATAGGGTACAATAGGGGAAATAGGGACGGTCTGTGAGGCCTGTTTGATGGTTTTTTCTTCAGAAATTTCGTATTCAAATTTAAATGTTGGACCTCAAAAAGGAATTCAAATTTTGATTTATTCTAAATTTAATTTAATAAATTTTAATAAACTAAGTCTTCTACGAGAAGATTACATACCAAGTAAACTTTCCGTTTCGTCCCGAGGACAAATCTGAATTCTCTTTTGATCGGGAGTCATTCCTGGGATAATGACAGTCATTTTTCTCGGTCCCTTGAATCCAAGGACATTGGTATCATAAACGACGGCGGCTAACTCTTGTCGCGGATTTGATCGACTCTCATGCTTATCTTCTTTCATCAAAGAATAGCCATTGTCGTAAACAGTAAACTGAGTGCCTAAAAGGTTCGAACGCAGTTTTCCAATAAAGGCCTCGCCACCTCGAGAAAGATCCGTTGGATCTGTAGAAATCAAATAATTGCTTGTCTTGCTTCTTTTCCGTTTACGTCCAGCCAGAAGGAATACCTAAAATTCAAAATATTTTAATTTAATCAATATTTTATACAATTACGAGGTGAGGGGTTGATCATTCTTCAAATCTGGTGTAAAAGCCTTTGTAAACTCTTTGAAATCTTTAAAATCGTTTGCTCTAATTATTACAAAATTACGAAATTTGACTGTCGATTTTTCTGAAAATATAAACTTCACATTTTCTTCAAAAAATATGTGAGATACGAAAAAAGTGTATACAGCAAAGTTGTTCTTCTTTAAAAGATTTAAAAAAGTTCTTTGACCACTTTTCAAGATTTTCCAACGTTTTTCACGATTTTTCAGCAATAATAATTATCAATAGACATAGGCACTTTAATCATTTATCACTTCATTTTTCAAAAATTTGCTTTTTGAATAACGAAATTTTTTTTTGCGAAATATCGAAAAGTGCTAAATGAACTTTTTGTAGATGTCTTAAAGGGGAGCAAATTTGCTGTTTAAACTTTTTTCGTATCTCACGCATTTTTTGAAACCGATAATTTTTTATTTTTAGAAAAATCGCTGCCATTTTGTAAATTTTGAACAATTTTTAAACTTTCCTGTGGATTTCGAAAGAGTCTGAAATCCCTCACCAGAAGAAAAAAAGAATTTAATATCTTAATTAGTTAAAAAAAATACAGCATTAAACAAAAATTTAAAAAATGTTGGCACCGGGCCTAAAATGTTTTCTAATGCTAAAAGGAACCTTCACGCCAAATTTCATGCTTTTGTAACAATTAGATCGAAATTTAAGTGTACCGTTTAGATTATTTGTGAAATCTTTGTGAAATCGTTTGAAATTTTTGTGAAATACTTTAAATCTTTTCGAATCTTTGAAATCTTGTGGAATTTTTGCGAAATATTTCAAATCATTTGAAACCTTTATGAAATTTGTTGAAATTGTTTGAAATCTTTGTGGAAAATTTGAAATCTTTGAAATCTTGTAGAATATTTCCAAATTTTTGTAAGGAGGTATGGTTACGAACACACTTTTCTTACGGATTTGTTTAAACTTCAACTATAGGTTCTTTGGAATGTTATCTAAACGTTTGCAAAATTTAAAAAATATTGACCTCTCCTGAACTGAGATAATTAAGATCAAAGTTCAACCCTTATACGTGTAAAGCCTATCCCAAGCATAGGAAAATGTTACATTTCTAACTCTAGCTCGTAAACTATTCTTACCGTTTTTTTTCAAAAACTAATATATGTTAGAAGGGGGTTTCATGAAGATTTAAAAAAAATTTCAGAATTTTCGTCCTCTTAGTTTCAGAATGAGAGGTATGCAAAGTTTGAAAATTTTGAATTATTCGAAAAATAAAACAAACACGTGTTAGCTATCCGGCAACGCTGTCGAAGTGCCTAGCGGGTGTAGTGCTTTCGCAAAATCTTTCAATATTTTATGAGAAACTTTCTTTTTCAAAAATTCACCTTTAAGGGCGTGTGATACTTAGAAAATTATCGATTTAAGCAGTGTTAGGTTCCCCCGGCTTTTTCCCTACAATAATAAAGATTTTGCCTTAAAAATTTGGGGAATAATAGCGAACATGCTAACGGACGTCCCCGAACTCTTCTCAACAACAGAAGAGTTCGGGGACGTCCGTTAGCATGTTCGTTATCATTCCCCAAATTTTTAAGGCAAAATCTTTATTATTGTAGGAAAAAAGCCGGAGGAACCCAACACTGCTAAAAATCGATAATTTTCTAAGTATCACATGCCCTTAAGGCTATCATCTATTCTTCCTGCCACAGACTCCCTTTCAGTTATAGTAGATTCAGACATTTAGAATTTTCTAGTGAGGTGTTGATAAATTGATCACTTATCAGTATCTCAGGGAAAAGTTTTATAATTAAATTAAATAAGTCAAGTCTGGATAGGGGAGGTTAGATGGAATGCTTAGAATTATTTAAAGTTGAAAAAAATCTATATGCATAGACCTAGTGTTTTACGATTGGCTCGCGCGCCTGCGACATGGGTACTGCGCACCAATCACGAACGAGAATTGAGTCGCGCGCCACATAGCGAGAGGCGATGTTGAATCTAATATTTAAAATTTTAGAATTGAATAAGCAATAATAAACAATATTGATGTTAATTGATTTTATTTAAATATTATTAACTTGTATTATATATAGTGTGTAGATTATATGTATTAAGCTACATATAAACTATATATGCAATATATGTATAACTGCAATGTTATAATAATTGAATTTGTCGAACATCGAAATAATGTTAATATATTATTTTGTATTTTAGAATTGAATTAGCATAAATAGACAATATGAATGCTACTTAGTTTTATTATAATATTATTAACTTATATTATATGCAGTATATATATTATATGTATTAAGCTACATATAAACTATATATACAATATAGGTATAACGGCAAATATTATAATAAAGGATAAATAATTATACTCATCGTTTATCTAGGTAATATCAATAAATAATACTTTAATCTCTAATAAACATGTAATGCTAGGTTAAGAGAGACGAGGCATTCGGATAATTTGAATTATGTCGCGCGCCAACCATTTATTCAATCGCGTGTCTAGTAAGAAAGTCAGCAACGAGACTCCCACTACCCGACTTCCGCATGGAGTGGGAGACTCAGCGACGAGACTCCTACTACCCGACTTCCGCACGGAGTGGGAGAGACAGCGACTGAACCCCCTCTACTCGATTTCCGCTCGGAGTGGGAGAGACCGCTCGGTCAGCATGGTGGGAGGGCTTGCGCTCCCTTCCATAAAAGAACGCGTTTCGTCCGTCGAACTTGACTCTGCCTTCCGACTCCTTCGGAAGCGCATTACCGCCTCTCGTCTCTCTGAGCCTAGCCAGGAAGAAGACTTGGAATGAATTCAGTATTTTTGAAATGTTCTTTTATCACTGACTTCGCCTCATCTACATATATTATTTTATCATCTGCTCTTTCAAGAGCAATTCCGACGAAGGGATAATTCTTATTCAAACATTTTCCAGCTCGCTCTACCTCCACCAGTGGTTTGGTATCGTTTTGCGGGTGGTTCAAAAAGCTGTTCACGGGAACGTAGCCCAACCAAAAAAAGGTAATACGGTGCCTCCAGAAAGAATATTTACTTGGCGCTCCATCAAGTCGTCCTCGGGATATTCTTTTTGGATGGGATGTTACTTCCGTCGAGAATAGATATTATTTCAATTCATACTTTTTGGTTTTGTCGAGTCTACGTCGTTAATATCGTGCTCACTTATAATTGATTCGCGATTCAGATTATGCAATGAGGTTTCCTTCGGTACTTCCTTATTATTCAGCTGAGAAAACGTTGAACTTAACCGTAATTTTACATTAGACTGATAATCGATGACTTCATTAAAAGTTGAGGTTTTATTTTGATCTAAAGAACAACTAATTAAACAAAAAATTTGTGTTAATTAAGGTAGTATTTCCAGGATAAATGAATTCAGGTCAATCGAAATTACTGTTTTCTGCAGTCTCACTACCGAAATCCAAGTTTAGTTTATCTAATTCCTTTACATTGTTAATTTTATTTGTCCTATCACTCTGAAGCCCGTTCTTATTAATTTCTACTTGTTTAGCTATTTGAGGGGTTTGTTTAGCAAGATTTCTGGTCATTGTTTTTCGGATATTTCTTAAATGCTCTGGGTTTTCAATCGACATTGGTTATTTTTAAATTCTGACATATTATACAGCAATAATAAATATACATAATGAAAATAGTATAAGTAACTTGTCTTCGGTCAAGTTCTTTGTGCTTAAAAATTTGTATAATAATAAACTTAGTTCAAATGAATTATATATTGGCTCTCTTTAGTTTGGTTTCCCGGCTTATGTGCCATAAAAAAGGTTGTATGTTACGTCATAGGAAACGCAAAATACTTTCCTTTTTAATTAAGTTCCTCGTTTTATTCAAGATCGAAGATCTAGAACAGGGAAGAAGAAAGAGTAGCCAATAAATAAGTTATGAATAAGTTTTAACAATTTATTATAATAAATGACAATCGAAAGTTATTAATTATTGAGAGTTTAACTCATGAAACTGACGGAAGAATTGTAAGCTTTTTTCTAATTCTTGGCCAGTACCTTTAAAATAATGGAAACTCTTAAATTATGGCCCAAAGGAGTTAGCTAAATGAAATTCAGAGTTTTGTGGAATTATTACTTACCCATTATAACAATTACCCATTATAACAATTTTCACAAGTAAATTCAGAGCTTGGCTACTTTTCAACGAATAGGCCTAATTTGTTTACGGAATCAATGAAGAATGTCTTTTCAATTATTTTTCTCTATGGTGCTTGGAAAAGTTACAAGAATTATCAATTATACAAACAATTTTAATTAGCAGCTTCAGAGTTTGTCTATTTTTTGACGAATACACTCAATTTTGTAAAGAATTAAATAAGAATTACTTTGCCATGATTCTTTTCTATGGTGTTTTGCAAGTTACCAAGAAGAAATAATTATCCAAAAAATTTTCATTAAAAATTCCTAGTTAGGTTATTCTTCAATGAATACCCTCATTTTTTTTCACTGGATGAACTAATCTTTTTTTTCGGTCAATCTTTGATATGTTACATTGCAAATTCACAATAATCATTCATTATTGAAACAATGTCCATAAGCAAATTCAGAGTTTGACTATTTTTCAACAAATAGGCTCAATTTGTTCACGAAATCAACTAAGAATGTCTTTTTGGTGACTTTTTTCTATTATGCTTTGAAAATTCTCAAGAATTATTAATTATTTGAACAATTTTTATAGACGAATTCAGAGTTTGGCTATTTTTCAACGAATACGCTCAATTCGTTTGCGAAATCAACCAAGAATGTCTTTCCGATAACTCTTTGCTGCGATACATTGCAAAGTTGCAAGAATTATTTAATGCCTTAAAAAATTGTTATAAGCAAATTTAGAATTTGGTTAATTTTGAAGGAATGAGCGCCTAACAAATATTTTCAATTGTTTAAACAACTTATCATAATAAAACCTCATTTGCTCTCACATTTGAAACAAAACCTCTGGACTTTAATGATCTAAACATTTTCAATCGGTAAAAATAACTTTTGTTAATTTGTTTGTTTATAAAGTAATACAAAATTTGTTTTAAATTATTTGCAACCACTAGAAATTATTTCTAGGTAGTTTTAGCAGAGACATAAGAACTTCTTCGATCAATCTGAAAACCTTCAACAGAATGGTACTTATAAATAGTTGAACAAAACAATCAACTTTGTTGTTAAGTAAAATATTAACCAAATCTTGTATAAAAAGTCCAAAGACGCAAATCTTTTCGAAGTTGATATAAACTTTCTCGGGATTCTACTGGCCCCAGTCAACCAACGACAATGACTGATTGGCGCTGGATCTCGGTTTACTAGGTCTTCAGAACATTCCCCCGACTTAATAGCGTAAGCTATTTCGAGTAGATACTGTTGATTTTTGCTTAATATAGCAGAATCGATAGTTGGAAATGAACGATCTCCTTGTCTTAAGTGAACAACTAGTAATTTTTCACAATTTGGTTCGATAGGTTCAGAAGATGAGTTTGGGTCTGCTATCGTGCCATCAATTGTTTGAAAGAGATGCCTTAGAGGAAGTTAATTGAAATTAGGTAGGCAAATAAACCACTGAAGTGTTCTGCCAATGTTTAGTTCAAGCAAACAGTAAACAGTTTAAGCTAAGAGTACCATCGCATACAGCGGCTTGAAGATTCTCTGTGCTTGGTGGCATTTTGTCAGATACATAGGTAAAAATACTGTCACAAATACTTTCACTTGATCCAGAAGTAGCTGTTACATGCCCAATGTACTGCGAGCCAGGTTCTTGAACGAAAGAGTAATGATCTTTTGTGACAGTGCGCTGGAAGTATTTAGTCCCTCGCTTCTCTTTCACGATGGTCTTGTCATGGCGACCGTCAAAGTAAAGGCCAAGAAGAGAATTTTGTCTTTCGTTCTCAGCAATCTTTAATTGTACGTTTTTCCCAATTTTATTTTTCTATTCACTTAGTTTGAACCTATCAGTGAGAAGAGATATATTATGCTCCAAAACAAGACCAACATCGTAGAAGGACGCAGAAATGAGAGCAGCAGCAGTTCTGTCAGAAACGTTATACCTCTGATTAATGAGGGGAGTATTAGAAAGGCTCAACCTATTTTGAATAACTTGGAAGAAGTTCCGCTAGTTCTAGGTTTGAAGTATTCGTCAGCATTAGTTTTTAAGGATTCTTCAGTATCATGCTCTCATGATACTACCTTCTTTTCCAAGCAGAAATCAGAACTATAAGTGGCGACATCAAGCTTCATGTGCCTAACAGCATACTGGAGCTACTTCTAGCCCCTTCTCCATCTTCGATGCTGCATGATCTACAGATCTAATAGCTAGACGCCTATCTTTTCGGTGATCATCAAGAAAATTACGCTCTTCGGCAGGCACTTTTTTCTCTTTCGGACAAGTGCAAGTGTCAAAAGTATTGCACTTCCATTCAGCCATATCGAAAAGCTTCCGAGCATCTCCTGTGAAATGCTGAATTCTTTCTTTGTTAAAATATGACGCAAGAACTTTTCGACTTTTTACGTATTTATCATCATAATAATGTATTTTTTCTACTATACGCTTATGTGTAACTACTGAAATGCAAACATCTTAATAGAACCCATCAATCTTCACGCTTACTTTTTCTGCAAGTTTTGAAAAGCTTGGTTCCTAATTGCTCTCAGATTTCAAGCAAAGTTCTCGTCTATCGTACTGACAGCTTTTAATGACATCAGTTACTTCTTGGTTTCGGTTCTTTGATGTGCAAACATCTTAGAAAGCGATATACATCTTTGTACAATCTTTGTGAAATCTTTAAAAACTTGGTGAATTCACTTTATTTTTAGTTAAGAAAAGCTTTGAAATCTTTTCAAATATTTTTGAAATTTTCTTATTATTTATGAATTCTTTAAAAACTTTGTGAAATCTTTGACATCTTTGTAAAATATTTTCACTATGAGTTAACGTTTATCAAAGATGTTTACACATAAATCTGTCTTGAGTTGTAGTTTACGTTGCATGGGCCAAAACTTCTGTATATGATGGTACATTTTTCAGCGCGTATGAAGTTCTCGTTTATTTTATAAATATGTGTTCATATAATGATCTTATTGTTTGGCCTGATAGAGAATTTTTGCATGCTACAGTGCCTTCACGTTTCGAGGAAAATTTGGCAAAAATACTACAGTAATAATTGACTGTTTCGAAATTTTTATCCAAAAGCCAAGGAACTGATACGCTAGCGCAGAATGCTAGTCTAGTCAAGTTTCATAATATTTCCTTCTCATTGATTTAATAAAGCCTTAAATTTTACACAATCAATTCTTTTCGTTGAACTTTTGTATTTAAACCGTAAATAAATTCATATATTTTTACGAAGCAATTGGTAGCTTTCCACTATCGAATTACAAAATGTTACAAGTAATCGAAGTAGATTTGAAGAGTACATTTAAAAACGTTTTTTTAATTAAATAGTAAACATCTTCGTTTAAAAAAAGTAGATTGAGTAAATTATTTCTCATGTTCAAATATTGACTGGGTGTATGGAAACCTTAATAAAGATGTTTGACGTTTGCATAGAGTTTACTTGTGTAGAATCCCTACCACCTCAAATCATAAGTTTGGTGGAGTCAAAAATTATTTTACTGAAGTTTAACATCTGCGATAGCCTTGTTTCAACATGAATCTCTTCATGTTACACCATCCAGTTCTTCATGATAGGACTTTTCTACAACGATTGTCCTTGACGTTTCTATAATCTCGAAAGATTCATACAAAAATAATTTAAGCCATGATGCTTATCCTCCTACTTTTTTTTAAGGATAAAGGACGGGTTTTATTTTTCACAAATGATGACTATATGTGCAAGATGTTTCATGCGATTTACCTATACAACTGACAACCCTCTTTTTCCCTTTTTTTTGTTTTTTTGTTTGTTTAAATACGATTTGAATTAGAACCCTATAAGAAAATATGGAAATAAGACATATGGAAATGATGGAAGATGGATAGAGAGACACGGATATGAGGCAAGCTGGACCAGGTGGAATAAAAAATAGTTAAGCTTGACGGAAGGACATGGGAATGAGATAAGATATACGGGATGACATGGAAAAACGGAAAGTTCGACGGGAAGGCACAGAAAAGATAATACATCGATGGGATAGAAAGTCAGAGGATAAAATAGTAAATGCAGAGGAAATTGGTATCTTTGCGAAGACGGTAGGTCGGTTTTGGCTCATGTAATAGTCAAGTTACTGAAAATGGATATCCGATCACGGGGATAAGAATTTAGGTAATAGATTCGGAACAATTCCGATTAGTATTTCATTTGGAAATAGATACAGCAATGACAAGGAACGGAATCAAAGAACTAAGAAAATTCAAAATATACCAAAGAGATCAAGATAGGATAGTACAAAGGTAGAATGATGTGATAAGAGCAATCAAAAAAACTATTCTATCATGTTTATTAACAAATACCGATCTTTCCGTGGCGTACTAATTCTTGTCACTCTAAATAGTCCATACTAATGTCATAAATCTTGATAATTTGGATCCCCGCCCCCGTGTGTAACGCTTTTTCTACAGTATGTATATGTGACTTCAACATTAGCATAACCATCGAGATTAATTCCCAACTTGAATGTGTTACTTATTTCTTGATCGGCTTCGTTATATATTTTGCCGACTTCAGTTTAGGAGAAACAGCGTAAACACATACAAATAATTCAGATAGACGAATAAGATAGCAAATACAGTTATATAAACTGGAAAATTGTCTACAATATTCATTAGTTGGATCCTTTTCGAAATTCTTAACGAGTGGATGCTTATTTGAAAGAAAAATGAGGACCCTCATTGGTAGTCTTGGTTTCATCTTAACAATTTTCCCTAATCCTGTTGGTAAATATAAAAGTACCCATACTCTAAATTTCTTTTTAATCGCAGAACGTTTATTTTTTATTCCGAATTATTCAAATAAAAATAAGCGACATCACGTTTAACTCAACTTTGGGTATTCTTTCAAAGCTTGTTAGAACTAAACTAATTTTAGCGTATGTTTAAGGATCATTGTTTTCCTGTGCGAGAAATATCAACGTTAAAAAATATCATCTTCTCTTTCTGGTTGCAGAGTTGAGTACACCGTTCAAATTTTTCCCTAATCGCGAGCCTATTCTTCCGGTTTCGACTGGCGGATCTTCATCTTCTTCTTCTGAAATGAGTCATTCTCGTGAGAGGTCACTTCCTCCTGCGGAGCATCCTTTTCGCGCCAGGTCCAGGTCTCCTCCACTCAAGAGTTGGCCACCAAAGCTTCCTTCTCCTGATGGATATGGATGTGGAATTGAAGAACTTCCATTTATTCGGCTTATTCCTATTGCGAATCAACATCAGATATTCGAACTTCGAAGATACACTTTTCCTGCCGATAAAGGACTAAAATTGAGAGTAGGAGTGGGGACGTATGGGCCTATGACAACTGAAGAACAAATTGTATTATCGACATCCGATGGTGACGTTTTTGCAATATTGGAGACTTATAAAGTTCTTATTGGAGTCTATAAATATATCAATCGCATCATGAAACGTGTGAAAATTAATATGGAAAACGGCACGGTTATCCCATTGACCCAAGCAGAAGTCAAAGAAATTCCAGTAGGTGCCAACCGCTCAATCATGGGGCAATATAGAGTAGAAAATGTTATAAAATTATCGCTTTAACCTGGCATCTGTTGTTAATTTTTAGTCATAGTAATGCTGCACTTCGAACTTATCTCAATGACATTGGTTATCATTGAGAATCTCTTTCAATTGGCGTTTACTATGTCCCGTTCATTAAATTGTAATCCACAATAAAAATTCTATCCAATACTGGTAGAGCATTAATACTGAATAATATATATAATAATAATAAATAATAAAACTAATTTTATATTTTCAATACATTTTATAACTAAACATATATTCAAATAACTGATTTAATGGTATTTTAATTATTTAAATCATTAACGATTTAATCAAATGAATGAAAAGGATCTTTTACGAGAGAAAGATCGAGACTTTTCTTATGCCAAGGAATGCATTTATTCAAATTATCTTAAGTTAAGCTAATTTACATAAAAGAATGCCTGCGTCGATATTATTTAAATTAATTTATGCTGATGATCCTGCAGGGAATGATTATTTGACGTCTTAAATTTATGTGATCGATTCGATACAATGAAGAAACTCCCTATTATCAATTTAGCTATTTTAATTACAACACACACATACGTCAATTTGTCAATTTGTCTTGCGATGTATTCTCTAAATTCAAGATAAAATTCAAGGATTCAGATACATGGAATTTGCATAAAAATTCTGTTTTTAATTGAGCATTGAAAAAAACTGATAAATTTACAGCATATAATCATTCCATAGACCAGATACGAAGTTGATGCCGCTCTGCCCGTCTGTGACTCATAGAGTATTTGTTTCTACTCAGTTTATGATCAGATCACTTTGTAACGATTTCACTATTTTCACACACTCATTTGATTATCGTAAATCATAAATACCTTCTCAGTATTTTTAAACAAATAAGTGCAATAGTTTATAATTACCCAGAAGCTGGTAATGGAAAGAGTGCAGCTAGTGTTATCAGTGATGTAATTATGCGAACTGCAGATAAACTTGTGGCGTTTGGCAAGGATATGAATGATTTGAACAACCTGCTTGCAGTTCTTAAACCGAAAGTTAAGAACGTATTCATCGAAGTCGTCACTTCTGACGATATCGAGAAAGTCGATGAACATCTTCCTGAGAATGTTCAAACATTCGAAGGAACTATGCTTTCACATCAACGGAATTGAAGAGATATTAATAGTAATGAAATCTACTTCAACGAAATGAGTTGCAACGAATGTCCTTCCAAAAGTAACATAAACTTTAAAATTTTCTACAAGATGCATTAGTTAAACCCTTAGCGTTTTTCTCTAATCCTAGTGGTAAATATAATAATATCTATACTTAAAATTTCTTTGTAATCGCAGTACATTAACTTTTCATTCCGAATTATTCAAATAATAATAAGTCTTTTTTTCAATGTTAATTTTTTGGGGACCATGAATATTCCCTGAATTTCATTTTACCGTAAATAAAGTTATAAAAGCTATTCTTCGTCATTCGTATTTACCGTTGTGCATAATTTTAATTTATTCGAGCTGCAGCTTGATATAATAATTTCACCTTATTTATATTTATTTTAGTGATAACTTGCCATAAGTTTTATTTTTATAATATTGCAGACAGTACAAAAAACCTCTCTAATCTCTAAAGCCATAAAACTCTAAACTCTTTGAATCTAAATAACTGAAATTTCACTAATTAAATTAGAGATGCTACATAAAGGAATGTTATAGAAAATCTACCCTCTGTGCGGGCAGATTCTTATCGCGCGCTCCACTCGAAAGTTTTAGTACGCTTACGGCACGAGTCTGTCAGATCTCGCGCTTCGCGCTCAAAACCAATACACAGGATTTGAATATCTGTCGCTTTTATCAAGTTAGTCGTAATCTGACTTCATGGAATCAAATCTGTTTCTACTCATACAATTTCTAACTAACATTACTCCTTTGTCTCCCTTGATGCCTTCTTAGGACCGTAGGGGAGTAATTTTTCAGGCAACGATGTTCCCCCAATCTCGAGCCTGAACGGTGATCGATGCTATTTGTTCTGCTCTCTTTTTACGTTGATACGTGCATTAGCGCGCACAGCGCAGTGAATAGCAGCTATCAATATCTTCGCGTTCAATTTTCGGCAATTTTCAATTACATATGTTCAGTGAAAGTTCGATTTCCAAAATATTGTGGAAATAAGTAAGCAGTAAAACATCAACTGTTCCTGCTGAGGATGCTTTGGCTAGCGTTAGCTATTTGCAGCCTACCACCTCAACAGAAATACCGTGGAAGAGCATCAAGTGGAATACCATAATGAATAAGGAATTAGTGCATCTCTATTATCTCAGAGCGACGTTTGAAACTCCACGCGAAAAAGGATACAATTTTAGGACGAAATTTTCTGCAAAGTATCCTCAAATAGAGAAAGTCGCACTAAGAGCTAAGGTACATGACATCAGGGCTAATCTACAGATCTCAGAAGATCGAGCGATGGACATTAAACAACAGGTTGATTTCACATGGAAAAACGACGGCAATGAACATCAGTTAGAGGAAATCGCGTCAAAAGAACAAGCAGCGGCAACTGATGTTCTTTCTCAACCTGGTAATGATTCAGCGCAACCATATCCTCCAGAGATAGATGGCCTAATACAACGAGAGCCAGAAGCAGAGACTCAACAACCAAGAAGGCGATTAAAATGGACATATCATATGAACGGAGATGTAATGCGCTTTTATTTTTTGTCGAAGAAAAATGGACAAAGTGTAAGAAGAGAACATCATTGACTCTTCTTACTTACGTACCCAGAACTAGCCACAAGAATAAAATATCAGAATCTAGCATATCAAAAACGCTCAATATCTGTAAACAGATTGCTTTGAACTGTTGAAATAGCTACCATCGAAATGGAAGTGGAACAGCAGCTTCCTATTAATGAACTTCCCTTGAAAGATGTGGACAACGAATATCTGATTGAAGCTGAAGGTATAGGTGCTTGGGATAATGAACCTCTGATACCGGATCCATTAGAACCACATCCGGACATTAATAAAGATGATCTGAACAGCGAAATTCTAGAAAAAACCACAGCACCTTGAAAGAAATTTTGGTCATACTTTACTAGAGTTCAGACATGTAGAACCAACACAAAGGCATTGTCTGCCCAAGATGAACGTCACAAGGGATCTGCGTGCACTAATAGAACACCTGAATAGCAAGGTTTTACCTATGCATTTGAACGCAACACAAACTGGGTTAGGCGTGCAAATTCTTGTATACTGTTCAGCTGTGGCAACCTTTAGACTTGACTGGACAATCAAGTTCGAGCAGTCCCACCATCGGGCGCTCTGTCCAATCATAGGCATCGTAGAGAATCTATATAAGAACAATATAACCTGCAACTTCAGACTTCAGCTTCAGGTCAGCCCTGAAGACGTGAACTGTAATGTTCACGAAACGTCGGCAAAATTCGTAGTTTTGCACAAGATTGAAACCCGAAAAAGCTTTAAATTTTAAATTATCATAATTAATCATCGTGAAAGCATTAAAGGTACTATTAATTAACTCTACGGGGATAGTTTTCTTACTAAAATTAACAAATTTGTCTTCCACACCACCTCCAAAAAACTATCAAAACTTCACCTTTTCCAATCAAAAAAATCTCTACCCATCCTCTCGGCAATGAAATGATTTCAGACTTACCTAAGGGCCATAATTTTGCAGTAGCTCCCTCCAAAATCCCGAAAGATGAAAGCATAAGTAATTTGGAATCCACAATATATAGCCTTCCACCCAAAGAAGCGAATGACATACGGCGTAGGACAGCCAACATCTTACGCCAGGCCCAACTTCCCTCCTCAAACTTAACAAAACAAGAAAAAGCAGCAATTAAAAAACTCAAACAGAATAAAGAAACCATAATATTACTCGCAGACAAAGGCTAAACGACAATAATAATGAATAGAGAGAACTATAACAACAAAATCATGGACGTTCTAAATGAAGACACATATGAAAACTTAAAAAAGACCCAACAAAAACAATAGTCAGCAAAACAAAAACCCTTCTAAAAGATTCTAAACTTGACAGCCAAACAATAGCTAAATTAATACCTACGAATCCCACCTCTCCAAAACTTTACGGACTCGCAAAAATCCACAAAAACAACATTCGTTAGCGCAATAAACTCACTAACTTACAACCTAGCACGCTTTCTCGCCAAAAAACTGAATCCTTCCTCAGGAAACTCTGTCACGCACGTCCAGAAATTCCTTTGACTTCATCAGAGAAATACAACAGTTTCACATTCAACCCCAAGACATCATAGTGAGTTTCGACATAGTATCTCTCTTTACGAAAGTAGCAATCTCTGATACAATCCATATTATTAAATCCTTTGCAAGCTTCCCTTCCGATTACATACCTTTGATAGACACTGTCTCAATAATACTTACTGTTCTTTCAATAACCAATTCTACGAACAAACTTCAGGAGCAGCAATAGGATCTCCAATCTCACCTTTAATAGCCAACATCTTTATGTAAAATCTATAAACTAAAATATTTAACAAATCTAAGCTCAAACCGGAATTTTGGTGCCGTTATGTTGACGACACTTTTTTCATCTGGAGATATGGCCTAGATGAACTACATCAGTTCTTCGATTTCATCAATCATTTACACCCTAATATCCAGTTCACCATGGAAATTGAACAAAAAGGAAAATTGCATTTCTTGGACGTACTAGTTTACATACATTAGGACAAGAAGCTTACAGAAAACCAACCCATACAGACAGATCTTTACATGCCTCCTCCCACCACCACCCATCTCAAAAGCAATCGGTCATCAATACCCTTGTATACAGAGCTGTCTCTATAACAGATAAAGATAGCTTACAAAAGAAATTACAAAATGTTAAACAAATCCTAATACAAAACTATTATGCAAACAAACAAATTGAGAAAGCAATAAAAAAATACGCTAAAAAAACAAGTCAACACAACCCACTAAAGAAAGAGAGAGAAAAACGACCATCATCCTACCCTACATTCAAGGTGTCACAGAACAAATCGGAAAAATTCTCAACAAACACAACATCCAAACCATTTTTAAACCACCGGCGAAAATAGGACAACTTTTAAACAACCCTAAAGATAAAAAGGCACCTCTCAATGATCTGAGAGTATATAAAATCCCTTGTATTTGTGGCAAAGCCTATATTGGAGAAACCGGAAAGGTGGTGAGCCAACGTGTAAAGGAACATGAGAGTAAAGTCAGGCTAAAATATTTCACGCAATCAGCACTAGCTTAGCATCATATTGAAACAGGACATAGCATTTTGTTTGATAAAAAAACCGTCATCGCAAGAACTTACAGATTTTTTCCAAGAAAACATAGATAAGCAATCGAAATTTTGAAACACCCCAATAACATCAATAGGGACAATGGATATAATACCAATCCGATTTGGCTTTCCCTCCTCCATCAATAAATTTGTTAATAATATCATTTGAAGAAATCTTAAGTGAAAAACATTACAAATTAAACAATTAAAATATTTATAAACCAGAGACTTGTTTCATTAGACGTCAAATAATTTCTATTTTAAACCGTTTTGAAATAATGATTCTATAATTATTATGTATAAATTAAAGTACAACACTCTTTTTAACAAATTAACAATTTAAAGAGGAAAAATACAATTGTAAAGTTGTAAATTTAAATGTAGGATGCAGCACTCTGAGACTTTCACGATACAATCGAATGCATTATACTTACAACAATTCAGCTGGTAATTGTTCACATTTCAATATCTGCTTTATATTCGCTTTTTTGTAATAAATAGTCCAATATTGCCAAACATTAAAAAAAGATTCTTTATCATTAAAAAACAATTTAAAATTGAATGAAGGTTGAAAATAGGTTGAAGGTTGAAGGAGTATCGAAAACCCGACACGATCCCGAGTCGATATATCGACAACCCGAGCCTACACCCGATACTGGAGGCTAGGATCGAGTCGAGATCGTGTCGAAATCGGGAAATATCGCTCGACGGCATCACTAACACAAGTGATAGTATCTCATTGTGTAGGTACCCGTGTGGAAATTTTGTCATGGCGCTAGCTGGACCCAAAATAGGACAAACTTGGCTCAAATTGGGGCTTCAGACAGAACCAAACCACAAATGAAACGCATAACCCGGTCAGAGCCTAACTTACAGACCGACTTGGCCCCAACTTGGATTAATTTATTTTTCTAGTCTCAGCCACATTATAACTACAATTTTTTCATAAAAGAAACAATTCAAGTAGCGGAACATTTTAGGAAAAATCTTATTGCTGAACCGGCTTATTCGTCGTCAGCCTCATCTTTCGGTTGCCATCCAAATCTTTGGAATTATTGGAGACCTATGCTAACATGTGTAACGTAATTGAGGTTATGTTTTCCAAACTTTGAAATAAGGTAAAATACATGGAGGAACATAATTTTTCCCCGCGAGGATTTGTTTTGCACTTCAAACTGTCAAAAAATTCACATTGTAATATCGCACTCCAATAAACTTCTTTCAAAGCGAATCAGAATTACGCTTGCAATTTTCAACCACGAAATTCACTTGTTTTATTATAGCGAAGTTGCCGCATTACCAAAGAATGAATCGAAGAGACCGACAATCGATATTAGAGTTCGGCGCGCAAATTCAAATTTACATGAAACTAAATGAAAGCAATGGAGCCAGACGGTGTTGACGTTTTGAAAATTTAAATGATTCGATAATATAAATTGAAAAAAGATGATCGTGACAGAACTGGTAAACTTAATTTTAAATAAAATTATTTACAATTATTTAATTAATAAAACATTTAATTATTTGAAATTTGATTTTTAGGTAATCTACATTTTAGATTAATTTTTTTTTCATTTTTGATCTTTAAAGGATCAGTTAACTGGTCAGCTACTTTTCTGTAAACAATATTTCAGAAAGTGTAATTCTGTAAACTAATGTATAGTTTATTAAATGAACAAGGAGTTATTAAACCAATTTTCATTAAAATTTTGAACGCGACAACTGCTTTTCACTTTCGGCATTTTTAATAATTTGAATCACACTTTTATAATTAATACGGATGAAATCACAAAGACACTCGCCTACATAAGCTGAAACTAACCTACTTGTGTTCAAGAGGTTCAAGGTGGAGCCCGACTGAAAACAGATGCACAGTCTAGTTGATGGCGCTGCAATCAAGGGCTGTGAAACAGAGTTGGTTTAAACTAGATATAAGATATTAACCCTGTTGTAGCCATCAAATAATTTTCCATGTTGGGGCCAAACTTGTAACTGAGCAAACATTTGGCAATTTCCACACAGGTAATATCAGACAGAGAGTTTAGATCAGTGCACATTATATATTCCCTAGATACTATAATCAGTATAATCTAATGCGTCCGAGATCAGTTTTGTACAGATACAAACATATCTTTAAGAGGCAAATATTGTCTTACCATTTCCGCAATAATTTAATAAAATTTAATAACTTTAAATAAAAAAATGATGAAAAAATATTTAAATAAAATGATGCACACTATAATATAATTACAAAATACTAATTCATAAAAAATACATCTCGCTTCATCTGCTCGTGCAAATATGAAAGCAGTTATTTACTCAAAAGACAGGATACAATATGTTCCAGTCTACATTGTAGCAATCTGCCATACGCGAACCACAAAATCACAATTTTAGCTTTTTTCATGCGTTACACCTTTAAAATTATACTCTCCAGGTTCTTAATTTTTTTTTTATATTAAAAAATTGTTTTCGATGCAGAGAGCAGAAGCGAAATTTATGAATGAGCTTTATAGTATATATATACGGCGCCACCACATTTTGAAGTAGAAAGAAGACATCCGAGTAAGAGAGAGAGAAAGAGGCGGAAGTGGCCCGTACAGGGAGGCTGCAACCACCTTGGCTTCCGCTATATTGAGCTTGTGACACGACCACCTTGTTTTTTCTCTCTTGCCCACGTCCCTCACACGTGTTACTTACTCCCGACTATCATCCCGAATCTCTCGAAAAGAGAATACACACGCCACCACTTCTAAAGTGGGGCTCAAAATAAAGGGCCTCGCTTCCTTTCTAACATTCGGACCCACCTCCGTATTATGCCCCCATTATAATGGCCTATATTCCGCAATTCGAGGGTCTAGCATAAGGCAGTATTATGAGTTTTCAATTTATTACATTTGAATAAATCGAATTACGACTTTTAAAACATTTCGCTTTGAAATAATGCATATCTCGAAATTGCTTTATATTTTAAAACGTCCAAATTCTTGAATTCCAATGCACATAAATGAAATAAAAACCACTATTCCTTAACCATTTTAATTCTGTTTTTCATGAAATAAATCTATTTTATTGGAGAAATTATATTATAAACATAAATTTTGAAAATGTACGATGTCAAAGAAAATTGTGTAGAAAATAGTGTTGGCGACAAAAGTTTGGAGATTCGCTGACCAAAGTATAAAGCTTGTAATATTAAATGAAATACTTACGGTATGGAAATTTGGTTAAAAATGTTTTTAATTTTGAAAATACTTAAGGTTTCACAATTAGGGCAAAGTTGCTAAAAAATGATTAATAATTAACAAATGCTTGGCTGGTAACCCTACCATAAATTTAGTCTATAAAATGATCGGTAAATAATGCATGTATATTCGAGAAAATGAATGAAACAGTTTACGTTTTTAGAATAGCTTTTGTGTCCATATCGACTTTGAACATTCATTGAGAAGGGAATTTGTAGTTTAACAAAATAATCATTTCAATTGTAACTATTGAATGGACAAATTGAACTAAACAAAATTTTGCTTAAAAAAAGTTATAATTTGACGTATTTTAAAGGAATGAGAAATATCTTTGCAATACATCGTTTAGTATTGAATGCAGAGGCCAACAGATTAATTAAAAATAATTATCCAGCCTCGAGAAAATTGAAATTGTCGTTCTTACATTGAGGTTAGAAAGTGCCTCTCTACCAACTTTGGACGGAAATAATCACTTTAATTATTATTTTTCTTATTTTTTGTAAGTGTATGTCCGCGGAAATTAAAAACAATGAATGTATTATCTTATCATATGACATACATTGTATTATATTATTACACTGCAATCTCAGTTTAACTGGCAGCTCGGGAGACCTTCGGGTAAATCTAGAGTCATTAAATCTCAAGCGCATGTAGAAAGGGCTGTATCAATTGGGAGGAAGCAAGACCAGGTTATGTTTCGGTCAGTAACGTTGCATTTGCCATGTCGATAGTTACGGCACTGCACGAGTCGGCCCTAAAGACGAAAAATCATACTAAACTCGTCAGACGCCGGTTAAACCGAGATTTCAGTGTACTTTTTAAACGTGATTAATTCAGGATAATAAAGGAAACATTTTCTTGCACTTTGAAAAATGCTGCCCTTAAAAGATCCTTTGTCAGTAATGTATATTCAAATTTTGCTGAGTTTTTCAGCAAATTAACCCCATTTTAAAAATTTGGCGCATGACTCCTTATGTGTATCGACCCTTCAAATACAATATAAGAACTAATTTTTAGGGGGGGGGGGCAGATGTGATATTTTCTTTATTCATACTTTCTGTGATGAAAGGTCATTTACTAGGAGATTTATTTGTCGATTTAGTAAGACCCAATTTGTAAATCGATTTTAAATCGGGTTTAAACTATATTTTTTCAAAAGAACTATTTCTTTCTGTTTTTTCAATACATAAGATGCTGATTAACGTATCATAAAATAAAAATTTTCAATCCTAAGAAATTTCCTATTTCTATACAAAAAATATGTCCGCTGTGCAAATATTACAAAACTGTAAAAACCTCTACTTTTAAAGATATGGTTAAATTTGTATTGATTTTAGATTTAAAAGAAAATTAATTTACTTTTATTCTCGTTTTTTCAACAGCAGTTTCGGTGTTTAAAAGAATAACCGTGAGTTCTATCAGAAACACATTAAAGACGATTTTGTAAATCTTTTTAAAAGTAATAATAAATAGAGTAATATGAATAATATAACATACTTCAGACCAGATAAAAAGACCTCGATGATGTTAGGAAGATCCTTTATTATCAAGGTTTCGAGAGCAAAATGCTCTCCTCATCAAGAAACAAGAATCCAAAGTAAAAAAATAAGACCTTAGAGATTGAAAAATTGGAAAAGCCAATATGCCGATATTAAAAGGAATCCTGCTCTTAAAATTCTCGTCTCGCGTTCTGTAGTTGTAAATATTATAAATTTAGTGCAGTCCATCAATAAAAACCCATGACAAACACATTAAAAACTGATTAACAAAACAGATATAAAAGAAAGTTAAATTTGAAAGAGGCAATAGAACGTACTTTCCGCTTCATATACGCATATTATCGAAAAATGACCTCAAGAAAATTGGCAGATCTTTTTGGGATAACCAATTGCTTGTTTTAACATTTTTTTCGTATCTCTCAAAATTTCCCTGGCAGACCGGCTGAACGCAAGCATCACGCTACACCGTAATGCTAAAGTAATGCTATAGCAATATGGCATTATAATTATTAAAAGAAGCAAAATAAATATGTAAACTGTCGACATTATAATAATACGTTAAAATTTACTTCAAATGGTCATGCCGTAATTGAAAAAAGTTGCTTTTTAGCGTTAAAAAATAATAAAACAAAGTGGCTGTCATTGAAGTCGGGGCCCTGCATGTTGGCAACCCGCTTGAAGCCGCCGTTAGCAGACTGCAATGACAGCCACATTATATATCATTTTTTAACGCTGAAAAAGAAACTTGTTGAAATTACGACATGACCATTTAACGTAAATTCTAACGTATTATTATAATTGCAACAGGTTACATATTTATTTTCTTTATTTAATTAATTATAATTCCATATTACTTTAGCATTACTTTAGCATTACTTTAGCGTTACGCTGTAGCGTAATGCTTGTGTTCGGCCGGTTCGCCAGGGTTGGCCGGAAAATTTATTTTTTTAATAGGCATTCTCTATGAATAAAACGAGAACTGTCGGTGAAAAATAGCTGGTTAAAGAACTTTCCTTTTTTAAGGCTTTAAAAAAGTATGTTAAAACTCAATCCAATCTGATCATTCTTTCGAAAATTATCGTACCAACAGACTCCATCGTAAAAATCGTCTTTTCCAACTCAGGAGTTCTTAAAATGTTGTGGTTTGATGAAAACCAACGAAGCCAAATTTTACATAAAACTAATAACTTCTCATTAAGATGAGAATGTAAAAAAAAAACTGTAAACTTAGCTCCAGTGTCTGGTCAGCGTTGTCCACAGTTCGCTAGAAATAACATGATTAGCAAATTATTGCCGTATTGAAATAGTAATTGAATTAATAAATATGGATATACATAATTGTGGGCGTCCGCATGAAACGGGCCCTCATGGTTGGCTTTCAAAAAACGCATTTGTGCGTTTTCAAGTTTCCTATGTGAGGCTGACACAAATAACGACAAAACACGAAATAGTATATTGCACAACTAGGGTTGAAAGGCTATGAATGCAACGAGTGTGAAGTTTGCTGCCCGAGCGAGGCGAGGGCAGCACTCACACTTGTTGCAATCATATAGCCTTTCGACCCGAGTTGTGCACGCTATTTTTCATTATACCTTTATCGGAGATCGACTTTCCTTTGTTCGTGAACCGAATTCATCTAGTTGAGAATGATCGACTATAATATTTTGACAGTAAACAAGAGGTTAGAGTAGTTACTTGAAGTTAGCTGCAGCGCTCGTGCGATTATGACGGAGATGGAAAGAGAGAGGGAACGATCGCGTCACAACAGAGAGATTCTGCTTTCGGCTAATCACGAGCCGTTTTATTTCTTTTCATCCCGCTACGTCATCACTTTTCCTCCCTAGGGAAGAAAAGAAAACTTGGCTGCATGCGGCCACTTTCGCTTCACTCTACAGGCATTGAAAATCGATCTTTCGATGAAGGTATGATGAAAAATAAAAAACATCCATCAACTTTCGCAGAGCAGTGAATGTTAATCCAACAACTTTGCCTCAGCCTATAGCCCTATATCCTATATTCCTATTACATTTTCTACACTCTTTTCAGTATATTACACTCTGCTCTATGTATATAATATAAAAATGGAATGCTTAAAACTAAAAATAATTCAAAAATATTCTCGAAAAAATTTAAATAGGTAATTTATTTGTATTTATTCATTTGTATTTATGTTTTATATGAAAATTTGATAGTTTTCAAAATCGTAATTTTCAATCGTAGAATATATTTAAAATTAAAATTGAAGGCTTCCATCAGAGTAATTATAAATAGGACGCCTTCGATATGAAATTCTTAAAAAATAAAAAAAAATAAAAAAAATTTGTAAATTTGAAATTTTTCAAACATGATTCAAACTTGGACGCTTTGACTGTTTGAACTTCAGAAATTTTTATTCTATAAAATTGGATATTTCCAACTGGTTGTTGCATATTTTCAATTTTTTACACAGTTAAATTAAAAGAAGACTAAAAAATTAATGTAATTTCAAAAGGAAAGTGTTTTCAAATAAGTTTGAATTTTTTCTTAATGTTTAAAAAGTATATTTTTTAATTTTTTGCGGGGAATTCTGATTGATTGGTCGGATCGCCGGAAGTAATGTAATCTGTGTATCGCGGTTGTCCATTTGGTGGGGGAATGAATAAGGCCGCTAGCTATGGCAAGTGTAAACAGTAAACATAACTTATTCTTTTGTTTATTATTGTAAACTTGCTTTGAAAGGCTCTGGGCAGAGGTTCGAGGATGAAAAATTATCTCATGATTCCGTCATGTCATTGGCAAAAATTTGCGGTTATCTTTAGAAACATCTCACTCTCACGCACTTGAATGACATTATTCATTATTATCTTTTTTTGGTTTTATATGTTAAACAAAATTGTATTTTTAGTGAGATTTGTTTACGACTGGCTGCTGCTCTTCGACAATTTTATGTAAAGAAATATCCCTCTTAGAAATCGTAATTTGAATTTTCGCCAGCTGTCAGCTAGATACTTCATTAGTCAATGGAGCGACGGCAGTGGTTGTTCGAGCAGTTTGCAGGATGTGACGTTTGAAGGTCACAGAATTTTCAAATAGAAATTTCGATACTTTTTCCTCAATATTTTTTTTTTCTCGAAAATAAAGTATTCAAATTTTTTTTTTTTGATGTACTAAGCTTTTTAGAATTTCATGCAGTATTTAAAAAATATATTATGTAAAATTAATTTATTTAGAAACATTAAACGTTGAAAGATTTCGGTGTTTTTTTATAATTATTTGATGTCCGGTTTGTTGATTAGTGTATCAAATTTATTAAAAAGGCTTCTAATTTTGAGCAACCATCTAATCGAAGAAATTAATTATTGATTCTAATTTGCAATATATTTTTTTAAACACTTCTAAGAAAAATTATTTCGATGGGTTCTACGAATATTATGCTATTTTTCCGTTACCGTTAAGAAAGCGACTATCATGCGATTACGAATAAGCACTAGTCTATTGTTCCGCTACGGATAAGAACTAGTCTAAATTCATTTGGGTAAGTTTTCAAGAGGAAGAAATGAAATTTTGTATTCGTAAATCAAATCAGGAACTAAAAATAAATGAACAATTTTTGAAAGTAATAATATTTATAGCATGATTTTAATGAATACTTCAAAATAAATCTCTTCTTGATCGTAGCAATGACAACAAATGTGTAGTTTTCAGTTCTTCAGCCTGTGTTGTGTGTCATTTTTGTAATATTTTCAGAAAAAATCAATAAAAAATTGAGGATATTGTTTCGAAGATGCTGATTGATAGAAATATTAATTAATTATCTTGTTGATTAAAGTTTTCTGTCTTATGTCAAATTTGTCTAGATAAAATTTCAAACATAACATATAAGTTATGTCATTATGGAAAATGGATTTTAGGAACTTTTAGGTATATATGTACCGGAACAATAGACTAATGCTTATTCGTAATGGGGATGATAATCGCTTTCCTAACGGTAACGGAACAATAGCCTAAAATTCGTAGAACCCATCGATTTATAATGAAACTCTTTAAATGGGACACTTCACACTTATTTATTATAATCTAAAGACTGCAACTTATTATATTTTCAAATTTGAATTAAATGAAAACAGTCGAAAATTGCCTTTTTATCAATTAAAATATGTCTTGAAAGCCTATAGTTTTAATTCTTTTGTAGTCAATAATCTAATCGATGTAATTAATTACTGTGTTAATCTAACAAATAATTTCTCTGCGTGAATAAATTATTCCTTATAACACTGCCTCCCACGTGGAAATTTTATTAACACCCCAATGCCTGTAGTCTGAGCAGTACTTCGCCAGAACATTTTATAGTAATCGGCCCAGCACAATACGAGGTACGAGTAATCTGTATTAGGCCGATACATCTTATTATATTGAGACAGAACTGGGTCCACCACAATAAATGGTACTGGCGTGGTACATATATGTAGTTATCATTAGGTGTGCCAATATATATAGTAAATTCCCACCTGGGCTGAATTATACAGGACCGACTACTCCATCAATTTCCAATATCAAACCCTTCTTCTGAATGAATGAGAGTGAACGATCCTCAACATTTAAAGTTCACCACATTTTGACAGAAGCATCAAATCGTGAATAGAAATTGACCAAGGAAAGCCTTATTTCTGATATTATTTCCAAACATCTATAATACGAGAGACTTGAACGATCGGTAAAGCAATGACGTTAGACGTTAGACGTACCAGATTCATTCTCCATACTTTGACCTCAGGGAGCAGAATGAAGATTGTGCATATCCTATAGCGACAAGATCACTTCCATCTGAAGGGAACGCGGAACCATGTAAGACTGTAAGTTGTAAGAAGTAAATGAACAAGACATGAAACCAGATAAGAATAGAGGCACCTGCTATCACATTTCTTTTCTTTTCTCTAACTTCTACATCTTCTATGCCCTCGCTTACTGTTGGGATTAGATTAGAAAAACTCGAGATCTCTAGATTTATCGAGCGACAGATCCATCTCGAAAGTTAGCTCTGGGGAATTTGAGGGTCCATCCCTTGCAGCTAATATATATTATATATAAAGAAAACACTCACTGAGTTGTCACATGGGAAATCCGGATGTGGCCATTTACTTTAGGGTTCACGTTTTCGTTTATGCCACCACATTTTGGTTTCACGCAATGCATGTTAAACAGACAAAGCATCTGCGAGACCACTGACACCAGGAAGTCAATTCTTGGACCGGAAATTTTCGTTGATATATGAATGCCATTTTTATATTTTTATATCCTCCAAGGCTTTTGGAAACATTCTTGCTCATCTGTTTTGAAACTGTTAGCTATTATTTGAAAAGAATAAAGGGAATTTTACCATCAAATAATAACTTTCTAAAATAAAAAATAGAACAATAATTATTTAGTACAAATCTATTGAGACAAAAAGTATAAAATAATGTACTTTGGATACAATGAAGTCTGATGGTCACGTCGGGGTGGCGTCAAGAGTCCCGTGACCGACCATGTTTTCCAGAATCCTTGGATAAATTATACAATAGAAAATGATTAGAATTGCCAAGCACGCGTGAATGATTCATTTTCTGATTGAAAAAAAGTTGCTTTTCGGGAAAAACCTATAGAATGAGGCGCCTCGTCTCATACGTAATTGGAAAGAGATCGCCCACCTACGAATTATCAATATATGGATAAATGGCTTCTGTATTAAAAGTACACCAGCAGTTAGCGCGCTTTTACCATAACAATGAGCATTCGTCATAGCCACGTTTATTGTTCTTGGTTCCCACACGCGGCGTGAACGTGACGCGAATCCATCTCTATACGTCTACATTGTCTACAATGTCTACATTCTACTGTCTATAATCTACAAAGCTGCCTATTTCTTGAATTATTCTGAACATTGAACAAAGCCATTCAACCATGAAACTTCCCACTGTCCTTTGTCTTTATATCCAATCCTCAAGAATGAATGAAAGATTTGGTTGTGTGAAGGATTTTCATGGGCCATTTGTCCTTGTTACAATTGTTATAATTTGAATTCCTTGATCCAAAGTAATTATATACGTATTTCTGCATTCGCAAGTCTCAAATATCAATTTTATTCATTTGATCGTCAACGATTCTTCGTTATTTTATGAGAAAAGTTATAGGCTTTTAAGTTTTTTACTTTTTTTTTGGGTAATTTTCAAAATTTGGAAACTATTTTTCAACAAGCTTTGAAAAAACGAATTGGTACATTTTGTTGGTGGCCCTTTTCAAGTGGGCGAATTCGAATTTTTCGCATTAAAAAAAAAACATGATACGATAAGTTACCATAAGTATTCTAAGTATCTAAGTTATATTGTTCTAATTTACAAATCGAAGATAATAAATCGGACGTAAAGAACTAACGACCGATCAATATATAATAAAAACAATGTCAAACATCTTTGAGAGTATGTTAATAGATAAACTCTCAATTGAATATTTGATTTCATAACTTCTTAAGAGGGCACCTCAAGTAAAATTTAAAAAAAAATCGATTTTTTATTGTGCATAAATCAATTCTCTGACATGTTCAGAATGTAAATCCATAAATTTTAGAATACATATTGCTGCATTTTTTCGAAATCACTTTTTTCAAAACTGCGTGCAACATCCCGTGTATAAATGATAACAGGGATCCGACCGTGAGCCGGCCGGATAGCCCCAGTTTAAACCGGGTGCTGGCCGGGGATACTGGCCGGGATCCGGCTAAAAATGTCACGGTAAACTGGTCAGATGCCAGCTTTCATACCGGCCCATTACTGAAATAAGGTGTTTTTAATACCAGGTTTTATTTGTTAACTTGGAGGAGACGACGTGATATGAGTGCAGTGCATTCTCGTTCGAGGTGAAAAACTGAAACTTGCAAGTGTCTACGCCGACGCCAGTCGCAGAAGGCGTCAGACATGGCGGTAAATTGGAAAGTGTACAGAGTAAAAATTTTCTGAAAATAGAGAAAATTGTAACAATTCTGCTAATAAACATTGCAGAATCGATAACAGTTTTAATTAATAAGTTAAAACGTTGGGAATAATTAAATTTTGTTGTTTTAAGATTTTGAAAATGATAAATTCTGTTTTAATGATCTAATAAATCCGTAAGTACGTCTTTGATAATGTCACGGCTCTTAAAAAATGTGTGATTTCTACAAAAAACGTACCCTGACCAGTGCCCGGTTGCCTCCCGACCATGAAATCTAACCAGGGTTGACCCAGCCGGGATCCGACCAGAAACCTTGTTGTAGCAGGGTCAACCGGGGCAATTTCTGCACGGGATAACTCAATAAATAATTTATAGAACGGATGGCCCCTGCGTCTACTTACACAATTAAATTCCCCACCGTATGAATCTCAGTTTTTAATGATATTTGGTTTTTAACTAATTTGAATACATAATTAAAAATAAAAATTAAAAATAATGTTGTCATTTTTTTTGAGAGCCTCGTATTATTATTAATTATGCATTTTTTCTTGCACATGAAGGTTCGTACGGCGTTAAATGTTATCAAGAATCTAAATCTTGTTGGGTTTTTGATCTAGGACCAAATCAAAAAACTCTACATTACACGCAGATAAATGTTGAGATTGTTGAGGCTCTGTGCAACAAATCACGTGACTTAAACTTAAACCGTCTTAATTAACTTATAAATCCCTGTTTTTATTCTTAAAATATGCGAAAATATATATACTAGGACTTTCACAAAGTTTCATCAAGGAATATTTTTAACAAATTTCTCGGAAATCACTTTACTTACAGCAATTTACTTGGCATGGGTTATTTCCGTTAAGTCAACTTGCACTCATCTGACTATAATATATATTATACACTCATTGTCAGTATATTGCATAGAGGCGCTAGAAGGTAATGTGCAAGTTG
The DNA here is from genome assembly GCA_011634705.1 of Andricus grossulariae. Taxonomy (NCBI): domain Eukaryota; kingdom Metazoa; phylum Arthropoda; class Insecta; order Hymenoptera; family Cynipidae; genus Andricus; species Andricus grossulariae. The sequence continues at coordinate 224,289,531 of JAABKJ010007545.1, forward strand.
ATGTACTTTATAATGACTTCTCGTGATTTCGACAAGGCTAACATTTGAAGGTTGATTGAGAAAGTAGAGGCTTTTGGATTTCATGGTAAATTACTAAAATAGTTAAATACAGTAAATTCTCCACTATTTCAAGACCCCCATATTTCAAGCCCCCCCGTATACGGTTATTTCAAATTGCGCAGTTCCGTCTACTCCCACCACGGTCCTTGTACACTCTCATTCGCGTCCGTGACTGACTAATGAAAAAAAGGCCCGAAGAGCGCCCTCGTTGGTTTAAATTGAGTATTTTAGGATGACTAGTCATATTTCTCAAGTGTAGAATCTATTTCCTCACTTGTGTTCCATTCTTTTGTCGATTCACGACCTTTCAGTTTCACAAAATAAAATACTAAATGTTAGGTAAGTGGTACTCTAACCTCAAATTTCGAACAGTTGCTTGTATATTGTGAAACTGAAAGGCCTTCAACCGATAAAAGGATGAAGAAACCCAATTGCGCAAATGCATTCTACACTTGAAAAGATTACTATTCAGACCTTTATAACTTAACTTTACATTTAGGAGATTTTCTCCAAAAAGTCGTATGCAGTTGCAGTACCATGACGGCTGATATTTCTACTTATCGACGTCATGCCACAAAACTCACTATTCCGCGAAATATTTGCGTCGTTTTTTGATTCCATAGTATATTTATTTTTAGTTGGCAAATTGTCGTAAGCCAACAAAAACACTTGAAAGACGCTTCAAAAACATTTATGCATGCATGCAGAATAACAGACAGCGACTTTTTTAACTGCGCAATAAGCCGGATGCGCAATCAGTCGGATGTCCACTTGCGTGAACCTTTTCCATAATATTGCGCAATATACTCGACTGAGTACTCGCGCACTCGGCCCTTCCGAGGCGAGAGTCGCAACCGTCTCTCGCACTACGCGTTAAGAAACTGCGCGGACCAGTAGTTCTAGGAGTGTATTGATTTGTATTACGAGGGCTATTTGATAAGTCAGTAACTTTTCGACTGAAAGAATTTTTTTTCGGCAAATGAGCGTTTTACTTCTCAACATAATCTCCTTTTAGCTCGATATATTTAGTCCAGCGTTTTTCCATTCACTTATTTTTCGTGCTACCTCCTATCAAAAACGAGACGTATTATGTAGTTTTTGAAGCACTACAGTGCAAAAAATAATTTATGTCACACAAAATAATCTCACTAGTGATTTTTTCTTTATTTAAATTTCATTGTTTATGACTAATTTTTTCACATATAAGTATTTAAAGCTTTTTTCTACTTTTTTAAGTACTTAGCGGTGACTCGTTACTGCAAAGCTTGATTACTTCCTTCAATTCTTTCTGTTTTTGTACCTGGAACGCCCAGTTTTAATCTGACATTAAGATTTTCTCATTATGCAACACGGTAGCAAAGGGGTTTCCTCTACTTCAGAAGTTGATTTTGAAACTTGATAACAAGTTTCATCAATTTTGAATGCTGGATAACAAATCAAAGACGCAGCAATATTTATTTTGGAATGTTCCCTTAATCAAAAAAAATTTAATTTTATACTAGAGTTTTGAAACTCTTCGAAAATGAAGGGATCTTGAAGCAACGAAAGTATTTTCCATGCTACAGCCGGTACGCTTATGTGTTGTTTGTATTCATCTAAAGCTCAAAGCTTAAGTATGTCCAAAGATTCATCATCATTACTTTGATATGGCGATGATTCAGATCGTAAATCTACATTTTTTATGATTCTGGAGCCAGATAATCAGACTGTACTGTAGTAATGTGGCATTAACTCATAAAGTAACCATGTGCGGACGAAATAGAATATTAACGAACCTTCACGTATAAGGTCAATATTTTATAATAAATAAAATTAAGGATAGTCGAGCGTGGCTAAGTAGTCCGGGGAAAACATATCTTATTAACACTTTAAATCATCTTAATCCTGATACTTATTACATACCCTAAAAGAAAAATGTTTATTTCACCAAGAACAAAATTAAAAATATAAAAAATATATTTTTCAATAATGACAGTATGTTCAAAGTTTAGTGCAGCTTTTTCCATGTTTTCTCCACAAAAATGAACAAATGTAAACAAATAAAGGCTCATTTTCTTCTGTAAGCAATTTTATAAGACTTCACCACCTTATATTTCATTATTAATCTCTTATTTTCTAACCTATGCTATTTGCTTGTAAAATTTATTTAAATTTACATCGTTCGCAAGTATTATTTGAAAAAATAGGGATTCATTCTAAAATATAAAATTAGGAAGTCTTATTAATTGTTTTTTTTTTCGGCAAAACATACCAAATTTACACGTTCTTTGAGTAACTTGAACTATTTACTTTAAATCGAATCTTTTGTCAAAAATGCTGTTTAAACAAATAGAAAGTAACGATATACTTGACATTTTTATTAAAATCCGATAATTAGTGTGGAATAAACTTTGAAAAACTGCATTTAACTTTGACCTACAATCATTTTTATCAGAAAAAAATTTTAGTATTTGAGAAAACATTCTGGTAAAATAACAAATTTTCTTCCAGAATGTATATTGAGTAACAGTATTAAAACATTTGAAAGTCGTGATTAATTAGGAGTAGTAGGGGACCACTATGGACCGACTACCCCCACTCTAGACTACATCCCGTTATCAGCTAAACCGCTTTTGCATTGGTAAGATTAGTCCCCGTTTATTTCGAGTAGACGAGATATAACTCAAGAGTGAAACTCGAAATTAGTTTTTTATTAGGTGACTGTGTACTTTGTTATAGTCGCGAAAATATTTTACAAAAATATATTATATTTTTTAATTTATTTTCTGAATAATTTTGCTTTTTGTGTATATGATTCAAGAGAGACATTATTTTTACGATATTTTCCACTACATATTTAGGCGTCTTCTATTTTTTAACAAAGGTTTTTTCTTAAGCTTATGTTTCTTTAACAATTTTTCGTATAATTAGTGAGCTATACTATTATTTTTTTCTAGATCCTCCGTCAACTCAGACAAAAAGAATAATTATGACATATGTAATGAAGAAACATAATACAGTATTGGCCGCACACATCCGAAGTCTCACTTTGTCATCTCTTTTTATTCCTCCCGTAGGAAGAACAATTTTCCCGTGAACAAAGAAGATGTTCAGGTACAAGAGGCGATAAGCCATAACTGCTCGGCTGGGAATACGCCTATTGTCCATGCTTTAAAGATGTCAGCTTTTATTGTTGGTACAAGTCTACAGAATCATCGCCTGGATCTTCTGAAACGTATGAAAGGTTGTGTCCATTGGCTGTAGACGATATAGCTGAATATGTACTGTGAGTTGAGGTTTTATTATATGAGGTTGAGAGTACTCCATCTATTCGCTCCTTTTCAATCCACTTTTTCTTATTTTGAGTGCATTATTGAGAGTACACATAAATAGTCTGTCCTTGTTTACTCCAAGTTTGTGATGCGTGTACTCGTAATCATTTGCAGCAAAACAGCCTTATCATGTCCTCGAGAATATATTACAACTGAGCCGATTATTTTGTCGTTGATATGGACTAGTGAGATCGGCCAATGCATAAGGTGGAGAAATAATCCAATGAGCTATACACTTGTGATCTACAGTAACTACTGCCCATTCTTTAGGTACATAACGAACAGAATCATCGCGAAATCCTTGTATATTAATCACGTAATCCACCAGGTTTTTATTACTTTATATATCAGGATAGAATTTACTACTATGACGTTGAAGTAGAGACTGAACTTTTAAAATAAGAGATTTCCCCTATATGTATGGGAATTAGCCCTCACCTAAACTAAGCCCTGAGATCAGCCATAATTTGTCTCGACGAGTCTATTTCTAAAAGATTATCAGACTCTGCATATACTAGGCAATTAATTGTATTAACAAGTACCTCTTCAAACCGTGCCTCATTTCTGAGACTCCTATGTTTCATGAGATTCCAGTAAAAATAAAAATAGATTTATCAGCACTGAAATATTTCTGTAGAGTTTTCAAACCCTCATTAGCGCATTAACATAGAAATCATCCATTTTCCCAGCAGTATCATTATACCACAAAGAGGATGTAAGATGGTTGTTTTAGGCAGCTGGGCCATAGTTGAGTAAATTCTTAATGTATACTCGATATCCGTAAGAATCACTGGGAGTTGATACTACTTTTTGAATAAAATATACATCCACCTGATTGATCAGCGAAGGCAAAAGGTTTTTTACAGGACCCACATTGTTCAATGCTATGGTATTTGCAGCTTCTCTGGTAGGAGTTACTAGTTTTACTCGAAGACTGAGCGTAGTGTGTGCTAGGTCGATATACTCATCTGCATTACCCGGTCAGTGAGAGAAGAAACGGGTTTAAAATGAATCCATTGAGAGCTCTCTGTGGATGTTTGCATTGGAGGTAATGAAAAGAGATCTAATTCTGATTTAAAACACTCACAGGAATAACAGTGTAAAAACAACATTTTCACGCTTATTTATTTCCAAAAATATCGTTAATTGTAAAGCGTACCACGATTAGAAATGGACTAAACCATTTATTTCTTCCTACTATGCTTATAGCCCGAACCATTCGTGATATTCATTTATAACATACATTCCGGCTCTGGGAGCTTCTTTTCCTATTACGCGGGCCCCACTAGTCAAGAAAGGGACAACACGACGAAAGAAACCCCTGATGAAGCTACCAATAGTATGCCCCTTATGATAAGGAGCTCCAACGTATATTTGTGGGATTCCTCTCCCGCATACTTGTAAGGAGTAATAACGTAACTCCTTGTTTTTCTGATATCTAGCCAATACACTTATAAAGTGAAGTGTAGCCGTCAGCGTAACAAACTTAAATGGTATTGTAAAACCAACGAGTCTCTTAGGGTAATTCCGGGAGGGTTGCCGCAAATTTTCAAAAATCGATACTATACCAGAGTGAATCGAACAATAATTAATTAAATGATTGCTACTAATTTTACGATGACCATACAACATGCCGAGACAGTCTTTGTCATAAGACATTTTTTTTTAATTACCACGAATCAATTTGTAAAAAAAAAATATTTTAAGGTTGTTTGACAACAGAAATTCATACTCCAGCTCAATATTATAAGTGTTTATTGTTCATAAGGTATGTGTAGCTCGATTTATCATTGAGATTGTCACGAAACAAGTTATCAATAATTCTTATATCAATCATTCTTATCTATTTTCTCGAGCTAATTATTTCTGGATTAATAGTCAATTATTATATTTTTGGTTGAGAATTTATCGTTTTGGTTAAGAAAGTTTTCAATTAGTTAAAAATTTAATTTTTTGAATGAAAATGCAAATTTTTTTTTTTTTTAATTATTATTTTTTGCTCGATAATTCATCTTTTTGGGTTGAAAATATTACTGCTTGGTTGAAAATATAACTACTTTGTTGAAAATATAACTACTTTGTTGAAAATTAACTTTTTTGTAGAAAATATTTAACAATTTGATTAAATTTCTTTTTATTTCTTGACTGCAAAATGTTTCTTGGCTGAAAATTTATGTGTGTTAACATCACAAAAGACAAAGTGATATTGAATAACACAACTGCAAAGCGACTCTATATATGAGATCTAGAGGATGCGGCATCTCAGGCAGTGCGGCATCTCTCCCAGAATTACCCTGTATCAATTTAAATTGTAGGACATTCCGTGTTAAGTAATGGTATGTAGTTGGGTGATGAAAAATGGCTGGCCTGTGTTGTACCAAAACAGTAATCCCTTTCCTCTCTGGAAACTGTGCGTAAAAGTGATGCTTTCGTATCGCCTACAACGCGCGGTTCACAAATATTGCAGTAAACAAATAATTCAAACGGAAGAGCACATGCAAGATTTGGCGGATGTCTAGCAGTATTAGGGTTGTGAGTCCATGAAACTTTTCATTGAAACATTGAATGTTTCATGAAACAATGAAACATTTCATGGGACCAAAGTTTCTGAAACGTCAGAAAATTTCACACAAACACGTATGCGCTTGCGCACGCATGTCAGGTTGAGGTTAGGTTAGGTTATTTAATGGAGTTGTTCAATCAGATGATAATTATCGTATTGAAACTTGGAAGCTTGATAATAGCTTTCACAATAAGAGCAAATGCAAATACAGGCGCGATTAATCGACTACCGAGTGTCGGGTAAGATTCGAAAAATGGTTCGACTTAAGCACTGTGTCCACAAGTACGTTACGCAGCACGTTAGTAAAGGACGTGTTGTGAAAGCTAAATGCAATTTTTGCACTTGGACGAATCGAAGAAACACTACGAGAATGATTCTTCATATAAAGGATTCATGCAAAAAGTGCCCGGCAGTAGTTAAAAAAGAAATGAGTACAGAAGCGTGTACTCCTAATCCTGATCTGGATAATCCGGATAATAAATAAAACATGATAATATTTATAATGAGCTCGAAGCCAATGAAAAGATTCCAGATACGTTGATTCTCAAAACTGAAAATCCTAATACTAGTGATCCTGGATCAAAAAGGAAAGTGAATGATTTAGTAGACAATTACATCTGCTGGAAAATTCCAGAGGTACTACAGGTAAGATTATTTATATTTATCAAGTATGTGTATGTAAGTATTATTTTATAGATTGCAAAGAGCAGACTTTAATATTGTGAATAATTTTATAAGTTTTCAATTTCGTCTCCGCTAATATAAAATATTGAAGTCTAAATTTTGTTGCGGTATTCAACCCACAAATTAGAAAAATTATAAGTTAAAATTTTCTATGTTAATTCCGTTTCAGAATTAAATTTCAAGGATTTCAAAGATCCAAAAAGGCGTTTACACTAGATTTAAAAGTTTTCACAAAAATTTCCCAAAAATTTCGAACATTTCATAATGATTTCAAGGATTTCAAAGATTTGAACAAGGGTACAGTACACCAGATTTTAAATATTTCAAAGCATTTCAAAGATTTTAAACGATTTCAAATTTTTTTAGAAGTTTTCATAAGATATCACAAAGATTTTCAATATTTAATGATTTCAAAAGAATATAAAAGATTTCAAAAAGACTTCACCAATATTTCAAATATTCCAATGATTTCAAACGAATACAACAGATTTTAGAAACATTTCACAAAAATTTCAAAGACTTGATAAGGATTTCAAAAGAATACAAGTATTTCAAATATTTCGAAAAGTGTAAACTACGCTAGATTATAAAGACTTCAAAACATTTAAATGATTTTCAATGAGTTCAAAAGGTTTCAACAGATTTGGGAAGATATTAAAAGATTTTGATGATTTCAAACGAACAGAAAAGATTTCACGAACAAGGATTAAAGAAAGTTTTTAAAAATATTTGAAAGGTTTCAAAAGATTTCAAAAAATTTAAGAAAATTTTTATAGATTTCAAAGCTTTCAATGACTTAACGAATTTCAGCAAAGTTACAGTACAATAGATTTCAAAGATTTAATAAGATATCACAAAGATTTTTAATATTCAGTGATTTCAAACGAATATAACAAATTTAAGAATGATTTCGCATATATCTAAAATATTCCAGTGATTTCAAACAAATACAAAAGACTTCAGAAAACTTTTTAAAAAATTTGGAAGAATTCATGAGGATTTCAAAAGATTTCAAGATTTTCAATGATTGCAGCAAAGGTGCAGTACGCCAGATTTCAAAGATTTTAAAACATTTTGTTTAATAATATATGTCTCCTAAAATTTGAATTTGAATCATTAGCTAGTGTCGCCATCTGAGGGAACAACTTTGGTAAAGAAGGTGAGATTCGTGTCATGTCGCAACGCAAGCAAACGTGTGTGTATCACAATTGTAACAATTACAAGCTTTTGTACATTAAATATGCATTTAATCGAATACAGTGAGTTATTTCATTACGACAAAACATAATTCAAAACACATTTCAATGATTTTAAATGATTTCAAAGGTTTCAACCAAATTTATAAAATTTTAATGCATTCAAACAAATAAAAAATATTTCACAAATAAAGATTGAAGAAAGATATCCCAATATTTTAGAAATTTCAGAAAGATTTCAATGATTTCAAAGATTTCACAAAAGCTTTACAAAATTCCAAAATATTTCTCAAAGATTTCACAGAAATTTCAAGCTTTCACTGAAGTTTGTAATACTTAAACATATTCAAACGAACTCACAAAGATTTCAAAATATTTCACGAAGATTTTAAGATATTCCCAAAGATTTTACAAAGAAGACTTATGTTCGCAAAAAATTAAGAATTTGTTTATTTATGATTTGGCTTTCTTTAGGAATTGTTGGCCAATATGAAATGAAGTGGCTCATTTTTTACATGTACAACAAGTTTTTATTTCATCATTAATTGTAAAAAAAGGAGACCTGGAATAACTTGATTTCTTGACCTGGAAAAGACCTTCAATTTTGGTCTTAATAATCGCTGGATACACTGTTTATACACATTGTTTAAAATTTTTATTTTCATTGTAATAAAATATAAATTAAAAAATTATTTGGGGTTTTTTCAGTTGGAATTGCAGACTCTCTTAACAAGAGGAATCTATTGTTCTAGTTCTTCCCTTTCGCTGAATTTTTAAAGGTAAAAAAAGACGTGGATCAAAGAATTACAGATGCACCCTGTTTGGGTTTACAGATGGATGGTTGGCCAAATATTCTTTGGGCAGCCATCGTAAACATTGTGAGGACCACACCAGAACCAATTTTTGCTGAAACAATTCCTACAGGAGCAGACCATCACACCGGACAGCACATTGCTGATATGATGATTGCGATCATAATTAAAATTGGTGCTCTCAAAGTTATCGGTATTGCGACTGATAATGCTTCACCAATGAAGTTAGCATGGACTGCCAATGGCTGTTTGTTGCACGGTATTCATATTTCCTTCAAAGATATCTGCTTGGAAACAACCTGCATCGTTGTAGTAAGAAAGTCCTGCGTTTCTGTGGTGAATGAGGTAAGAGGAAGTCAAATCCTCCGAGCAGTTTTCGTCAAAAAGCCACGAACGGAAAGAGATGCACAGAAAGAAGCAGGTAGTTTAATATTTTTTTTACCGCAATTACTCGATTATAAATCATATAAATTTCATATTTTAACGAAGATATATGTATTTCATATTTTCAAGATGCTGTGCCAAGCAATCAGCATTGCACATGCAAGGAAAGACAAGATTTGGGAAAATATTTACTTGCATGAGGAGTGTTCTATGCAACAGATTTCCACTTCGAGAGTTTACGTAGATCCTAGAGCGGAAACAATTATGAGCGCAGGATGAAAAGATATTCTACTGGATTGTAACTTCTAGAATAATCTTGAGGAAATAATTAATTTCCTAAAACCACTGGTGTCTTGGCATCACAAAATAGAGACCCAGTGGGCACAAAAACATAAACGTCCTGAGAACGTTCTAGAGACGTTCCTAGGACCTTTGTGTCAATCCAATTGATGTCCTAAAGACGTCCCATGTTCCAAAGATCGTCTTTGGAACATGGGACGTCTTTAGGACATCAATTGGACTGACACAAACGTCCTAGGAACGTCTTTAAAACGTTCTCAAGACGTTAATGTTCTTGTGCCCACTGGGATATTAATCAAAAAAGCGAGGCTCAGCTCGACCGTAGCAATGGAAGAGCCTCGCCCCTGGCGGATTTTCTCCCGAACTACCAGCTCAGAGCAGCAAGAATTAAATATTGACACTTACTGAAAGCAACGCACTGCAAACAGATTCTAATTAAATCCGATAAATAAATTTGTTGCATGTAGAATTTTCATAGAATTTGATTAATTTACGCGGAAAATCAAACATAATTTTTCAAACGATTCCCTACATTCAGTAAGAATCATTCAATTTCCCAAATTGTGGGGAATGTTCCAAAAGTTTTGTATGAATTATTATAATTTTAGGGAAATTTCCCCAAAAATGGTAGGTATTATCTAATTTCATGTATTTTAGGGAATTTTCCCCAAATTTTTAGTGAATTATAAGAAATTTAGGAAAATTTCCCCAAATCTTGGGGAAAATGATAATCCCCAATGAAAATATGTGGGTTTCCCCACTACAAAGTGGGGAAAATTTTCGAAATTTTTAAATTGTAGGATCCTATATAGGAAACTACATAGGATCTTATATAGGATGCTACATGTTTCACCTATAGGTTCTACCTATGAGAAATGACTCTGTAGGATCCTACGTCTTCCCCCATGTAAAATCCTTTGACTTTCCCGACTAAAATCCTATGACTTTACCTTCACAAAATCCTACGTTCATACCTATGAATTGCACCTACGCCAAGACCTATGAACTTCACCTACGTAAAATCCTAAAATCTAACCTATGAAATACAATTAATATTTAAGGAGTGCGCAGTAGTTTCCTATAAAAACTACGGCTGCGCAGTATTTTGTTGGTGTTTTAATCTTGCCGACTATGCACCCAAAACTTTTAAAACATATCGATTTTAGAAAAAGTTATATTCCAATTTGGGATTTCACATAGGTGCAGTTGATAGGTTAGATTGTAGGATTTCACGTAGGTGAACTTCATAAGTCTTAGAGTAGGTATAGTTCATAGGTAGAAACGTAAGATTTTGTGAAGGCAAAGTCATAGGATTTTGAGTGAAGAAAGTCGCGGGGGAAGACGCTGGAACCTAAATAGGGTGCTATACAGGACCCTATATAGGATCCTATGTCATTTCCTATAGGTTAAATCTATAGGTGAAACACTAGGGTGGCTCTTATTTTCAAAGATTGCATTTTCTTCACGCTATCCCCCAGTTTGGTTCCATTTTATGTAAAAATCATTTTTGCAAAAGTTGAGCTTAATTGGATTAAGGGAAATGGTGCACCTGGGCCCTTGAACATAAAAAAAACATATAATTGAAGAAAAACCCAAGTTTATTTGTTTATTTTTTAAATTTTCAATTATGTAAAAAAGCATTATACAAAAGTTTTAGATCTATTCAAAATGCACATATTATTATCAATGACTTTTTTTGTATGACTAACATTTTCTGAGAAAAATTCGTAGATCATTTGTTTTTACTACAAATCTTGATGCTTAGATAACGACTCTTTTTTATAACCTGGGAACTTTCGGCGATATTCACTCACAATCTGAAGCACATACTGTTTCTGTAGTTCGTTTTTCGTAAATAATATTTTATATTCTTCCATAAGCTTAACGCCTGTCTCAGCCGAATCATTCACAACTTTCAATTTACTTACTAACTCCAGTCCCTTAACAAAACTTTCATTTTTGGGCCACTCCGACGGTTCTGTTCTAAGGAATTCATCATTCAAGTTAAATCTTCCGAAAAGTCGTTTAGTGTCGGCAGAAACGATATGCTCAATTCCATTTTTAATCATTTCTGGGATTACATCGATTTGAACTTGTACTCGCTTCACATTCTCATTTGATGATTTTTTTCCGCGATTCAATGCATTGAACATTTTTATTTTTGATTCTGATGACAATTTCGGATCAAAGAAAGCTAATGCGACAGTTTCATAGCTCAAATATCCTAAATGACTCATTAGCTTTTTTAATGCAACACGAGAGATACCGGGGTCGACCACTTGATATTCATGAAGTTTTGACAAAACCCTGAAATCCAAATATGGTGCATCAGTAGCAGAAGGAGCACAAAGCCATGCTTCGATGTACAGACTTACAATAAAAATACAAATATCACATATCGCATTCTCTTCTTCTGGAGCTAATACAAATTCACGACGAAAGAGAAAGATTTCAAGGAATAAATAGGTTTTGCCATCCACCTCGCTTGATGGTTGGCCCCGGAATATGGAAAAATAGTCCACTAGTTGGTACTTCGCCAAGGAAAATTATTACTTATTCCAAAAATCCATATAATCCTCTCTAGGTAGCTCTTCCTTCAAAGTATATTTAACAAAGTCAAGGATTCGAGATACGTCACCCTGATTAAAGTTTCATTTGACACATTCGTTTTCAATCCCTGATCGAAAATGATGAGCATTGATTCCAGATCAAGCCTTTTGAAACTTTTTAAAAATCAATACAGTTGGACTTGTAGTTCGGCCCAGTTTTCCCTCGAAAACGCTTCTAAGAATAACTTCATATATATGTCTACAATCGAAGTACAAAAGATCTTTTTCTAAAAAATTTTCTGTTAAATGCGCGCACCTCTATAACTTTCAATATTTGATACTGTTGTATCGAAAGCTAATACTTTAACAAAAGCTGGGAGACACCATTCAACAAGAATTTCACAAACAGCAAATGCCTGCTCTTTTCCAGTTCCAGATTGCAGTACAGGCACTCCAAGAAGCTGTGCAGCATCGCCATTCGAAAGAATCATAGAAAGTCGATCGACGGTCTCTTTACCTGTTAACGCAGAAAGTAACATCCCATCCTAGTGCACGACAGCAGCTTGCAGTTTCGTTTCCATGAACTGCTTTTTGATTAAAGACGCCTTTTCTTCCCGTATTCACTGATTTTACATTTACCTAAGGCCGCAGCAAGCTTGGGAGTCACTAGTGTACGGCTCCCTCGCGCTCGTTTTTCTTTTGGCGATGAAAATTCTAATTCTGCATCTTCTGGGAGAGGAGTTTCCACCACAGTATTATAAGTGGATTTTTCAGCAACTGATACATTTATATCGATACCTGATTACAAACTGCTGTTGCTTGTAGATGACTTCAAATCGGCAGTTTCATCCTTAAAAGAAAAAGAAGAAACTTAACGATGCAAAATTTAATTTAAGAACTAAAATGTAGAAATAATTAGGATTATGGCATGGTTCTAATTTTTTTATACATTACTCACTAAGTCGTTCAATTTCAATATTGCTTCCCTCCTTTCTCATCTACGCTGTCTCTTCTCGTTATGCAACTTTTCTTTCGCTTAGAAGTTCTTTGTGATCGATTCCGAACAAAGACGCTTGTCGACCCTTTAACCTTTGATTTTCTTTAAACTGCTTATCTTTTTCTATAGAAATATGTTACAAAGTGCAATTTCGAAAAGATCCTCCAGCTTCAATTTGAAATTTGCTTGTGTTTTCTTATAAGCATCCGATTTTCCCCCAGCGTGTTCTTGCAGTTGTCTCCATTCTTGGTACAAACATTCTAATTTTTCGATGTATTTTCTCGCTTCCTGACTTGGAATTCGTGCTTTTTTCCAAAAAACAATAACCCCTGCAATGCTAGTCTGACACTTTCGCGTAAAGTTAACTTCATACCACGAAGATTAAAAAATAATACACTTGAAACGTCTTTATTTGATGGCAATTTATTTTCAGATATTTTATGCCAGTAATATCCAAGTAAATAATTTTTCTCATGCAATAGATGGGCAGAGGACATTGTGACATAAAAATTGATTTTGACTCGTCCGATATCCGAGAGATAACTGCGTCAGGTATGTCTCTGAGTATCTGCATCTGCTCACTACACTACTATATTACTACTATACTACATTCGTATGAGGTACATTGGTACCATATGCCAGGCAGGCACACACCAGGTAGCGCTTGGACAAAAACCCTCAGGAAACAGGGCAGACACAGATAGACTAAAAGAAAAAGAGTGCTACGTTCTTCATGGAAGCCCCTAGACTATCCTCTACTAGATTACTTGGAGTAGCTTTATTTGTAGCATACATTTTCGCATTTTTCTCGAAAACAGTTAGTCATACGAGAAAAAGGCATGGATGTGCATTTTGAATAGATCTACAACTTTTTTATGAAGCTTTTTTTTATATAATTGAAATTTTGCAAAGTAATGAAATAAAATTGGTTTTTTCTTCAATTATATGGTTTTCTTATGTTCAAGGGCCTAGGGGCACCCTTTCACTTATTCCGATTAAGCTCAAATTTTACAGGAATTATTTTTACATAAAATGGAACCAAACAGGAGGGCAGCGCTAAAAAAAATCGCAAAACATTTTTTGCAAAGATTAAATAAGAGCCACCCTAGTGAAACACATAGGATCCTATATAGGAACCTATATAGGAATTTTCATTAGGGAAGAGTCTTTGTATATTTTTCGACGCCGCAGCACTTGTTCCAGAAGGATTGCTTGTGGTTCATGTGTGTGATGAGAGAAGTATGCCTGCCGGTGCGTTATGAAATTGATCGTCAAGGGGACGTAAATCACAAAAACGAAAAATCTAAAGATGAGTGAGGATATGAATAATCCACAACTTGAAAAGAAATCAATGGAGAATATTTTTAAAGAGTGGGGACTTGAAATTTTGATGAATGTTTTGAATGGTATGTCCGAATAGTGTACATTCATCTATGTAAAGAAATTAATTAAGCCAATTGGCCTACGATTGAAACTCATCAGTGTATGGAAAAATAATTGCCATACAAAATTGCCAGATTCCTTTTTGCAGTTCAAAAATGTATTGGTTTGGAATTCATTTCCTGAAATTATTTCCAAAAGGTAGGAGTTCGAATTTTTGACTTTTGGATTTTTGTTTCTATTGGAAATTCATAACCTGTGAAACATGCATTTTTGATTTTGCAAAGTAACTCTAATTTTGTTAAAAAGACTATTTAGCCCAAATGTTTATCAGAAGTTGATATTGTTACATTCTCATCTCAATGAGAAGGTATTGGTTTTATGTGAAAAATTACTTTTGCGGATTCAATCAAATGCCGACGTTTTGAGGCCCCCTGAGTCAGAAAAAACGGTTTTTACGAAGGTGTCTGTCTGTCCGAATGACAATTTATAAATGGAGTCTGTGCTCGACCAAGTATGAGTTATTGGTGAATTTAAAGTTAACTTGTTGATTCGGCGGAAATATTCAATTAATTTGGGCGTGGTATAGAATACCACGTCACAATATGTTTTACAAAAAATGTACCAACTTTGGTCGTTAGATTTAATTTCGATGAGTTTCTCATAGAGAACTTCCAGTTTTATGCCTATACTGGGATCGGAATATCCTTACGAAGCGGGCTGTTGTTCACGATAGGTTGGGCATTGTGGTGTCTGATAAGCGGTCACAGCACTTCACAATTATCGACGTGACGGTTCTCCTAGACCGAAGCATATAATACATAGACCAAAATCCAAGGGCAAGAAATCATGAGGGTTCTGCAATTGAAAAGGGTTACAATTGAGTTACAACATCGATGTCAAAATTTCCCACGAGTAGGTAGGCACAATACGAGATCGGAGCGCAAATGTTGCAGTCGGGGTGTAGACGCTTGTGTCTCTGCTCGTTCGTTCGGTCGTTAATCGTTTCCAGCTAGTGATAGTGTGCGCTCTCGCTTCCCCGCCATGGAGTCGATCACCTGTTCCTTGCCACGACCTGGCCATCTTCATCGCAGCTGTAAGTGGCAATAAACTGTTTTTATTCTTTTATGAAAGGTCTTTCATTGTGTTAACCTTCATCGGCTTGCCACTTTCCATTTGCCCTCCATGTTGTGCAAATTGTCTGAAATTCTCATCATTTTCAATTAATATACTTATGAGAAGTGATTTTATATGTGCCTTGCCAAATTAGTAATGGACTGTGATTATGATATATTATACTTGATTTATGCCATTGATTTATATGTATTTATTTTATAACTTGATGATTTTTGGTGCTTATGCAAATGATTTTTCCTTGTGTGCCAATGATTTATCGAAATTGTTTGACATGTGCCATTTATTATTGGTGATTATGTACCATTTATTAGTGACGATTATGTACCATTTGCATATGTAATAACACGCTATAATATTTTTCCAGACCATTCGAAAAAGATGAAAGTTGAGAGACAAGCCAAAATCAGTATAAAAACGAAACCAAAAGAGGAAATCGATTTAAAAGATTTCACTTGTAAATTATTGAAATCGATTTAAAATCCAGGAAAAATACATTTTTATTCTTATTGAATACTTCAAGCGCCGAACGAAACAAACCGTTCAACCACGCAATATGTTCGATCCTACAGCTAGCAATACCCGCGACTCGAGCCAAGGTCACGCGACGTATCTTAGAAACAAAGGGTCCTGCGAAGAAAGTAAACTTATTTTCGAACTCGAGAATTAATTAAAAACCAAATTAAAATTTCATTTACAATTTTCGACCAAAATGGGAATTTTCAATTAAGATTCCACATGAAACGAATATACAGGGTGTCCCATCAATAGAAAATTAAAACCTAACTTAAATTATATCAAATTGAGAGCAGGGAAAATTATAATTATAATGTCTAACCCTAAAACTACACAAAGCGACCACGATAGCTTGAATTTAGAAGATGCCGCTGCACTTTTAATCCAAAACAATGGTTTGAATAATGTTACGACGAGACCAATAATAACGAATATGGTCTCAACTACACTCAAAAATTTGGGAGCAATCCCAAAAATGATAAATAGATCAATAGGTGGCGGCAGAGGTTTCATTAGAGAAAATACAGAAACCGCGATGACTAATAATAGGTTAAAAAGAAACCGATTGATAACACATTATTTTGGGAGCATGAAAATTTACCCACACTAGGCGCGCCTGTAGAAAGGAAAACCCTAAGAAAAGGAACAAACGAAATTGTTCACCTAGAAAATAAAGGTAGTTCAGAAAGTCACCCCCCCCCCCCTCAAACCAACAACGAAACTCTTGATTGCGATTCCTTTTAAAACTTTTAGAAAACTTTTAGAAAGCGTAGAGTTCAATGAATTTATAAAATAACAATAGGACAGATTTTGTAAAGAAAAGGCAAACAATTTAAGGTTTCGATTAGACCCTTCAGCACATAATTCTTTTGAAAACAAAAGCGAAATTGAACCTATTTGCAGGAAAAATAAAAGCGAATCCCGAAATAGACAGTCAGTTCAATTCGATTTGAGGGCACAATTAAAAGAACATAAAAAATCTTCTCACAATATTGAAAACCGTAGGCAAACAAGAATTAATAACTTAAAATTACAAGATACAGATGACAGTGAACCATTAGAAGACAGAACCTATTCGAATGAAAATAGAACACGTAGACTCTCGACAATAACGGACAGGTCAAACGGACATTCTAGAATCCACACAAATAATACAGATACGGATAACGAGTCTGAAATTAATAAAAATAACGAAATAATTCCAGCAACATTTTTTCCTTTTTGCATGATCCAAACGCCATTTAAAATTATGAGTAATTCGCCGATTAAATTCAGAAACAATAAAGAGGACAGTCCCGCGCATTTATTGGATGAATTAAAAAGATTCAAAAGGGGGTACAAAATAAACGACCGCGATATTTTAGGAAATTCGGACGCAGTACTGATTGAAGATGCAAAAGATTGGTGCGAAATAAAGAAAAATTCCGAAAGATGTTTATCGGGTTTTACCGAAGATTTCCAAAACGCTTATATTGACGAAAGGTTCTCGGAAGAAATAAAACAAAAAATTTAATTTTGTATCCAAAAAAGAAACCAAGACATCCACTCGTATTTAACTGAAATCAGAAAGTTTTTACCAAACTTCATCCGAGAAAAAGTCGCGAATGGGAATTACGTAGAATCTTTTAAAACATTCGCATTGAATACAAAATTTACTGAGCTAGCCGAATCAAAAATTCGAGGGCGAGTTTTACAAATTACTGAACCTAAGATTGAGAGAAAAAGTGAACAAAAGCGTAATAGCGGTAACGGGGTTAAAGATAATTCGGAGAATAATAAAGATTTAAGGGAAAATAAGGATAACCAAAACGGAAACCAAAGTTAAAACAATCATGGAAAAAGGCAATATAAAAAGAGATATGCATTTTCACCTTTCGGGTTTCCATTCCAACCTATTCCTAACCAATATCAACAAAATTTCAGACCTAACTTCAGATCTAGATTTCCACCTCGTTTCCAATCGAATTTTCAACCTATATTGCAAAACAATATACCAAGATATCCATTCAACGCCTACAATCAAATGTTACCAATGCTCAGTCAAATCACGTTAGTCTCAAATCAGGGTCAAAATAATCCTATGATTAAACTTCCTACAAAAAATGCGGAAAACAATTCAGGAAATAATAACAAACAAAATTCCCAAAAATCGAATTATGGAAATAAAAATTTAAAAATCGGATAACAATACTAACAGGGACTTACAAGACAAAACAAGTTCCTATTCTGATGAAAAACAGGACACAAATACAAAAACGAATGTGAACACAAATAGTTTAAACTGTTATCGTAGTGGAATAGCGGGCCCCTTTGTAAGAGAATGCCCATATTATGTATACAACCAGGGAAACTGGAGGGACGGGTATTAGGACCAAAAATAGTACAACCTAATACCGAAACGCCAGAATTTCTAACTTTGGATAAAGATAAAATAACAGAGACACGTTTCCATCTGGTGACATAATTCGAAAATAATTTATTTCGTATTTTGGTAGATACATGTGCCACACATTCATACGGTGACAAGGAATTGCTGGAAAAATCCAGAATGTTATAAAGTCGAAGAAAGTATGGAAAAAAATGTACTAGAGAAAGTAACACAAGGAGTCCAACACTAAAATACAGCGAAATCCCCTAGTATCTATCAATCCTAACTAATCTGAAAAATATAAAACGCCCAAATTGCTATAAACAGCCCTACGAGAGAAATCAAGAGCTTAATAAGTATCCCCACGAGCAAAAAATTCCAACCCCTAGAGAGCATCCACACCGAAGACACTAACGACAACTCAAGCACACAAGACTCATTTAGTTTAAGGAAACCGAAATTCAAAAGGAAAAATAAGGAGAATAAATTAGGAAAATTGTTCACAATAGTAAGTATGAGGACACATATAAGGATAGCGATAGTAATATTTGAAAAATTAAAAAACTTACTAATCAAAAAAACTCGAAAAAGGAATCGCAGAAAGGAAATGAGATATCGGAAACTGATAATAAAAATCAATGGATTATTTTCAAAAATATAGCAACAAGATTAAATAATATTTCGGATAGGTTACGAAAAATCGATGAACAAGATGATTATTCGTCAAAATAATGCGAAGGTATTTTTGAGCTTAACGAAAGTCAATATTCACAATTAGAAAAACTTTTAGAAAACAAAATAAAAGTATATCAGGGAAAAGAACATAGAGCGATTTACCTAACAAAAAATAAAATTGACGTCCTTGGCCACGATCCCATTAAACAGCGATATCACCACGTGAGCCGGACTTTCGTTTCCGGCGTGAAAGTGTATGATAGCGGTGAATTTTTGATGCTGAGCTTTTCTGATGATTGTGGTGAAATTTGAGGTGAGTGAATTGTGGATGTATCTAGAAGGGTTTTGTTTGTGAGAGATTGATTGAGAGATTGAAAGATTGACAAGGGGATGGGGATATTTTCGGGGATCAAGGCAGCAAGGAAAGCAGGAATTTAGATCAGGAAGTTTTCAGAACAACGAAAGGGGAGA
The DNA here is from genome assembly GCA_011634705.1 of Andricus grossulariae. Lineage (NCBI taxonomy): Eukaryota > Metazoa > Arthropoda > Insecta > Hymenoptera > Cynipidae > Andricus > Andricus grossulariae. The sequence goes on from JAABKJ010007545.1 coordinate 224,308,931, forward strand.
ATAAAGAAAGGAGGGCAAGGGAAAAGTATAGGAAAACGGTAGAAAGGGATAGATTGAGGGCGAAGAGCATGGGATCGATTGAGGCATTCATCAAACGGAAGAAAAGGGAAGCAGTGAAGACAAGGAAGATATAGAGTCAAACTTAAAAAATCCAAAAAAATTTGGATCGCCGCCCGAAAAACATAGTTTTGTAGAGATGATGAGAACAATAAGGGGCAGAAAGAGACATAGCTGAGGCTAAAGATCCGATAGAAGAGGAAAGATTGAACGAAACGCGCGAAATGATGATAGAAGTAATGGGGCTGTATGAAGAAAAGCAGGTGAAAAGTTTAGAGGAAATAAAGACAGAAATAAGGCGGGAAATGGCGAAATTTATAAAAGAAATGAGGAAATGGAAAGAAGTTAGGGAAAAGCTAGTGAAAAGGATGCTGACGTTCGAGCACTCACTAGAAAAGAAGGAAGAGCCCAATAAAAAGGTAGCGGAGTTAGATGGTAGAATAAAAAAAATAGAAAGCTCTAACCGGGAGTTTGGAATTGGGGAGAGTGGGAATAAGGAGAAGGAATAGCTGAGACAAATAGAACGAAGAATGGCAAAGAAAGAAAGAGGAGAAAGGGAAACAACATAGTGATAAAGAGTCCAAGATTAGAGGGGAAGGAGCTGATGGAAAGAGTGCAAGAAGTAGTAAAAATAATTAATGCTAAGTTAGAGATGGAAGAAGTGCGAAGTGGAGGAAGGGAAGAGCGACGAGCATTTGAAGCATCCTTTCCTATTCAAGTACGTTTCGCTTTCTTCTATTAAATTTTCTCCCTCTATTCCTAATTGTCTCTCCATTAAACAAGTTTAAACTATATTCCTTCCGTCACTTCCCATACTTTTTCCTTATATTTGCATGCCCCATTTACTAATCTCATTTTTATTTCCTCTCTATCTACTTCTTTTAATACTATATATCACGGAAATGAATACCGCAGGGAGCAATGAGCTAAGCGGGTACTTTTCGCAGACCTAATTGTGTCGAAAACTATTTTGATATTTCTTTCCCCACTCCTACTCTATCTTCAGTTTCCTTATATACTTCCTTCACTTTCTCTATTGAACCTGCACTTAATCTCCTTTTGGTCATAACCTTCGAAAGCTTATTTCCATCTACCGGTGGGAATGCTGTCTTCATATGCACAAAGAAAGCACATACTTTTCCTTTTTTTGCATCGATTTATTTTTTATTGCATGTTGAAGTATTTATATATTTTCTCTAGTGCTTCTACCTTGATGGTAACCTGCTTGGCTTTTTGTTAATATCCCGCTACCTTCTACCTCCATCTCTCCATTTCCGCCTCTCCGTTTACTCCACGACATACACACACAATCTTTATCATCTCCTTTCTGGTTCTCTGCTACCATAAATCCACTCTTCATTGGTCAGCCATCTATTCCTCCCACTGTCCCTCTCTTTAACCTTTTCATTTGTGCTTCTATCTCCTCGTTCTCTAGCTCTCTCTAGACTTTTCATTTTTTAATAAAAAATCATCCAGACCAACCATTGTCAAAATTGTCCCTAGAACTGTTGCAAAACTTATATGTACCATTAATAAATTTGCTTGTGCTTTATAAACTCTTTTTCTTAATTGTTCATAACAATCGTTATAAATAAAAACAATCAATGACCAGAATTTATTTTTTTAAATTTATTAACCTTCAACACAACTTTTGAAATTAGGAAATATCTCGACTAATCGAATTAGCAATTTTCTGATCATCTTTGGTGGCTCACTTTTCGCTAATAGAATCTGTAAAATTTTACCAGTAATTGCTTCCATTTTATCAATTTTGATTTGAGGAGCAAAAAGCATAAAAACTCATTCAAGATGATACTCATTCCCACATTCCAATATTTTTCCTAATAAGGAAAGTGTAAATCGTTCTAATGTATCATTGTTCTGATTATGAGAAAACATAAAAAGTGATTTTTTATCGAATGACTGTGCTGTACAGTAGCGAAACCTGGACCTATCAAGAAATGAATAAGTGTAAAATTAACGCCATTAGCATGAAATTCCTTCGCATGATACGCGGTAAAACACTGATGGGCAAAGTTAGTAATGAGGTCATCCTTAAAGGATGCCGTGCAGAGGGGACACTTACTTTACACATGTGAAAGCAAATCATTGAGGCTATAGAGGTATGCCAGGATAGAAAAGTGTGGCGACAAAAAGTTTATAAAAAGAGTGTCAGTGAAGTGAATGACGCCTAAAACAAATGGCCTCGGATACTCATGGGCCCGAGTGGGGAGCTTCACATGATGACTTTGCGAGTTTCTTTACTGGGGGCGATCGCTGGACAGATTGATCAGCCGCCTGAGTCGGATCAGTGTTGCGAAACGAACGTGTTATTAAAATTAATAACACGGGAATTCTATATCAATCTAAGAATCTATACCCCCTTCCCTACATTAAACCTTCCAATTCCAGCCTTGATCCTAATTGTTTTTCATTTAAAATTAGAAACAATTAATTTTATGTTCAAAGGCAATCTATAAATTCCTTGTTGTCATTTCTCAAAATACACACTAGCGGAAGTGATTTTATTTGCTAGAAGGGTTAACAACATTGCATTCTAAAGGCTATAACAATTTCAAAATTGACAACAGGCCTTGAATTTAGTTGATTGGCCTAAATCGCTATCGAAATTAATAAAAAATATTTGGAATGCGCAGTTTTTAAATCTTAACGAATACCACGCTATCGAAGTATATGTTACACACTATGTTATAAACCTTGTGTTACCCATGCCTAGTAAAAATTATGCGAACGTGCTATTGTCCGCGCGTATGCTGACTCAGTGCGGGAAATTATTGTAGAGCCGATAGAAAATCAAATTCCAACTCCGGCCTCTATGCCTGTCACACGCATAGCACGAACTTTCGAGTAATTTTTAGACTCGATGGAACAATAAATAAGATGCGTGTAGTTCGCAGCAACAAACAATTTCGGTCTAAGAATAATGCAATTATCATACTCTGCACTATTTAATTTTGAAAATCAAATACTTGAACTCAAAAAATTGGGCCTCGAATTATTTAAATTGAAGAATTTTTGGAAAATTATAGAAAACTCTATTCCAATTATCCAAACAAAATTGAATATTTTTTAATAATAAGATTGAATTAAAAACCTGGGCTTCAAGAAATGGGCCTTGAACTATTTCAATTAAAGAATTCAAAATTCCAGTCTGAGGATAAATTAAAAATCAGAGTCGGTCCTATTTGAAATAGGAAAATTCTGAGATTGCAATAGTTTGAATTTTTTTACGGACAATGCAGAAGTTTTCATCTACTATGTATTAACTTGTGAAGAAGAAAAAATCGGGCAGAAAAACAAAAAAAATGTTAGAACAGAATTAACAAACCTGATAAAATAATTAAAAATGACTGCGGCTCCATTCGCTTCAGATACTGACGAAAGTTCTAACTCTCTTTCCGCGTGAAATTCATCGCCAAAACCTCCGGAAAATACGTTCTCAGATTTTTTTAAATATTTTGAAATAACTCCTGAAAAGGCCGATAAAATCGTTAAAGCCAGTACTACTCAGAGAAATAGCAATCTCGAAAGACCAACTTAAAAGAAAAATTTAATTAGATCCATTGCAGAGGAAATTTTGAAAAAAAAATTAATAAATGAAGATCTAAAATTTTTTTAAATATAGCTGCATGGTCTATCAGAAATTTATTATAATGGAGTGGAAAGAATCAAAATGGAAATTGAATAATTGAAAAACGAACTTTTTTAGTCCTCAGTAGCCAAAATGTATAGCTCATGAGCTAACATAGTACGCGTGGTAAAGAACAAGACCTAAATGCGGTTCATAGCACAGATACCGTAGCTCAAGCAATCGCCGACACTATGTGAATCCAGCAGGCAGCTAGTTTTATCCCAACTTACGATGGCAGAAATATTCTTGTGCAAGACTTTATACAGTACATCGCGAACGCCGCAAAATACGTTCGAGCAGCACCTGAATCCTCCCTTCATCACCATAGCGTTAAGTAAGCTCACAGGCCTAGCTAAGGGATGTACGCGAAACAAGAAATTCAAAAAAATTACAGACCTAGTTGACTTATATAAAGGTCGGTTTGCCCCGGTTAAACCCAACGAATACTACTTCAGTGAAATATATCGCCTAGCAATTCAAAAAAGAACGATTCGGTTAACGAATATTATGATCGTGACTAAAGATCTTATAATGGTGATGACAGATCAGATAGACATTATTATGATCGCTGTCAATCTCCGCGTCCCAGGTATCCTCTCGACTATCAATACTTTCCTAACCCACCATACCAACTCAAATCATCATTGGATATAAACGGGAGTGATTCCTCTGGAATGACCACTTCCGTTACCCCAGCTAACCTTTTTAAATAAGGAGATATCCTGCTGTACGTAAGCCCTCTGGCTAAAACTAGTAAAACAGAAACCTGTGGCACAGAATGTTTTCGAAACCGATACGGAACAAATAATAATAGACGCTGTAACTGAAGAAATTCAGGAAACATTCTCCCATGTAGATAGATGCGAATTAGAAAAACGCAGTAGCAAACCATCCGTAGACTCTTCTTTCAAAGAGAAGGATTCTGAAGAACAAAATTCTTCTTCCATAGTAGAAAATAAGAAATCCAGTAAACACAGATATAAGGGTAGGCAAACCATCGCAATCTGTCAAAGAAGGATCTATACTCTCGTCCCTACCGAAGCGCGAAGCAGCATTTGTTACCCCTTTGCCAAAAAAGGGCCCGCTGTATGGTTTATCCCATATCTCACAACAAACATTACGTAGCCACCTACTATAATAAAAGAGTCAAAATATAGTATAGTAGGCAGTAGTCTCACCGATGACGCCTTCTTTAGCCACTTCAATCCGCTTTAACGTCCGAATGTGGGGATAGCCAAAATATTTTATTTGGAAAGGTTACCTTCAAAATTTCTTGAATTGTTGTTGTTTTTTTCTTAGAGCTAAAAATATTAAAGATTTCATAATTAAGGTTATGAAACTCGTATGTTTATTTGGCACAATGATTATGAATTATAATCACAATTAAAGGAATTTAAAACTTATTATTAAAAAGCTTTGAAACTTAATTAAAGATTCAGAAACTTAACTACAGTCAAACTCGGCGATAGTCTCGGTTTTGGGGCTGACGGTGGGCGGAACTCCCTGGACATAGATCCACTCCGAACGTAAACAGTCAGGGGCGTATGAACCATTTCCGGTAGATTTTACTGTGTGGTGGAAAGATTTTGAAAATTGTTTTTCCAATACGGAGACAAGGCTAAATTGAATATTTAACGGAAATGAGGAGTAAAGTTTGCAGTTACACGTTAAAATGAATGCATTCCCTGCTTATGTACTTAAAACGTTTGCGGGCCGTTGAGTATCTAGTTTAACCCGGCGTCATGGGGGTTGGGTCTCTGAGATCCGACACATTTTATTTTGCTTAAAGTTCGGTTAGCATGCGTGCGAAGTTGCCATTCTTCTCAGTAGCTGGAGCTGCATATTAGTTTTTCATTTTGATGTAGCCTGGATTGAATTGAGAAATCTTGAAAATAAACCATTTGAAAATTACCCATCATATAAAAATTTTTAATTATAAAGTTAATAGAAAACATTGTTATTTATGTATGCGTTCGGGGCAGACATTTCGACTCCTTTACAGATATACGTCTGCTCCGTTCGCATACATGAATAACAATGTTTTCTATGAATTTTTCAAATTCAAAATTCACATATGATGGGTAATTTTCACCCCGGCGTCATGGGGGTTGAGTCTGTGAGACCCGGCACATTTTATTTTGCTTGAAGTTCGGTTGCTATGCGTGCGACGTTGCCGTTATTTTTAGTAGCTGGAGCTGCATATTACCTTTTTTATTAATAAAGTACTGGTATAATTCATACCTAATAAGCGAGTCTGTATGACCCACCCTTACGTCCGTGTAACACTTTTCCATACCCATGACGCCGGGTTAAAACGGGATCTTTCTCTTGAATAATCGGTCCAGATACTCTGTCCCTCACTTGATTAAACCATTCGAAGACATTAGCATCTAAAACAAAATGCATCCGGTGAAGTTTCATAACCAGGTAGACGAAAAAGTTATTTAACAGAAAATTACTTACATTCATAAATATTAAATTAACTGTCCACGAAGAACACAGTTTTCACAATTCTCACGTCAACACTTGACAGTTTGAGGTTGGGACTCCCGATGCCTGAAGTCAATCGAACCTTTCTTTCTACCATGTGAGATAGACAGAGACCATATACCCATACTCGAGGCGCAGCGTCGATCCTCGAAATGACTAACTCTGTATTACAATTTTGCTAACCAATTAGCTCAAGTAAAAATAAAGCAAACTTCTTGATCTTTATTCATTATATTTATAATGGTAAAATTTCTCAATCTTCGGATCTGACGTCTTTCGAAACTAATTTTCAAATAAAGTGCAAATTTGAATTCGTAAACTAATTTTGAAATGATAAAAATTTTCAATTTCGGAAAATTGAAATTTTAAAAATCGAATCATTTTAGTTAATTTAGTCAAAATGAGCCTTCCACTTGGGCCTTTTTTTCAAATATTGATCAGTTATATCAAAAGATAAAATTTTCTATAAACATAACTTCAACTTTCTGTTGAGAAAATGTACCCGTGAACACTCTCATCAAATTTTTATGACAATAGACTTTTAAGAAACGTAATTTATTGAGAAAATACTCTTGTTCGTAGAAAATTAATATTTTCCATAATTCCTAATCCTTCCAAACTCAATATGGTAAATGAACTTTATGTTGCGTATTCTAGTAGTGCAAATAAATTTTGCTAATGAGCCAAACTTCAATTTGAAAGTTCAAGATAATGATCTTCCAATCCGAAGTTCTTTATGAGGCGAAGCGTATAATTATCCAATTCTTTTATTTTGAAAGAATCTAAATTTATTATTGTTTCATTTCGTTTTTGAGGTTCAAGATTGTTTAACTGAATAACGATTTGGATTAAAATTTAAGTTGAATTTCGAATGCCTTAAAGTTCATATTATACAATTCTCAATATTCGATTCTGAAAAAATGTATGCTCCTCAAAATTAAAAATGTGTATCTCTCAAACATCAAATTAAGGATGGTTAGATCTTGAAGTCACAATAATCAATTCTCAACATCGAACATTACTAATATCAATCTGCAGTCGTTCGAATCTAAAGCATTACGTCCGGTATTGCTTTATTTTATTAATTAAAGTTTAGAAACACGTACGTATAAAATCACCGGAAAAATTTTAATTTTGTTGGCATATATCCAGGCACAGCTGCAGCGGCTTATTCTCACTATATTAAATATATATGTTGAATATGCGTAATATATGCAAGAAGTTTATTATATGTTCAATATATTAAATATTTAATATTAACATTGCAAAAAACCCAATTCGCACCAGTGCACCTTTTACCTAGCCTGTCCAGTACAGCACTCCTTTTGTGCCTAAGAAAAAGGTTTTGGTTGTTTTGGAAAATCGGCAAAGTTGTAGCCCCCAGAAGCTACGACCACGATCGTTCACAGAACGATCGATCCCGACGCGACCGGAAGTAATAGATCGAGCAGATAAAGGGTCCGAGCCTGCTCAACAAAAGAAGCCTCACGCTACTACCTGAGTTCCCACACAACGCAAAGGTAGTGCCCGAAACTCAAAAACAGAGGGAAAACTTTAAGAAAAATAAGCATTGGGCGAAGACCATGTTATGATCAATGAAACCTGGTCAATCGAAAGAGAAACAATAACATCAAACAAATTATTAACAACCATAAACTTTCGTACCATTTCGAGGATTCTGGGAGGACGTCTCACCCCAAGTGAAACTGCAGATCTGTTCAACTCGAAAAATTAGGAAATAGAAAGAATACTCAAAAACAATATTTGAAAGAGAACAAATACATTAGTTGAAAATTCTAATTAATTAAAAGAGTGAAGAGAAAATGAAAAGGAAAAATGACATAAAATACAAATTTCAAATAAATTATGAACTCTAAAATAATATTCCAAATCGATGTAACTTTGCGATATCAGTCATTTATAGACTTTGGCAACGATACGGATTACCACAAATGAAGTAATTAAGGTACAATTCAATTTATAAAAACCCTAAAAAAATATTAAATTGTATGCTTGATTCATAAAAATGATACCTTAATAAAGACTATAGGAAAACATAACGAAAGGAATTGAAAATGGGTAATAATCTTCCAATTTCTCAACTTCTATCTGTCTCTAAAATAAAAAGCATCCGTAGTTGTGAAAATATAAGTTCACTGACTTTTAGAAATGAGTGGAATCAGTAATGATGCGTTATCAAATTATTGAAGGCAGTACCGCGGAAGAACACAAATCGGGCGTGAGAAATGCAATTTTGCAAAATACGACCAAATGTTCGAGCACAGGTGTTCAACTGCCGAAAGCCGTGCCTCTCCCACCCGCTAAATAAGAGTCTACGACAATAATTTAAGCATTTTAGAAAAATAATCTTAACTTGACCGCGCTACGGACTCAACTTAATGATTCCGTCGGTATTCAACTCGAGATCGTTTTTTGCGTACACCTTTTCATTCTTTTCCGAGTCTCGGGATTCTTAAACAATTCTTAAACAATAGTTAGAAACGCCTTGAACTAATGAAGCAGAAAATTGACCCACAAATTACAATATCTTGAAAAAGATATTACTATTATTTCGAAAACGTCAATAAATGGATTAATCAAGTGAACTTATTTAATTGATACCTTTCTCGAACGTATATATATATATATATATATATATATGACAAAGCCACCGAACGCGTCCTCGGGTTGCGGATAGAGGGTCCCTGTACCAAGGGTTTCGGTGAACTTCTTTGCCAACAGGTAAGGATGTCCCTCCGGAGTTGTTCCGACCACTTAAATCTATGTTCTCGCGTTTGGCCGGGGCTATTGCCTGGTCGTCGCCTCGGTTCGGCCCTATTGCCCCTCCCAACTGAACCATGGCCTCCATCAATCTCTATAGCGATCACCCCCAAGTTAAAAAGGCTCACAAAGTCATCATGTGAAGCTTCCAATTCGTCCTCATTAGTATCCAAGGTCTTTTGTTTCAGACGTCATTTACTCCACTGACTCTCTTTTTATAAACTATTTGTCGACACACTGTTTTGTCCTACAATTCCTCTTTAGCTTCCATGCTTCTTCGTCAAAGAAGGCCATTCTTAGACACTTGTCCATGAATACAATAATTAGATATAAGGATATAATGGATCCTTGTATAACATCTTGCATAATATCGAACCAGTCACTCAGTTTCGCTTTGCTATCAGCAATAATTGCTTTTATTTCTTGTGGAAGCCATCCATTGATTCCGTAATTTCTCAGGGCTTTCCAAAGTTTACTTCTATTCACCTTATAAAACGCTCAATTACTCAATTACGATGATGAGGGATGAATACAGGGTTACAATACGAAAGGCCAAGAAAGAAACCTGGACCAAATTTTGCAGAGATATCGAGAAAGGAGCAGAGGCGGCTAGACTGGTGGAGAAGCTTCTATCTCGAAATCCGAATGCTATTCTCGGCACTTTAAAATTGCCCGACAAAGGATACTCAGTGTCGGATGAGAAGACCTTGGCTCACCTGATCAAGGCACATTTTCCGGGCTTTATGAAGTGTCGCTCTTTAGATTTGCTAGGGATAGTCTGACATTGGGAAGTGTCCAGACGGAATGGAGAGGTACGCGAGTAGTCTTTATTCCGAGAGCAGTCTGTATCAATTATACTTCACCCAAGGATTTCCATTGCATCAGCCTCGCATCTTTGCCACTAAAATCGGCTGAAAGACTTGTGTATAGATATATCCGCGACAAGGTCTTATTAAGTAAGCCACTAAACAAGGTGCAACACGCCTATAGGGCTGCTCACTCGACCAAAACGGCCTTAAGCGGAGCAGTAAGCCTATTCGAAGGACGACTGAAGCAGACACGATTCGCAATCGGAACCTTTATGGACATCGAAAAAGCCTTAACTATACCTCTAGAGAGTCGATTAGGGCAGCTATGATTGTACGCGGTGTGCTACCATCTCACTATAAACGCCATGGCTGCGAAGGCAGTCTGGAGATTAAATATGGTAAACGGCGGAATGATCTCGACGGAATTGCGGATCTCAACAGATATCACGAGCAGGCTGATCCTGAGCATGCTCAGGGACAAAACGCTTATTCGCTGCTTCTATGAAAACAAGTATCGTGTTACCCTATCCACGAGATAAGAATAAAACAAAATGATAAAAAAGGTCTTAGTCTGCCAAACTTCTCTTGTATTATTAAGTTGATGGTTGTTTAAAAAAAAATTTTAGTTTTCATTGACTTTGCCTGGATCCGGCGATCTTCAGTTTTCAAATAATTTTTAAAAAAACTTTCTACATCTTTGAACATGTTCCTTCAAGCCTTAATAATCGCGAAAAAGCTTTCCTAACAATCAAAAAGTGGGAATTATTTTGGCGAAGGACCATTTGTGGAAATTCAAATGGCGAACGCCATTGTTGTATCTCTGAGAGTCACGTTCGGCAAAGGAAGTTCACGGTTCACATTACATTGAACTGCTTATCAAAATTAAAGCAAGAGTTTTGTATTAAACTCAAAATTGAGTCGCGGCGGTTGGACTTAGTGTATTTGATTTTCTATCATGGAAAAATCCAACATGCTGTGACAATTAAGTGTGAAAAGCACGTACTATAGGGTATAGGGTATTCGTAAGATCCATCGGCCGATCATGCACGTGAAGAAATAACAAGTTCATTAGCTGATGTTTATGAAAAACTTGAAGCTCTTACGGTTGTAAGGTTCAAATGTGTTATGACAATTCTGATTATATTTTAGATTTCTACATTCGTAAGATATCTTTCAGTATTTCAAATTTTAAAGTTATTCTAAGGTGAACTATTTTTATTTTCTGGACACAATTTCTGCAAAAATATATGAACACTCTTATTCGATTTTGAAATTATGTATTTTGTTCTTGCATATATAATTTTCATCTCTCGAAACCGAGACTTCATAATTTTGTGAATTAAGCTTGGGGCTCCTAAAATTATTACTTATAATTTTTTTTGCCTCATACCTTTTTTAGAAAATTGCGAGAGAAATGGAATCTTTTCTCTCGGAGGTAACAAAAGTCTGTTAGTCAATATTGAGGACAGAAAGTAATTTTCAAATACTAGGCAAATCAACATTACGTTGGCCATAGTAAAATCGAGAACTAAACTCCTTGATCAAGAATGGGAGAAATGTGAAACTTAACATTTACAAATTGAAGCTTCGACGACCTCGGCTGAACGCGAAAGTCTCGATTATTTTAGTAGAAATAAGTTCTTACAAATTGAAGATGCGTGTCTGAATGCTCACGATTTTTTAATATATCAATTAGATTTGATCTCTCCAGCAGCTAGCTCGATTGATAGTTTAAAGCAATCGCAGTTTGTTCGACATGATTCTTTGCCTATAAAACTTTCTTACTATTTAAAGTCCCATTTGAAAGGTGAAACACAACACTTTTTGAAACATGTAATAATTACGGAGGCTGATTTTGTTTCCACTTGGTAGAAGCTTAAGGCTAGGTATTATAATAAGAGAGCACTTATTATAGCTCATTTACAGAAATTTATGAGTCTCCCGAATGTATCTTATAATGTTCTAGAAGTTATAAAACGATTACGGGATCTATTAATGTGTCTCTGGCGGCTCTCAAAAATTGATACTGTACAATAGATCATGGGAGTTATTAGTTAGTATTTGTAACGACTAAAGAAAAGATACCCAATCGTTAAAGAAATAAGAGATGCAAATACATCTTTAGAAAAACGTATTCGCTTTGTAAAAGCTATATAGGCTTCGAAGGCTAATGCTTAAACGAGCTCACAAGACAAGAATAAAAATGTTTAGCACTTAGGACTTCGCAGTCATAATGTATATTCCACCTGCAAATGTCTTTCATGTAAGAAAAATCGTCCATTGTTTAAATGTGGTCAATTTAAAGCATTGTCAGTATTATCTTGAAAGCTGATAACGGGAAAGCTCATAAGTTTAGGATTTTATTGGATCGAAGTTCAGAATGTTGTTTTATTTCAGAAAGGATGATGAAAATTTTAAATCCCACGTAGTAGGATTCTAGTACGTAGGTCCTAGTATCATCCCGCGCTCAAACCCAAAAATGATAATTTGGAATCTGACTTAGAATAACAGGAATATTTCCCAAATCAGAACCAGCTATGAAGGCCCTTTTCATGCAGACGTCCATATTTCAGTTTGAAATTCTCATGGAATAAGAACATTTTTTGATAAATAGTCATTAAAAATTGCTTTCCAGATTGACAAAGTTTATAAAAAACATTTCAATGTGTGTGTGTCAGCAATAAAATAAAACTACCTATGGTATTACAGTGTAGCGGTGTTCGAAACTAATTATTATTAGCCACCAGCTGACTCCATTGTGTTAAGAGCTATCTAACGCTCACTTTTCAGGGAGCATTACAGGCTTATCACATTGCACTTTCGAATGAAAAGCATAAATGTGCGCTATGCTATCACTTCCGATGCTGTACATTCAAGAACAAATCAATCAATTTGTAAATTTTCAAAATTATATCACTTCAGGTAATTTTTATTTGGAAACAGTAATAATTGAACGATAATTTTTTTGAAACTGTTCATTGGTTAATTAATGGTTAAATCATTTGAATTTTAAATCGCTTTAAATTGATAGATGTTCAATTATTATTTGAACATCGAAATTAAAAAATGTCACCTACAAATTGAGATTATTTCTAATGGAACAAAGAAAATTTTTGTCTTATTAATTTAAAAAATCTTAATTTCAATTGGTTGAAAATGAAATATTTCGCAGTGAAACAATGAGAAAATAGGATTTTAAATTGAATGAGAGCGTTTGAATAGTAAGCAGAATTAGTATCGTCTCTTCAAATCAATTATTCTTGAATTTTTATTTTTCCAACTGCAGCTCAATTTCAAAAATCATGAATCAATTTATATGTACAGTTTATCAAATTGAAGAGTTTTCCATAAAATATTTTGAATTTCAAACGCTTTTCATTTTTCATTGTTTAAGTCTTGTAGACTGCATTTAAAATTCTTCATATTTAAATGGTAAATACTATTTCTGAAACAATAGTTCATCTATGATTATGAGAATTGAAATAATATCACTGATAATGTAATTTCAAATAAAAAAATTTATTTTTCATGAAAAAATTTTAAAACTTACAAAAACATTGATTTTAACCATGTTGTTTCGCAATTAAATTTTATCTTGCTATTACTTCTCAACAATTTAAAAAAAAATGATTGGATTTCAATAAATGATGGCTTAATTGTTTGTCAAAAATACTTCCTACAATTCTACTGGTTTAAAATTTGGAAATAAATTCTACTATGGCTGAAGTAGTTGAAACAATTTTCTCTTAAAGAAATGTTCATAGTTGTAAATAACTGTGTAATTGAAGATTACATACTTATTGTCTAAAATAGAAACAGTAGATTTGTAGGCAATTTTTTCTCGAAAAAAGCCATGATTTATCACAATCCAAATATTTTTATTTTAAATTGGTGAGAAGCGACAACGAGAAAAATTTCTATTATAAAAACGACTTAAAGTACTAATGAAATAATGATTTCTCGTAAGTTTTGAAATTTTTTTGCAATAAATCATAGTCTTGCTTTCATAGGAATTTATTGATCATACTTTTTATATCTTAAAACATGGGAAACTTCATTTTTCCAGAAACCTAATTTTTCGCACGAAGATTCCCTTAAAATGAAAACTTAAAATGGAACATTTTTAGAGCAAAATATTTCAGATTTAATTATCATAAACTGAATTATTTCAGAATTGAAAAAATTAGCAAGTGAACTTAACATGAAAAAATAACTAAAATCGAACCTATTCTGAATTGAATTGTATCATGTGAGATCAAATTGGTCATATTTCAAGTGATTTCATAGATTTTTTTTCAAAAAACTTATGAAATTCCCGGTCAAAAAGAATTTCACTGCTATTTTGCAGTTTTTCCCGGTCCCGAAAAATTCCCCTTCCTTCCCAGGGTTTTCCTTTCCTGCGGTCATCCTGGAAAGGAAATTCAAAATTACAAAAGTCACTGTTCAGACCTCTAATTTTATAAAGCCTCTGCATAAACATGTGGTAAGCATAAAGAATGACTGGAAAGCTTGAAACCTGACAGACGCGCACGCCTTTTAATTGATTTTTTTATTAACAGTGTAAATAATTGTAATTTATACACGTATTACTCTGAAATTCTTTGCAATTGAATTTCTGTGGCCTATTGGACATTCTGCGAGTTCTTCTGTGGTCAATTCCTCAACAGCACCGCTGTCCATGTTTATTTTCGCCCGTTGTAACTTTATCCTAGCATTAGTATTAGGTTTATATATTCCACGAAAAATCCATTGTCTGTCTGGTAATTTTTCCAATATTGCACAGACGTCACCACTTGCAGTTGATAGTACAATTTGTTCTTCGTTAGGAATAGGCTTAAGGGCTTGTTTAGTGGTTCTCAATTGAATTCGATTATCTTCAGGAAAAATGTATCTTCGAAGTTCGAATACTCTGCTCGGATTTTTGCAGAGAATAAGTCGAACAAATCTAAGTTCTTCGAGTTTGAATGCAAGTACGTGAGAAGAACTTGAACATGCAGGAGGAGACCTGGACCTGGCACGAAGGGATGGCTTGGGAGGTGGCGGAGTTCCCGCAGAATAATGTGGTAAAGCAAGAGAAAGATTCGTGTCTGGAGAATGTCTGTCAGAAGAAGAAGAAGCAAAAAATTCACTACGAGAAACGCCAGGATTAGGATTGCCATCAGGCCCACACTTGGACTGTGAACTTAATTCTGCAAAAAGAAATAAAGGATTACATTTTTTTAAGTACAATACCTTATGTGGTATATCATGAATTGTAAATGAACAAGGGTTGTAAAAAAAACAAGGCCTTCTTTTCAAACCACTTCCAGGCTTCAGCAAAGGAGACTTTCAACAAAAAAGAACCTCTCTCGCTGAAAAGGAACTCAAAATAATAAATTGTTTCAATGTAATCCAAAGTATGAGTTCCGATAGAGACTTTTTATATAAAAATCATTTATTCCTTCGACGAAGTCAAATTATTTAGATTAGTCTGAATTTTAAACGGAAGATGATGCACATGAGAGATGATAGTTTCAGGGTTATGTTGAAAATTATATAATGTAGACTTGCAATATTACGTTAATATTACATTATTTCAAGGAGTTAGATATTTCTATCACCTAATTGAATCTATTTTTGACATAATAAAACACACTTTTGGTAATATTCATCTGTACGATATTGATAGTATTTATTGATTTCGAAGATAGGTCTGCGCTTTTGCGGTATATGCACAGTTGAAACCGTCGGCACACATCCCTGGCCGTCTATCGGATATCATCTAACTGTAAAAGTGCCGTGAAAAAGAGTTCTATTGAAGTCTCAGTTCTAAAGGATGACAACCTTTACTTGAGTTGCAACATTATCAAACCCCCAGTGTTTTCTATGAGCTGTTTGGAATGTTTTCAGCTAATTCTGCATGACATAAAAAACTTCAATTTATGTTATCTTTGACATAATGCTATTGCTAGAATTTTTTAATTTACATTTTACAGAAGTACTCGTCGCATCGGAACTTGCCTCATCAAAATCCGCGAACGTAGTATAAGTGCATTGAATCAATATGGTAATAAAGAAAATAAAAAAAGACTTTAAATTCGAATCAAAATAGGTCAGAAAATTGAAATTATTGATCGATCAGAGGCAGGCGAATGTCGTGAATCACTTGCAAACACGTTAGAGTTAGAATCCGAGATTATTGGAAGAAAATCAAAGAGTCTAGGAATGGCAAGGATAAAGTTGTTATAAATTATATAGAGAACACATAATTTGAAAGATGTTTGTATGAGTGGTTTCAGAGAAAAAAAAGTGCCGGGCAGCCTTCGAGTGGCTCTATTTCAAAAGAAAAACTCTTCAATTAAATAAAGAACTCGGTGAATCAGAAGGTTTCAAAGCTAGTAACGGTTGGCTTCACTATTCTAAAAAACGCCATGATATTCGCCAAATAACAGCGCAAGGAGAAAAACTTGCTGCAGATCACGAAGCAGCAGAACAATATTGCCAAGAATTTCTTTAAAAAGTTGAGGGTTACCATCACGACATTATTTATTACGCAGACGAAACTGTAGCGTTATGGAAAGGATTGCCTCGGGAAAGTCTTGCCGATGAGACAGAAACAGAGGTTAATGGAGGTAATGTATCGAGAGAACGCATAACTGTCATGACATGTGCCAATCTCAGCGGTTCTGATAAAATAATGTTGCTTGTCATTGGAAAATCTCAGAAACCACGTTGTTTCAAAAATTTAATAAACTTTACAGTTTCCTGTGAAGGACAGAAGAATGATTGGATGGACCGAAGCAGTGGTTAACCGAAATCTGTATACCTGCCATCAAAGAACGACAAGTCAAAGAACGAAACTTTGGCGACATTCTGTTGATTTTAAATTATTCCAAAACTCATGAATTGCCAAACGGAGAAATGGAATTCATATCCGAAGGTGTTAAAGTGAAACTGAAGTTTTTGCCTCCTAATGTAATTTCTCTGATCCAACCTATGGATCAGGGTGTTATCAAAAAATGAAAAGGATGTACAGAAGAAATCTTCTTCGTGCTTCAGTTTTGGGAGATGACGCAGATACTGTTCTCCTACCCTGAAATTTAAAATTTTCTAAAACATTGCTTGCTGTACCTCGATAATTGTGAATCTTTCAGAAGTCGAAAACAAAATTCGGTAAATCTACAAAAATACTTGCCGCAAAAAAAAATTATTTGTATAGTTGCGTATTCGTTTCTTTATAATAATTTATTTTTCTTACTGGAAATTTAACTTTACCAGTTCAAGATTCATCATTTTAGATGAAAATTCATCTCTTTGGTTGAAAATCCAACTATGATTGGTTAAACGTAAATTATTCCTAGGTTGTAAAATCTCTTATTATGTTTTTTGTAGAGAATGAGTTCTTTTTTTAATAATAATTGTTTTTGTACGCTGAAAGAAAACAGAAATCTTTTCTTGAAAATTGAACAGTTTTGTTGGAAAGTCATTCCTTTTGGTTTGAAGATTCAACTCTTTTTTTTTAAATACGCCTCTTTGGCTTGAAAATTAACAATTTCTTACATTTGTTTCACTGTCGACTGAAGGATATTTTTTTGTTGATAATTTAACTATTTTGTTGAAAATTCTTCTCTTTGCTTTGATAATAATTCATTCTTTTTGGTAGAAACGTAATCTTTTTTGGTTTAAATTGTAATTTGTTCAGTTGCAAATTTATCTGTTTTGGTTGAGCATTCAACCATTTTGTTGAAAATTCTTCTTTTTTGGTTGCATTAAACTGCTTTTCACTTAAAATTTTAATCCTTTTGAGTTTAAATATCAACTATCAACTTTTTCGCTTAAAATTAATCTTTTTTGTTGAAACTTGAATAACTTGGTTGTAAGTTAAACTCCTCTGTTAAAAATTAATTTATGTTTGTGAAGATTTGTCTTTTTTCAGCTCTTTTTGATTTAAAATTCAATGATCTTCTGTGGTTGAAATATCAACTATTTCCAAAAACTACTCCTAACACTTTTAACGAAACCATGCCCAAGCATCACCATGCAAAGAAGCCGTGAAAATTTTAAATTAAAAAAAGAGTCACACAATTCACCTTCACAATACATCAAGTTATATCTTGAATCCAAAAATAAAATTCATCAACCTCCAAAAATCACCCGTAGCCTATTCACAAGATCACTTTTGTGATTATTTCCGATCAGGTTGTTTGTCACATAGGGGGTGGTTTCCGAGCGTTGAAGTTGGTTGCAAAAATTTGCACAAATTACGACGAAAAGCTTGAGCCCATATAACGTTAAATTTGCACGATGGCCGGACTGGCGAAATATTTCCTTGGCCCCACCAGTGTTTTCCTTAAAAATCATGTACTGCCGGTGTTGCACAAACTCTGATTTTGGTGTGACTAATTTGCAATAATTATGCAATAAATACGAGTCCCATATAAGTTGCATTCCTGTGAGTGGGCGGGCTAGCGAAATAATCGTAGAAAAAACAATAGGACTAAAGTTTACTTATAAAATAAAATTGCTATATTTCCAATAATAGATTCGTCTTTGAATACAGAAAACAATATTTGAAATAAAACATTTTGCAAGCAATTAAAAATCATATTCTCAAATTTAAATAAAAATGTTGTGTTCTCAGAGTATTTACATTAAAAGGATTATTTTTAAAATATTTTTCAATGTGCTGCATGCGCCAATTTTCTTACATCTTATCAATATTTGAAAACTACTATTGCTAAAGAATTACCTCAATAAATTCGTTTCAATAGAAATTGCAACAATCTATTCCGGAATGATGCATATTGATAAAAATATGAGCAGCATATAGTTACTTTAAAATGAGTATAAACTACTTTAAATTTGTCAGGAGTGAAATTAATCAATTGAACATTTTTTCTATGACCACTAAGGGTTTATCTCTTGAGGATTTCAAGCGATTTGCATACGTTATGATATACGTTATTACATACGTTCTATATGTGCACGTGGAAATTAAGACGTGCACAGATGGTTTGGTGAGGACACGGATATGCACAATTGGGCACGTGTAAAATTGCTCCATACAGATTACTGTACTAAAATTTTTATTTTTGTAGAGCTTTAAAACATTTACATTGAAGTATAGATATATTATCATATTCACCAATAGAATTGAAGATAACGGCCAGGGATAAGACCAAAGTACAGACAAGCCTCATATTTTCCAATCAGAGAAAAGACTGATTAATGTATTAATGAATAATTTGATTAAATATGTAACTAATAAATATTTTAGTGCTCAATCACCTTACATAATCTTCAAAGTAGTCGTTATCTGTTAGGCTGAACACGTCAAGTTTATCCTTCTGAGATATTTACATTTGATAAGAGTCAGTTTCAACAAACAAAATTTGGTTACATATTACTTTAAAACTGATGTCACTCTTCATGTGATCTTTTATGTTTCAAGGAAAGCTTGTTTTTTTTTCAATAAAAAAACTAATATAGATTCTACAAAATATGTTCAAAGAATTGAAAAGATGGATTTCATCCATTCATAATTGTGATAAAGTTTTAGAAATTAATCAGAAAATAAGAAAAGAAGTTATCTCGAAACAAAACGTCGACCTATAACGTCGATTTTCAAGCACTATCAAAGTATCTTCCAAAGTTATTTTTTTATTACAAAAATGTTTATATTTCTCTTATTAATAATATGTTGTTTCTCTCGAACTTAAGACGATAACAGCCCACTATGTGGCTTATTTTTATTGTTAATACTATAATTATAACTATTCAAATCTGAGAAGATATAAATCATTCGACTTCTGAACATACACTATTAGAAATATGCTGTCAATTCAACCAATATGATGCAATTACGTTCTTATAAAATAATAATTATTCAAGACAAGAATTGTTCAAAGGTACAATAAAACTTTGAAGTTTTCAAAAGTAGAGAATATAATAATTGTAGTATCCCAAAAATATGTGTACATTAGCATTGTGAAACACTTATTGGAACCTTTAAATACTAAAAATTTGTGCAAAATAATTTTCTGAAGATAAAAAGAGTTTTGTGAAATTGTAAAGATGATCAATGGATTTTGTAATTGCAAAATGAATGTAGATTATAATATAAAAATCATTATGAAGGTCCTACATGAATTTTCATATTTCATAATAATTAAAAAGAGCAAAAGGAATAAAACTGGTGTAGAATATGCGTAGTTTAAATAGTTAGTACTATTAATAATATGCCAATAATATGATGCAATTCATTAATACGAACTTGAAATTAATGTTCAATAAAAGTAAACGTAGAAAAAAGTATAAGTAATAAATATATAAGATAAAATATATATATAGTAAAAAGGACATTTATTTATTGTACCTTTAAAAAGAAAAAAAAACATTTGCGAAGGAATTAATTGTCACTCTACTAATGGCGGTTTTCCTTCACTATACGTATATCAAAATTTAGATATAATTTTGGGTGCCAGCCAGGCCCTTGGTTGTAAATGAAAATGAAATATTTTACTGATTACCCGGCATCATCTGAAAAGATCTGAAATAGCGAAAGGACAAGGATAGGAAAATCTTCAAGAATCTCAGGGGTGATTCTTAATAATCACAACGATACGACATTATTCTTTTCTGCAGACTCACTTCTTTCCATCTGGAGAATAATATTATTACCAAAAAATGCCATTTGAGAACGTATAGAAATAATTATCATTGTATTTATCAATTCTTATCTGAATAGAATTACTATTTTGGCCTTCTTTTTAACATATAAGGTTCTTTTTCTCGGCGAAATATAATTCTTAGGATAAAAATAGTGCGATTTTGCCTGAACAGAGATCCACATTAGTAAACGAATTTTAAATTGTGAATTTGTTTATAAGAGTTTTTACGAAGAATGATAATTACGTTTTTGACTGGCAATATATTCTATTTTGATATTATTCTTCAGGTGAAAAGAAATGACTACAAAAATTAAAAAACTTCTTGCTTCAAAACTGTAATATGTGTGTATGTGTTTATAAGAATTGTTGCCGAAAGTTATTTTATCAGGCGATCATCTGTAAGTATGTAGTTTCAAAGTCCAATATTGTTGTCGTTTTTTCGTTTATTGAAAGCATATCCGATGTAAGATTAAAACGTTTAATTGCCGTTATTTTCAGTAAAAACAGTACCATCATACCAGATGTTTAGAACACAAAAATTCACTTGAAAAACAAACCTTTATATTCGAGAAAAAATATTGGAATTTTTTCTTTGTGACAAAAAGTACCCTTCAAACGATTTTTATGCCTCTAAACGCAAAAGGATGTTTTCCCTTACTTTAATGCTGTTTTACACAGCGCATAGAATAAAAGATTCACTGGGACATTTTACCAATTGGAAGTTCGAAAAACCACTTTTTGAGAAAAACGCGTATAAAGTTGGGGAGTGCCATTAGCACACGTGCCACACTTTTTGTTCGAACATGAAATACATTCACTTCCGTTTGCGGGCATATTTCTTCAATCAGAACCAGCCATAAAGACAATTAAAAATAAAAATTTTGTATAAGCTCCCGGTTTTATGCATTTTCTTTAATTATGCAAATGAACAAAAGGTGTATCTAGAAAATTATAAAAATGCAAAATATATATTTAAACAAAAATTATTTGCTTCTAAAACTGAGAAAGTTGAAAAAAAAAACAATTTTAATTTGAACCTGAAAAACATTTGAAATAACTTACAAATTAAAAATTCACAAAACCTCGCTGATTTCGTGTTCTTCATAATTGTATAAATGAACAACGATATTTTCAATCCTTAAAAAACTAAAAAAAATATTATTTTTTTCAACAAAGTAAGTTAAAGCAAATAAATAACTAACAAATTTGAAGAAAAAAAATCCTATTTTACGTGTAACGCTCAATAAAATCATACAATGAAAAACATATTTCTCTAAAATCTCACAAAGAAACGACTAAAAAGATAAAAAGTAAACAAATAATTTTTTTTTAATAATCTTGTGAAAAATGTTTAAATTCTTGCAATACTATTTCAGAAGCGTAATTATAGAAAAAAACTTCACAATAACAAATTTTTTTTCAGTTGTTCATGTAAGAGACATTAAAAATGCTTTATTTATCAACAAATATTGTGCGTAGCCATTTCTTAGAATAAGTAAATTGAACTAACAATAATAAAGAATGGAAATGTTACTTTATTTTGAAATATATAAATAAGCATTCTAGATTAAAGGAACACAAATTAATGACACATACATTTTTTTTTAATGGAATAAATAACATTGTTCTTTTATATAATTAAATTATTTTAATATAAATGAGTTGAAAAAGAAATATTTCACAGTGAAACAATAATTATATACATTTTTAAATTGAATAAAAGTATTTCATTAGTAAGCAGATCGAGCATCGTCTTGTAAAATTGGTTGAATTTTGACGAATGATGGCTTAATTTTTTGTAGAAAACATTCTCTACAACTCTAACTGTTTCCAAATTTGAAAATAAATTCTGCTATGATTAATTGCAACGCAACCATTTTTTTTAAATTGGTAAGAAGCGACAGTAGGAAAAAATTCAATTACAAAAACTACTGAAACTAACTGTTGTGTTGTAAGGTAATTGAATAAATTGAGGAAGATAACATTAATAATCCTTTAATTAATAAGATTGCTAGTTCAGAGATTTTCACATTACTCGTTGGTGTCGGGTGATAGAATGAGAATGACCACGCAGGTCAGTGACAGCTAGCCAGTGGATTTTAATAAGATTTCGAAGATGTAAAGGGATCTGAAGGGATTTGATAAGGTTTCCAAAGATTACACGGAATTTCAAAAGATTTACAAAGATTTGTAAACATTTTAAGGAATTTCAAAAGATTTTGAGATATTTAACGGAGTTTCGAGGATTTCACGAGGTTTTGAGGATTTCAAAACATTCCAAAAGAAATATCCCCCTGGACTTTAAAGATTTCAGTGAATTTTTAAGAGATTTCCCAGATTTCAAAGAATATCGTAATATTTCGAAATATTTTACAGAATTTCAAGGATTTTAACCGATCTTTAAAGATTTTAACGGATTTTTATAGGATTTTAACGATTTCAAAATATTTCACGGAATCTCAAAAAATTTCAAGAGATTTACAAAAGTTTCAGAAGAATTTACTGGGTTTAAAAGCATTTCAAGATGTACCGAAGTATTTTCATGAATTTTGAAGAATATCAGTGGATTTTAATAAGATTTCGAAGATGTAAAGGGATCTGAAGGGATTTGATAAGGTTTCCAAAGATTACACGGAACTTCAGAAGATTTACAAACATTTGTAAACATTTAAAGAAATTTTAATCGATTTTGAAGGAATTTCCAAGATTCCACGGGATTTAAAAGGATTTTAAGTTTTCAAGGGATCTCGTAATATTTCGAAATATTTCACGGAATTTTAAGAATTTCGTGAGATTTCCATAGTTTTTAAAGGTTTTCAAGGTAACCATAGAATTCATAGGATTCCAAGGAATATTCACATGACTAAACAAATTTAAAGGGATTTACAAAAATTTCAAAAGAATTCACAAGATTCCCAAGGATTGCAAAGACTTCCACCAGCTTTCAAGAATATTTAACTCCCTAACAAATAATGACACAATGTGTATAATGTTATAAAAAGAAACTTCAACAGACCCCTCTAAAAAACCATAATTAATGAGCGCTCTCTTATCAAATATATTTCCAGAACTTTTTAATTTACAATTTTCTTATTTTTTCAGGATTATTTAACAATGGACTTCTTTAAAATATCTGTTGGCAAACCAAAAAAAACTGGATGGTGATAAATTTTCAATCAATTCAAAAGCTTCTAGCAATAATCGGAGGAGCATTTAAGTTATTATTATAATTTATTTATTTTAAAGGCTTTTAGCTTACAAAGCAGTAAAAATTAGAACAATGAGCATGCAAATTTAAATTTCTTTTCATTTTATTGCAGGATTATTGAGGAATGAAGAAGAATGGCAAAGACGACAAAACCAAGTGTGAGTTTGCAGCCTTTCTTCGATATTATCAGCGGTTTTAAATATTGAAGCAAACAAAACTGGAGTCGAGTTTAAACACTGGATGCACTTGAATTGCGAATTTTAACAAGTTTTGAAGAGTACCTTGCAGTCCGGAATGCCATGATTCACGAGGAGGGCCAGTCCTTTTTCTGAAAGTGCCTGTACCAACTTCGAACCGACCTGCTTCACAACTGCTTTCTGGGGACATCTCTCTGTTCCTGAAACGAAAAAAAGTGGTTGGTTACGTGTATTCAAATAGGTCTTATCAGAAATGTTCTTTGATTCATACAAAAAATTTGTTCGTGGAAAAAGTGGTTAAGTGGAGAAAATCGTTTTGTTATCTAAATGGTATCATCAATACCGTGCTATCCGCGCGTGTAGTTTTTCAATTTGAAGGGAAAAACAATTTTTAATAAAAAATAAAAAATATGAAAAGCTATTTATTTTTTAAGATTATTTGTTTTTAAACGTTTTCAAATATAATTTTTCTAAGATTCATGAAAAAATTCAGAAAGATTTTTTAACATTTCAGATATATGCCAAATGAAAATTATCAAAATAAAATTAATTTTCAACCCAATACATAGTTGCATTTTCAACCAAAAAAGATGAATTCTCAACGGAAAATGTAATGTATAATTGATGTTTCAATTTTAAAATGTGTTATTTTTAATCAAAAGCAGTTGACCTCATTAAAAAAATATGGGTTTTCAACAAAATAGCTGAATTCTGAATGAAGAAAGATTAGTTTTCAATTAGTTGCATTTTTAACAAAAAAAAAGATTACATTTTTATGAAAAGAGACGAATTTTCTACAAAATAATTTAATTGTTCAACTCAATAATATTAATTTTTAACAAAAAAGTTCATTTTCAACCAACCAATTGAACATTTTTGACCAAAGACATGAATTTTCAAACTAAAATGATGAATCTTTGCGATAAAAATGATTTTTCGACAAAGTAATTCAATTTTTAAAGAAGTAGTAGAATTTTCAAACAAAAAAGAGGATTTTTCAACAAAATAGTTCAATTCTCAACCAAACACAGATTAAATTTCAACCATACAGTTGTATTTTTAACAAAAATCAATCAATTTCTACCAAAAGAGAAGAATTTTGAACCAAAAAAGATATTTCAGACACGAAAAAAAATTTCAATCACATAAATTAGAAGAAAGAATAATTTTTAATACAAAATATAAATTTCGAATAACTATCTATTTCTTAAGTTTATTTGTAAAATTCACAAGATTTTACAAAATTTTGTAAAAAATTCGAGTTAGTATAAAAGATATTTAGAATTTCATTAAACATTTTCCCAGGAATCTTGAGAAAAGTTTTTTATTTTTAATGTTTTCAAAACATTTAAATATCTCTTAAACTTAATTTAGGAAAGAATTTGAAAAATGTTAACATCTTTTTAAATATTATCTCAAAATTTTTTTTTCAAAATCAAAAATCAGTTTAAGTTTTCCCAGAAATGTTGAGATTTTTTTATGGTCTTAAGACCTTTCTAAATCCTTATAAAACTTTAAAATCTTATTCCGAAATCTTCAATAACATACATTATTTTTTTATCTTTTTAAAACTTTTTAATCTTACGCGAAGTTTTCCTAAAATTTTGTAATTTTGCAAAATTTTGTTTTAAAATCATCTATTCATATTTTATCCACATTCCGTTTCGAAATTATAGGAAATTCTTTGAAATATTCTTTGAAAATTAATTTTTCAAAATAAAAAATTATTTTTAAATTTCCTAGAAATGTTATGAAAATTTTCTTATTCTCTTGAAGCCTTTCAAAATTCTTAAGAAGCTTATACATTTTTTGTTTGAAATCTTCAAAATGCAACATATTTTTAATATTGTTAAACATTTGTTCAAGTTATAAATTATTATTTTTCAACATTTACAAAACTTCTAAATATCTCTTAAACTTACTTAGTTTTTTTTCTAAACTTTTGTAATTATGCAAAATTGAAAAATTTTGCTTTAAAATTTTTTATATTCCTTTTCGAAAGTTTAGGTATTTATTTGAAATGTTTTAAAATCTTTATAAATATTCTTTTAAGATTAATTTAAGAAAATAAAGAATGATTACAAATTTTCAATCCCTTCAAAATTCTTTAAAAACTTATTTTTTCGAATTCTTCAAAATTTACATTTTGTTTACAATTTTTTTAAATCTTCTCAAGATTTAAATTATTTTCCATTTTATTTTAAACTTATAAAATCGCCTGCAAGGAAGGGTTTCGTAGCCTATAAGACGTTAATTTAAGTCTTAACAGAATCTTTAAGGAAAAGATTTTTAAATTTTGTAAACAAATTTGTTTGAAAAAAAATGTTTGAAAAGAAAATTAAAATTTTCTCTTTTATCCATAATGTTTAGAAACAGTTAGGAATACATTAGATTATTTTTAATAAAAATTCTTTTCGGAGTAATCAAGAATAACATTTTTTGTTATTAACGTAGACTTTTTTTGTGGAATATTACGCATGACTAAATTGCTTACTCATTTTGCTATCAGGACTTCTATCTTAATCGTTTCTAGTATCTATGCGTTTGGTAGAATTTATGTTTTCCAAACCTTCGACATTGGATATTTTCAAAACTTCGAAAAAATAAAAGAATGAAAAAGAGAAACTTTAAGTTATTAAATTTTATATTTCCTATTTGAATATCTTTTAGAGTTCTGATATTGAGAGGTTTTAGACAGTTTGGTTGGACTTTAAATAGCAAACTATCTTGAAAATTGACATCAAAAAAGCTATTATAACTCTTGAAAGCAATCATGAGAAATCGTGCAGATAAGAAGAAATCTTATCGTTTTCAGGAAGCTTGTCAACTCATCATCCTCAAATCTCATTCTGAAGTTATCAAAATTTTCTACGTGAAAAATTCAGTAATTGAATGATTATTTCGCATAATTTGGATAAAATCAGACCATTTTTATCGTATTGTTTTTCAGAGTTGCTACAAAATCTCAATTTCAAATTTCCCAGACTTCCCCTGACTTTTCAGTGACCAATTTTTAATTTTTCCTGATCGTTATAAATTTTTCTTTTCAATATAAAAACAAATTTACATCTATGAGATTAATCATGTTAATAAAAAAATTGACGAATAAATTTCTTCTTGAGATTATTATTGTTAATATTATAAACAAATTTAATAAACGAAGGCATTAGTCAGGAATTTTTCGATAGGAAAATTCGTTTTTTTCGATGTCAATTTTTTAAATTAGGAACTTCATGATAATTTTAGCAAAATTCATAATTTTTTAATAAAACTATGATTTTTCAAACAAATATAATAAACAAATGCATTATTGGGGCATCTGTCGACGGAAAAATCCTTTTTCTTCGATGTCAGACTTTTTAATTGGAATCTTCATAAGAAATTCAGCAACATTCATGATTAGTTGATAAATTTTATGATTTTTTAAAACAAATTTAACAAACAAATGCATTATTCGGGCATCTGTCGACGGAAAAATTGTTTTTCTTTTATGCCAGTCTTCTGAATTGGGAATTTAATGATAATTTCATAACACTCATACTTAGTTGATAAATTCTATGTTTTAAACAAATTTAATAAACATATGAATTATTTGGGTATTTGTCGAAGAAAAAGTTTTTTTTTCAATCTCAGTCCTTTCAGTTTATGTTTATCAGAAAGTTTTTCATGAAGTTTCCAACTAAAAAGACTGACATTGAAAAAAAAACGAATTTTTCCGTCCACAGATGCCCGAATAATGCATTTGCTTGTTAAATTTGTTTTGAAAAATCATAAAATTTATCAACCAATCATGAATGTTGCTGAATTTCTTATGGAGATCCCAATTAAAAAGTCTGACATCGAAAAAAAAAGGATTTTTCCATCGACAGATGCCCCAATATGCCCCAATACCAAAAAGATGAATTTTCAACTAAAATGATCAATATTTAACTGGCACACATGAACTTTCAACCAAAAAGATGAATTTTCAAAGAAAATTAATTTTCGTATAAAAAGATTAATTTTTTTACTAAAAAATACAATTTCTCTAAAAAAGACATGAATTTTTAACCAAATAGTTGAATTTTTAACTAAAAAATAATAATTTTCCACCGAAAATGGAATACTAACATTTTTAGTTTAAAAAATTAATTTTAAACCAAACATAAGAGTTTTCAACTAAAACAATGAATCTTTAACTGAAATAGTTGAATTTTGAAACAAAAAAATTAATTTGTACTCAAAAAGATAAATTGTCAACCAACAATTAAATAATTAAATTTCAAGTTGAAAAAATTAATTTTTTAGCAAAAAACTATGGAATTTTCAATTTGAAAAAGTTAAATTTTCAGTTAAATAATTACTTTCAACCAAAAAAACTAACTTTCAAAAAAAGTTTAATTTTAAACCAGAAAGATTTAACTGAAATGGTGAATCCTCAACTAGAATATGTAATTAAATTTTTTTCCACAAAGATTAATTTTTAACCAAGAAGATTAATTTCTACAAAAATTTGAATAATTAAAGGTTTAGTCGACAAATGAATGGTCAACCACAACAACAAAAATAATTTTTAACAAAAGAGTTTAATTTTCAACCAAAGAATTTTATTGCCAACCGAAAAGAAGAATTTTTAAGCAAGAAGATTAACTTTCAAAGAAAAAGATAGTTTTCTACAAAAAAAAAATCGATTTTTTAACAAAATAGGTGAATTTTCAATTAAAAAATACCATTTATCATCCAAATTGTTGAATGTTGAACTAGAAAAAATCAATTTTCAACCAAAGAAATGAATTTTTAATTAAAAAGATAAATCTTAAACCAAAAAAATAATAATTTTTAACAAAGGAGTTTAACTTGAAACCAAATAATTTTATTTCCAACATAATCGCTGAATTTTCAACTAAAATGATAGATATTAAACTGGAATACTTGAATTGTTAATCGAAAAGAAGAATTTTTAAACAAGAAGATTATCTTGAAAAAAAAAAAGATAATTTTCTACAAAAAAAAATCATTTTTTTTACAAAATAGGTGAATTTTCAACGAAATAATTGAATTTTCAATACAAAAATTACATTTTTTATCCAAATTGTTGAATTTTGAACTAGAAAAAATCAATTTTAAACCAAAGAAATGAATTTTTAATTAAAACGATCAATCTTAAACCAAAAAAATAATAATTTTTAACAAGAGTTTAACTTTCAACCAAATAATTTTATTTCCAACCTAAAAGATGAATTTCCAACTAAAATGATAAATATTTAAGTGGAATACTTGAACTGTTAATCGAAAAGAAGAATTTTTAAACAAGAAGATTAACTTTCGAAGAAAAAAATAATTTTCTACAACAAAAAATAGATTTCTTAACAAAATAGGTAAATTTTCAACGAAATAGTTGAATTTTCAATTAAAAAATTCCATTTTTTATCCAAATTGTTGAATTTTGAA
Source organism: Andricus grossulariae (assembly GCA_011634705.1). NCBI lineage: Eukaryota > Metazoa > Arthropoda > Insecta > Hymenoptera > Cynipidae > Andricus > Andricus grossulariae. The sequence goes on from JAABKJ010007545.1 coordinate 224,338,204, forward strand.
CTAAAAAAAAATCAATTTTTAACATAAGAAATTAATTTTTAATTAAAACGATGAATCTGCAAAAAAAATAATAATGTTCAACAAAAGAGTTTAACTTTCAACCAAATAATTTTATTTCCAACCTAAGAGATAAATTTTCAACTAAAATGATAAATAACAAACTGGAATACTTGAATTTTTAACCCAAAAAAAGAATTTTTAAAAGAAGAAGATTAAACAAACAAAAATCGATTTTTTAACAAAATACGTGAATTTTCAAGGAAATAGTTGAATTTCCAATTAAAAGAGACTAATTTTCATCAAAATTGTTGAATTTTGAACTATAAAAGATAAATTTATAACTAAAAATGGAACAGTTAAATTTTCAGTTAAAGAAATTAATTTTCAACCAAACTGATACATTTTCAATTAAAATGATGAATCTTCAACCAAATAAATGATTTTTTTGCTACCAAAAATGGTGAATTTTCAACTAAAAAAAGAAACATTTTCAACCAAATAGTTCAATTTTGAATTAAAAAATATAAATTTTGAACAAAAAATGGAATATATCACTTTTCAGTTGAAAAAATTAATTTTCAACCAACAAGAAAACAAATTCACAACAGAATAATTCAATTTTCAACCACAGAGATGAATTTTTAATTGAACAAAGAAATAATTTTGAACAAAATAGTTCAATTTCCAAATAATTCAAAAAAAAAAAGAAGAGGAATTTTTAACCAATATAGTTAAATTTCCAACTAAAAAAGGTACATTTTCAAACAAAAAGTTGAATTTTGAACTACAAACAAAATTATTTATCAACCAAAGAGATGAATTTTCAACTAAAATGATGAATCATCAACCAAAAAAATGCTTTTTTTAAGAAAGAGTTCAGCTTTCAACAAAAAAGATAAGTATACGATCAAAAATAGAATAATTAAATTTTTAGTTAAAAAAATTCATTTTCAACCAAAAAGTTGATTTTTCAAGCAAAGATATGAACCATTAGTTTTCTACTAAAAAAGACGAATTATCAACAAAATACATACATTTTCAAAGAAATAATTGAATTTTTAACTAAAAAATATAAATTTAAAACCAAAAATGAAATAGTTAAATTTTTAGTTAAAAAAATTAACTAATAAGTAGAAAAAAAATTTCAAGAAAATAGTGCGAATTTCAACAAGAGATGAATTTTCGACTAAAATTATGAAACTTCAATCGGATTAGTTGAATTTTCAGTTAAAAAAATTAATTCACAACAACAAAAACCGATTTTTCAACAAAATAGCTACATTTTCAACCAAAGTGAACAAAAATTAGTTTTCTACCAATTTTCAACAAAGTACATACATTTCCAAATAAATAGTTAGATTTTCAACTAAACAAATTTAATTTTTAACCAAAAATGTAAAAGTTAAATTTCCAGTATGAAAAACTAATTTTAAAGAAACAACAAAAAATGATTTTTCAACCACTTGAATTCAACTAGAAAAATTTTTGTTAAGGAAATAGGTGAATTTTCAACAAAACAGTTTCAACCGAAAAGATAATTTTCAACTAAAATGGATAAATTTTCAACTGAAAGAGTTCAATTTTCAGTTAAAATATTAATTTTCAACAAAATCTTTTTAAAAAAGAAAATAGTTAAATTCTCAAGCAATGAAACTAATATTTAACTGAAATGATGAATTTTTAAGAAAGAATTTTAACCAAGTAGTTGAAGTTTCAACCAAGAACGTCAATTTTTCAACAAAATACAATAAATTAAAACTAAAAAATTAAAATTTTTAATCAAATAGTTGTTTTTTAACTGAAAAAGATACATTTTCAGTTAAAATGGGAATAGTTACATTTTCAGTTAAAGAAATTATGTTTCAACCAAACTGATGAATTTTCAATTAAAATGATGAATCTTCAACCAAAATAATGATTTTTTTTTTCAAAAATGGCGTTGAATTTTCCACCAGATAGTAGAATTTTCAATAAAAAAGGCGAAGTTTCCACCAACAACAATAATTTTATAACAAAAATGGTTAATTTTCAACTAAAAAAACAAAAATTTTCAACCAAATAGTTAAACTTTCAACCAAATAGTTAAATTTTGAACTAAAAAATATAAATTTTGAACAAAAACTGGAATATATCACTTTTCAGTTGAAAAAATTAATTTTCAACCAACAAGAAAACAAATTCACAACAAAATAGTTCAATTTTCAACCACAGAGATGAATTTTTATTTGAAAAAAAATAATTTTAAACAAAATAGTTAAATTTTCAACCAAAAAAGATTAACTTTTAACCAAGAAGAATAATTCCAAAACAAAAAGATTAAATTTTCAACTAAAAAAGTTAGACTTTCAAACAAAAAGTTGAATTTTGAACTACAAAAAAAATTATTTATCAACCAAAGAGATGAATTTCCAACTAAAATGATGAATCATCAACCAAAAAAATTAATTTTTTAATAAATAGTTCAGCTTTCAACAAAAAAGATAAGTATACGACCAAAAATAGAATAATTAAATTTTTAGTTAAAAAAATTAATTTTCAATCAGAAAAAAAAAAGAATTTTCAACCAAAAAGTTGATTTTTCAAGCAAAGTGATGAACTATTAGTTTTCTGCTAAAAAAAGACGAATTATCAACAAAATTCATACATTTTCGAAAAAATAATTGAATTTTCAACTAAAAAATATCAATTTAAAACCAAAAATGGAAGTCAAATTTTTAGTTAAAAAAATTAATTTTTCAGTAGAAAAAAACATTTCAACAAAAGAGATGAATTTTTAACTAAAATGATGAAACTTTAATTGGAAAAGTTAAATTTTCAGTTAAAAAAATTAATTCACAAACAAACAAAAAAACGATTTTTCAACCACATGAATTCAACTAGAATAATTTTTGTCGGACGTCAATTTTTCAACAAGAATTTTCCAGCAAACAATACAAATTTTCAACAAAATACAAGAATTTATAACTAAAAAATTTAAATTTTTTAACCAAATAGTTTATTTTTTCACTGAAAAAGATACATTTTCAGTAAAAAATGGAATAGTTAAGTCTCTAGTTGGAAAAATTAATTTTCGACAACAAAAAAAACACAAAATATTAAAAAAAAAAAGAGGTTAAAATAATTCAGATAAACGTGATTAAATTGAATTAGGGAATAAGAAACTCATAAAATTCATTACAAATTAAGATGAATCTTTCAGGGGAATTAAAAAAAATTGAAACTACAAAAAAAGAATTAATTGAATTTAGGGGATTTCAAGGAAATTCCAAAGCATTGAGCGCCGATTGAAAAGAATTTAAAGGAATTAAAAAAAATCGATAAAATTCCGAAATCCTTGGGTTCTCTGTTTGAATTTATTGAAAAAAGTAACTAAAGTGATATTTCCATTTAGAAAAGTGACTGATTATTGTCAAGTTTTTCGATTTTCCAGGACAACTAAAAGTAACATATTCATAATTATCAAACAAAAATATGAATGTTTAAACAATAACATTAATTTTCAAATAAAAAGATTAATTTTCTTCCAAAAATACAATTTTTCAACAAAATACATGAATTTTTAACGAAACAGTTGAATTTTTAATTAAAGAAGACAAATTTTCAACCAATAAGTTGAATTTTGAACTAAACAAATAATTACTTTTAACCGAAAATAGAATAGTAACATTTTTAATTAAGAAATTTAATTTTAAACCAAACATAAGAGTTTTCAACTAAAAAATGAATCTTCAACTGAAATAGTTGAAATTTAAAAAAAAAATTAATTTTTACTAAAAAAGATAAATTGTCAGCCAAAACATAAATAATGAAATTTTAAGTTGAAAAAATTAATGTTTAACCAAACAGATGAATTCTCAACTACAACTACTCAAATAAAAATAAAATTGTAAATATTTAACTAGAATAATTGAATTTTAAACCAGAAAGATGAATTTTTAACTGAAATGATGAACTTGATATTGATCTGATAAAATTTATCACAAATTAAGATAAATCTTCTAGGGGAATTAAACAAAATTGAATCCACAAAAAAGATTAATTGAATTTAGGGGATTTCAAGGAAATTCCAAAGCATAAAGTGTGAATTGAAAAGAATTTAAAGGAATTAAAAAAATGCGATGAAATTCCGAAATCCTTGGAAAAAGTAAAAGTAAAAAGTAACTAAAGTGATATTTTCATTTGAAAAAGTGACTATTCTGACTTGATCTTTAAAAAGTGATTTAAAAAAAGGGAGTTTAGTTAATTGATAAATAATTTATATACTTCGTAGCAATTTTTTGAAGAGTCCTCTCCCTTTCTCTATCCAAAATCGAAGGCTTAATTCTGATTCCAGTTTTAATTTCTTTCCTTCTCCGTTTTTTGTGACCAGCGACTTCTTTTTCTTCCTTGGTTTCCTTTTTCACCGATATTTCTTTCTTAATATCGCCATCAGTACCTTCGATTTCGAAAGGCAGAGGTTCCTTTTTTTCTTTGGCGACAATGTCGCAAAGTTTCTTGGCTTTTGATAAAACAATGGTCTTTTTTCGTTTCGGTTTTTTGGTGTGCAAAACCTTTCGCATGGCATCTGCCCAATTGGGGTTTGCTTTTGTTTTATCTGTGATGCTGTTTGCAGAGGGACTTTCTTCAGATTCTTCTTCTGTATTTGAATTATCTCCTTCATCCCCGGAACTATTGTCCATTCCTTCGTCTGCACTTTCCATATTTGCTTCTCCATCCATGGAATGAACGTTTTCTGATCCAGTATCCGATCCTGATTCCTCTTCTTCACTCATTGCAACTTTAAAAATTTAGAAAAATTAGGCACAGAAAAATTAAATTTCAAATTTAAGAAACTAGAACATTGTGCGCTAGGGTGGACCAAAAATGCAGTTCAATTTTCAACTGAAGAAGATAAATTTTTAACCAAACATGGAATAGTTAAATTTTCACTCTAAAAAGTTATTTTCAAGAAAATAGTTCAATTTTGAATGAGAAAAAAGGGTTTTTCAAACCAAAAGGAATAAATTTCAACAAAACAATTCAATTTTCAACCAAAAAAGATGACTTTAACAAAATAGTTGAATTTTTAACAAAGTAATCAAACTTTCAACAACATATTTCATTTTTTTTACCAAATAGTTGAATTTTCAACTAAATTGATGATTTTTAAACAAACAAGATTAATTTTTCATCCAAATAGATACATTTTCATCAAAATAATTCAGCTTTAAAGCTAAAATGTCGACATTTTTAGAAAACATTTGACTTTTTAACCGGAAAAGAAGAATTTTCAAAATAAAGAATAATTTTCGATCAGAAAAGATAGATTTTCAACAAAATAGTTGAATTTTCAACGAAGAAAGATTTTTCAATCAATCAAGAAAAAAATTTCATCCAAGATTATGAGTTTTTAAGTCATAAAGATGAATTTTTGAAAGAAAGTTGAATTTTTAAACAAAAAATATGCATTTTCTACCTAAATAATTGAATTTTCGACAGAAAAATACGAGTTTTCATCAAAATAAGTGAATTTTTAACTGAAAAAGATAAATTTTCTAGTAAAAATGAAATAACTACATTTTTAATACAAAAATTAATTTTTAACAAAAAAAACAACGAATTTTCAACACAATTTGTTAAATTTTTCACCAAATATTTAAATTTTTTGCCAAAATTGCTACAAAAAAAGGCTATTAGGTTAAAAATTAAATTATTTGGTTGAAAATTCATGTATTTTGTTTAAAATTATTCTTTTTTTGTTAGAAAATAATTTTTTTATTGAAAATTAATTTTTTTAACTACATTTTTTGTCACCCTGAGTCAGTTTTATTATGTTTTGGAAAATTCAACAATTTTGTTAAAAAGTTATTCTTATTGATAGAAAATTCGTCTTTTTGGCTTAAAAATTCAACAAATAGTTTAAAAATGAACTTTTTTGTCGAAAATTCATATTTTTTGTTAAAAATTCAACCACTTTGTTGGAAAATTCATGTATTTTAATGAAAGTTCGTCTTTTTGGGTAGAAAATTAATCTTGTTTTTTGAAAACTCATCATTTTAGTCGAACATTCTACTACTTGGTCGTAAATTAAGTTTGTTGTCGAAAATTCATATTTTCAGGTTGAAAATTCAACTGTTTTATAGAAAATTTGGCTTTTTGGCTTAAAAATTCAACTATTTTTTTAGAAAATTAATGTATTTTAATGAAAATTCGTCGTTTTGGGTAGAAAATTAATTAATAATAAAATATTGTAATAATATGAAATTATAACAAAGTAGTTCCACTTTCTACTAGTAGTTGAATTTCCAACAAAAAAAAAGTGAATTCTAAACGAAAAATGTAATAGTTGATATTAAAAAAATATATATATATATTAATTTTAATCCAAAAACAGTTGAAGTCAACCAATAACAGACGAATTTTCAACAAAATTGATGTATCCTCCACCAAAACAAATTAATTTTCAACAAAACAGTTGTGATTTTTATTAATAAAAGGTGCGATTTCTACCAAAATAGATGAATTTTCAACCGAAAAGGCGAATTTTCTATCAATAAGAATAACTTCTTAACAAAATTGTTGAATTTTCCAAAAAATAATAAAACTGACTCAGGGTGACAAAAAATGTAGTTAAAAAAATTAATTTTCTATAAAAAAAAAACTATTTCCTAAAAAAAAAAGAATAATTTTTAACAAAATACATGAATTTTCAACCAAATATTTTAATTTTTAATGGAATTTTTAAGCTAATAGTTAAAAATTCAGTTAAAAAATTAATTTACAATGAAAAAAAGAACTAAGTTGGAACCAAAAAGATTAATTTTCTACCAGAAAAAGATTAATTTCTAATAATATATAATATTTCGTTGAAACTTGATGTATCTATTAGTTACATCACATAATTCAAGAACTGTTGCACGTCCTCACATTAACAGCGTAACACAACAATGTGACCTTCATGATCCGTTCTTGGAACACGTGTGACATTCTAGCGACATAACAGTTCCACCACTCTTTTCTATATTAGTTACATCACATAATTCTAGAACTGTCACATATCCTCACACTAACAGCGTTACAGAACAATTTGACCTTCATGTTCCGTTCTTGGAACACGTGTGACATTCTAGTGACATAGCAGTTCCATCACTCTCTTCCATATTAGTTTCAACACTCTGTTCTATATCAGTTACATGACATAATTCTAGAACTGTTATATATCCTTACAGTCACATTGGTAGAGAACAATGTGACCTTCATGTTCCGTTCTTGGAACACCTGTGACATTCTAGTGACATAACAGTTCTATCACTCTTTTCTATATTAGTTACATGACAGAACTCCAGAACTGTTACGTATCCTTACAGTAACAGCGTTACAGAACAGTGTGACCTTTATGTTCTGTTATTGTGATGGCACATGCTTATAACAATGTTATGTATAAATATTCCCTTTTATTATGTAACATTTACAGAACGTGTCCGCTGGGCAAACTCTTTTGAAATGTTTCAGAAATCTTGAATTCCTAAAAATACCCTAAAATATTTCCTATCCTTCGAAATGTTTTAAAATCCATTTGATTTTTTTTAAAACACTTGAAATTTCGTTGGTATTTTTAAAAAGTACCCTAATATCTCTCAAATCCTTTGGAATCACTTCAAATTATTAAAATATATTAACAACACCCGAAGATATTTCACATCTCTTAAAATCGTTGGAAATCCTTTTTAATTTTTTGACAGCTCTTGAAAATCCCTCGGAATCTTCTAAAAGATCCTAAATTTTTTTTCTTACATAAGTTCCCTGACTTTTCACATTTTTTTTTTAAATTTCCTCACTTTTCCTGAACAATATTATTTGCTTACTTTTCTCTGAATTTAGGGTTTCTTCGAGCTGCGGCTACACTGCAATTATAGTTTGTATTAATAAAGTAGGTTGACATAATCCACCTCAACGAAAAATAAATCTTTGGCTTAATGATGCCAGTAAAGTTATGTTAACGCAAGAAAGGAACATTGCGGGGTAAACTGTTTATAAGAAATTTAGCGCATTTTTCACTTTTCAATAAGTAACAATTTTATTTCCAGTTTTTTCGCATGGATACATTTTATGAACACTTGTCTTGTACTATGTGTTTCGTTACCGTCGAGAAAATTTTATGATCTCATACATATATATTATCTGCAGTTGACATATATTTTTATACGAAAAACCTATACATATATAGTACGCATAAAAAATTATAACAAGTATTACATTTTAAGAAACTTTTGGTAACGATGTTTCTTGTACTTTCATTTTCATTTTCTTAACATCTATAGGCACACTTTTATAACTTCTAACACACTGTAAACTTCTCACAATATGACACATATCAGTGAGTATAAAGGTTTACAACAAAGTACATAAACTTCGAATTTTAAGACAACACTTATTCTCGTACAGTATATAAGAAGTATTTTCTTAAATTTATACGACTGTTGACTTCAAAACTGTAAACTCAGAACAGCCTCATAGTAGCAGGATATTGCGGAATATTCCATTTATGTCCCCAGATATCCTGGTAATGTATTGTTACCAAAAACTTGGGACGAATTCGTCTGCCGGCGGTAATAATATATATTTTTTTTGTAACAATACATTGTTCTCTATAGTGTATACGAAGATGATATATTGCCCTTGAATACTTGTCTTTTTCTGTCAATTTTATCTTTTTACTATCTTAAATGATAAATTATGATAGGGTGATTCGAAATGAGACTTAAGGCGTGTGTGATATCTTTTTCTTTCAATTGTTCTATAAAGAATATATAGTATTTTTTTGAAGTTTAAATAAATTATATTACTTGACGAAGAAATTGAAGTATTTTTTTATAATGTTCAATACCTGAAGATGAAGATAGAAGTAAAGGTTGCAATACCTCGCTACAAAATGGAAAGTGTAAGATAAGTTATACAATTAAGTAATTGTCAAGTAATATATAACTTGAATTTTACTTGCTATCTATTGCACTCAATGATGAAAATTTTTTGACGAAGCTAAAAATTTGAAATATTATTTTTTCTATGTAAATTCGAAAAGCTACTTTCTGTTTTTTAAAGTTACATGTTAATGGAGAATAGTACGGACCATTTGTCATTTTATCCTAAATGAGCATTCTTTACCGAAGTTTATATTATATTATATTACGTATCATGTGTTTCTGTGGAAAATAATATGCATTTTTTCCAGGGTCAAAATGTGTATTAGAAGTGGCACGTGTATACACCCGTACATAGATAATGGAAAGTGGCTCGCCACGAAGGAGAGAAATGTGAGGACAAGGGCTTTTAGGGACAAGAAGATAACCGAGTTCCTTGTGGTTTGGTCCAAGTTTTCGTCACGGGATATTCCTAAAAACTACAATTATCGCTCGATCTTCAACCATTTAGTATCATTATGCATTTTAACAGCGGACTAAAATTATAATTTCCGGATGTAAATAAAGAAAACGTTACTGAGGATTACAGTACAGCCAACCCACTGAAGTGAGGTAGACAGTACTTCGACTCTGCGCACGTAACGAATATGGAATATTCTGTCACGACTGAAGAAAAGAACTATTGTGCTAAAGCAAATGTCTTGGCTTCGTACAAGGTTAATCTAAAGTAGGAAGTATGCATTATGTAGGAGAAGCAGACAGGGGATGTGCTAGATGCACGATGTCAGTGTAACGCCTCAGCTATGGGACGATGCAGCCACGTAGCAGCACTTCTTTATGCCGTACTTGATTTTATAATGATTTTAAAATCCGACAAGGCATGCACGAGCACCTTGTGTAAGTGGAATAGGGACCGGAAGAATAAACTGCCGTTCAAAGTATATGAGAATCAATACAATCAAAAAGTTGATCCTGTGAAGATAAAATCCTTTAATTCTTGTCCCGGTGAAAGTACTGAGTTCAGCATTGCAAGAGTAAATTCGTTCATAGCCACAGTACAGAAAGAATATGTGACCGTCAGCGAAGAAAGGGACCTAATGCGTCAAAGCTGAATTTTACAGGACGAGCGATCATAGCAGAGCCCGCAAGCCAGCATTTGAGTAGTGGGGATGCGTCTACGAAAAGCAATCCCGCCACTTGCCACTACACGTTTAGCAACGAGCCAGTGGAGCTCACGGACACGTCACGTACACTTGTGTGATAAGTGGTGGGGCTGGCTTTCACAGGCTTCTCGTTTGGTCTCCGCGTATGCTTATCATGCCTATGTTCGTATCTTAATAACAAGAAAGGTAATTAACTTAAACAATTTCTGATCATTGGAAATGAAAGAGTAACTCAGAAACTATCGATTGGCGTAATAAAATGAAAATCGATTTTTTCCGCATTAGGTCCCTTTCTTCGCGGACGGTCAAATATGAAGCTTGGAAACATGAAACAATATGGGAAATGCTGTTGGAACGGGATTAGGAAGATTACGAGCTCGAACTGTCACCGAAGAGTGATATGCTGGAGATGGTGAGAAGTCTACAAAACTAACTTTTGCTTGGTGTGAAAAGTCCCTTAGAAATAACAGACGGTTTGCAAGGTTCTTCTGAAAAGTGGAAGAAAGGAAGGCAGCTACTAATTACAGCTTCCAACATTTAAATATTTACGTTACCAAAAACGAAGCAGCAACTGTCCAATCTGGTGGAACGGCATTTATGAAACGCGCCCATACCCATTTTTTCTCAGTCTCTAGATTACGGCAGAATAAGCGAGGAAGTAGCTAGAAAACAATACCAAAATGTCACAAAGTGTATGTCTTTTGAGATACAGGATACCGGTTTATGGCTCAATCCGAAGTACCCCCTATTGGGTGCATCGCCTGATGCCCTTTTTTACGATCTGGTTGCAAAATCATCTCCGTTCGGGCTATTGGAAATAAAATGTCTGAAAGTTTTAGAAGATTTGAGGCCTACAGAAATTTATAGCTTGAAAAGGACTAATTAGCACGTTTCTGTTGCACTTTAGAAGGCGAAGAGTTAGTTTTGAAAAAAATAATGATTACTACTATCAGATCCAAACGTAAATGATCATAACGGAACGTACGTGACGTGATTTTAAGATTTGTAAGCCTCTTGATTTTCAACTTCAAAGGATAAATTTAGATTATGCATTTGCGAAGAAAGTTACCGATGCTGCTATGCAGTTCCACAGAAATATTTGAGCTCCAAAGTATTTCGAAATGCGTGTACCAAGGAAATTAATATCTTTCGATTTTTCGTTTCAAGACTGATTTCTCGTCTCTAAAGTAGCACAAGGCAAAACAAATCGAATCTTGCACTATTATTTTGAAGATAACATATATTCAAAAAAATTAGTAGAAGAATTGGGAATGCGTGTACCAAGAGAATTAGTACGTTTCGATTTTTCGTTTCAAGGCTGATTTCTCGTTTCCAAAGTAGCACAGGGCAAAGCAAATTTAGAAGAAGGGAAATACTTGCAGCATCCCCGATGAATGTTCGACTTTAAAACAATTTAACTCGTGTAATATTAAAATTAAGATGTTAATTAGGTGTAGTAAATTTTAATGGAGCAGTTTACGCTCCCTTCATGAGTCTGCAAGTTTGGAGCAATGCTGATAGTAAGTCGTGATGTTGCACATATTTACATGAAAATGTAAGCAATAAATTATTGGGCCTAACACAAAATACGCAACTCGTAGTGAGACATAGCAACAACATATTCATAGTTCCCTCCAATGTAGTACCTGCTTTGTAAAATTAAAAAAAGGAATACATATTACTTTTAACAGTCAAAACCTTTCTCTTTCACTGAAGTACCTTAACGTTAAGAAAAAAAAAGAACAATTATTACGAAAGATTGTTTTATCCCTCTATTAATTTACATTACAAATAATGCGATAAACAAACGAACTATTGGTAATATTAATATTTGCCCGCAAAGTACGGAATCTTAATAAGAATTATATAACTTATCCCTCGTCATATACAATTGGTTCTTGAAAATTTACAAGACATATGCAAACAAACACTAATTGCGATATTATTCCTCTCATACTTAATGGAATAGTTCTTTGCAAAATGCAAAACTGTTTCAGCCTACCCACTGCATGTTCAACATAAATGCGTTCTTTCCCTATAAAAAGAAACTAATTGAGGCGAATTGAGATGAATTCGCTAGAGCCTCCGTTAATTCTTATGAATTCGGAAATAAGTAAGTTAATCTTCAAATCTGCTTTTTGCACGAATTCGGCGAGCAATTTTTAGGGGACCTTATTCATTTGAATATGTCAACACGAATTAATTTCAATGTTAGCCAATTCATTTTAATTGGCAATATTTAAAGTCATGCTCCAATTCGCCTGAATTCCTCAACGCGCGTACAGTTAAAGGCTGACTCAGTGGTCGCCCTCTGGACTTATACATTTGGGATCGTAGCTTCGAGTCTTGAGGCATGCAATTTTTATTAATTATTTTCGAAATGACCTTGACCACAAATTTAAAGGAATTGAAACCCATTCAATTCGGGCTGGCTCAATTCGTTTAAACAAATCAGAAAGCGTAATTCGAATGAATTCAAAAAGTTTAAATGCCGCAATTCGCCCCAATTGGTTTGTTTTAACTGGGTTAGCAACTTTCTTCGTTGCCATTTCCTCTTGGGCTGTGAAACGATTTCTTTGCCTAAGGAATGGTGGTATATTCAGATTTACGCCTGCACTTTGGACAAGGTCTTCGATAGTAAAGCCTCAATCTGCTAGAACAACGTCGCCGGGATGTAAAAGATCTACCAGTTTTGATTTAATGACGATGTCGCGATCTGAAATTGCCCTTTCATATACGTCAGAAAGAAAACTTATGGCACCGTTCGGAGTACATCTAAGTAAAACTTTAAATGTCATATGACCTTTATACTGTGAATACAAATTTCCTTGATGCTGAAAATTTGCGGGTGCCACGTAAAAGAATTCAGAACAGTCTAAAATTACTCGAAGGTTTTTAAAGTTTCGAAATATTTTTGGTAACTATTGTGCTACTTGCCTCCAACTGGCAAACATTCTTGGCCTCAATCTATTTTAAAAATGCATATACAAAGATTGTATCCATGTAATATTTATAGAACTTAATAGCACAACACTAACTTCAAACCGATATGACATGTCTTCGATAAGTAACCCACATCTTAAGCGAGTTAGAACAAGAATTAATTCCTGCAAATGCGCTAATTTACGTCTCGCTTTGTCTTTTTCGTTAGCATTACTTTTACGATTGGAACCCCAGTAATTTAAATTATTAACGACGTCACCGATGAACAACATTATAACCATAATATACTTAAAATGTAAACCTGTGTAAAAAATGCATTTATCCTTATCGGTTCGTAAAGAATCTTCGAATCGGTGGGCAGGAGATTTTGAATTTTCTTCAATTAGGTCTTTACACATCGAACAGGGGTTTCTCAATGACTCTTCAATGACGATTGGCTCGATCAAACATTTTTATTTCTGAATGCTTGCATATCTTACTTTATGTACTTTCGTGACTGTTTGAGATTCCATCTCCTTATACTCTTTAAAATTCTCGAAATCTGTTTGCATTCCTGCAGAGGAGAAAAACTGTTCCCTCTCATTACTTTGAGATTCCATCTCCATGCTCTGCATCTCAGAAGAAAAAGTTGGCAAAGGATCACAGAATGCTTTAACTTCCTTGAATTCGACATCAGTTGAATTTGTTTCTCTGTTCTTCTCTTCTCCAGCGAAGCAACTGCTCCCTGTCCTTGAAGTTAATTCCTCAGGCTTGAATGAGAAATGTTGATACTTTTCCTCTGAACTCCTTCTAGCCTAACCTTCTCGAGTACCTGGCACGGCGTGGGAAATCTAACCCAAAAATTGAAAAAGGTAAACATTTTTTATTGTTTTTGCATCAGTTCTTTTTTTACTTTGCATCCTAATCACTATAGTTTCATTTAAATATAAAGGAATTTTTCTTCCAAAAATACCGGGTTTTTTCAGAGTTTGTCTTTAAAATTACCTGCATTATTTGAAAATAATGTAATTTTATTTTTATCACAATTCACTGTTCCTCATAAAAAATATATTATGATATTCGACAATGCAGTGCTGTCGATCATTGTAGTGAATATATTGTCATACTTTATTTAATCCCACAGTTCTTAAACTATAAATTATTTAAAAGCATATAAAAGTTTGGAAGCTTAAACATGTTATGCAGCTGTTTTTTGTGGTAAAGGTGAAGTGGAAGGAATTTATTGGTACTTTCCTGCTTCTGAGTGAGGTAAGTACAACATTAATGTATTTTTAGTTAAAAGTTAATGTTTTAATTATTATTTTAATTCAATGTAAACATTAAAATTAAGTAATATTCCTGTGAAGCAGGGAATTTTTTATAATTCTTGTTATCAAATTCCATTGCTGATGCAAAATATAATCCCAGTGGACACAAAAACATTAACGTCCTGAGTACGTTCTAAAGACGTTCCTAGGACGTTTGTGTTAGTCCAATTGATATCCTAAAGACTTCCCATGTTCCGAAGACCGTCTTTGGAAAATGGGACATCTTTAGGATATCAATTGGTCTGACAAAAACGTCCTAGGAATGTCTTTAGAACGTTCTTAGGACGTTAATGTTTTTGTGCCTACTGGGATAATATAATATAATACAATAATAAAAATAAATAATAATAATATATAATGATAATTTTTCGAAAAAATATTTAATATAATATTCTCCTTTTGAGCTGATAAGAAAGTTATCTTTTTCGTAACTAACCACCAAAATTGAGTGCAGTGTTTAAAATAATAAATTAATAAATAATAATAAATTTAAAAAGTAGATATTTATCAAATATTTCGATAACCTTTCTGAAGTATTTGCGCCCGTTTATATATAATATTCTTCTTATTGCTAGTATTGCTTTATGGTCTTTGCGCCACCCCTAAATATTAACCAATTTTGCTCAAATTTGGATATATTTTTTTGTTCGGCATGCAAAAAAAATTGGAAAAGGAGAGCAAAGAAATTTGAAAAGTGAAAACTAAGGGTCATTCTCAGGACACAAATAGCGTCCACAATAGTGTGACGCAGTCCTTGAACTGCCCCTAAGCAATCAGTAGAATTTCACTAGTGACTAATGAAATTTCACTAATATTTAGATCAAGAAAGTAACCAAAAAATTGATTTTTTGTTACCAAATGTGAATAATGGAAATAAAATCGTTAAAACAACAATAAACCTGTGGAAGGAAATATATTTTTGAACTAAGAAGCGTAGGGGAAACCTCCCTAGAGTGGATAGTGCAATCTACAGTGTATAATCAATAATTAAAATTACTTATGTATGTAACATATTTAATTTAATCTCATGAATAGTTAAGATATACGTTTCAATGAATTAAAATTAAAATTATTTTTCGTTGATTTGTGCGGAGCCTTTTTTGTGTTGTTAATAGAGTTTAAGGTCTACCAAATGATGATTTCAATCTTATCAGATTGTCCTAACATAAATGACTTTACTTTTCCCTTCTACAGCTTAGTCTTCAAACAAGCGGTGAATACATATGTTCCAAAGTCAGTCAACGTCTATGGATTCTCTAGATCAAAAATGAAGATCCTCATACAAACCATATTCCTTGCAATCACGGTTCCTAATTGTGCTGGTAAGTTTACTCAATAATAATATAAAAATTTCCAAATTTCAATGAAAAATTCAAAACATGTCATCCCACTCCTTTTAAATTAAAATGCCTAGACCTATGAATTTTTTATATGTGTTTTATATCAAATTTCACATATTATCAATTTTAATCTTGAAAATGTTTAATCTTTTAATTTCATTATTTCAAAACTTACCATTTTTTAATTACGAATCCTGGGAAATTTAAACTGTTCAACTAATTTAGATTAAAACCTTTTGTGAAGTTTTATGGACGGTATTATTTATTCTCTGAAGCTTTTATTTATTATTTATTCAATTTTAAACACTTTAAATTGAAAATTGCTCAGTTTTGATCGCATTGAAATTAAAATTTTACAGTAATTAATTAATAACAATAAAACTTTTTATTTGATTTTTTTAGCTCCTCTATCTAAAGTTTATCAACTGTGTACAAATGTGAAAATATTTCGACTTTAAAAACTTTTTTAATAGTTTTTTTTGTTGTATAATTTAATTCAACTGTTCTTTAGAAAATGTGTTCTTTTGGCTTGAAAATTCAATGTTTTTATAGAAAACTCGTTTATAAGGAATTTATTTTATTAAATTTGTTGTCAAATTTATATTTAACCATACCATTTTTGTTTAAAAATTATTCATATTTTTTATAGAAAATGCATCTCTTTGGTTGAAAATTGACCAAATTTGTTAAAAATTCGTTTTATTGTTTGAAAATTAAGTTTTCAAACTAAAAACCTAACTATTTGATTAAAATATCAACTGTTTGATTGAAAATGAACTTTTTTGTTGATAATTCATATTTTCGGGTAGAAAGTTCATCTTTTCTCCATAAAATTTATCTTCTTGGCTTGAAAATTCAACAATTTGATCGAAACTTCAATGGGTTTGTAAAAAACTTGTTTCTTTATTGAATTTTTTTTCAAAGAATTTTTAATCTTAATTGAGCTACTCCATTTTTGTTTAAAAATTGATCATCGAAATTAAAATTTTGTAATAATTATTCATTAACATTGAAACTTTCATTTGATATTTTTAGGTCTTCTATCTAAAGTTTCGCAATTCTGTACCAATTTGAAAATATTTCTAGTTTACAAATTTTTGTAGTGGTTTTTTTTTGTTATGATTTAATTTTTTAAATAAAAATTCAAGTATTATATTTTGGGTTAAAAATTTATCTTTTTGGTCGGAGACTTCACTATTTGGTTAAATATTTATGTAATTTGGTACAAATTCGTCCTTTTTGGTAGAAAATAATTTTTTTTTTTTTTAAATGCCACTCTTTGGTTGCAAATTAATCTGTTAGTTGACCACTTAAGTATTGTGTTGAAAATTTGTATTTTTTGGGTAAATTAAAATTTTTTCGATATGAAATTAAAATATTTTTTGGTTGAAATATCAATCATTAAATTTTTTATTGAAAATTCATTTTTTCTTAGGTAGAAAATTTAAGTCTACTACTACTTTCTTAAAACTTCCTTTTTTGTTTGAAAATTCATAATTTTAGCTGAAAATTCATATCTTTGGTTGAAAATTGAACTAAATTGTCAAATATTCGTTTTTTGGTTAAAAATTAATTTTTCTTAATAAACCTTAACTGCTTGGTTAGAAATTCCACTGTATGGTTAAAAATGAACTTTTTTGTTGAAAATTCATACTTTCGGATTGAAAATTAGACTGATGTTTTTAGCAAATTTGTCTTTTTGGTGTGAATATTCCACAATTTAACTATCCAATTTTTGGATAAAACTTGATCATCGGAATTAAAATTTTGTAGTAATTAATAATTAACATTGAAACTTTTTATTTAATTTTTTAGCTCTCCTATCTACAATTTCTCAATTCTAAATCATTTAAACATATTTCTACTTTATACATTTTTAAGCGTTTTATACTTGAGATTATTCAAGTTAAATTGGTAAAATTGTTAGCTCATCTATTTAAAAATTGATATTGGTCTGGTTTTAAATTGTTCCATTTAAGTTCCTTGTACCATTTTTATTATTTCAATATTCATTTTCAAAAGATTCTGCACTTGAAATCGTACAATTTGAATATTTTTAATTTTTAATATTTATTCCTGAAAATGGTTTAACTTTTACAAGTTAATTTTTCAGAATATTCTAGACTTAAACAAACTTTGAGTTACAAACTTTAAAGGTATCTTCTTAAATTAAAGCCTTGGCAGAGATAACGTTGCTTTAAAAAAGAACTGTTTTGCCGGAAACTTTTTCAAGCTGTGAGCACATATGTTTAAATACTTGATAATATGACCTAGTTTGTTCTCTCACATAATATACTACGTCTAGAACAGAAAATTTGTGGGCAGGTATTATGTACTTGTAATACTATGAACATTAGAGTGGTCCAAAAATTATTTTTTTTCATCATTTTCATGCATATCGCCCGGAAATTTGCTGGAATGAAAAAAAAATTATTCCAGTTTTTTTTAACAAAACTGATATTTAGAGGCGGCGCAAGCCCCATGAACACATTTCTCTTTACAATTAGCTTTATCCAATTTTAAAGTGTGGTAATTCTTGATTCTTGTTAACAAACATATTTGTTTAAATAATTCATTATAATTTTTGGTAATTTTCTCTCAGAATAATGCTAGAATATTGCACTTTTTTCAAGAATTTTCCACTTTTTGTCCAATTTTTAGATAGAGTGAGGTAAATGATTAATTAAATTTAACAAAATTAATTGTTTAAACAATTTATAATTATTTTAAATAATATTATCATCGAATAATGTTAGAAAGTTGCGGTTTTGTCTGAAATTTTTTACTTTTTGTCAACTTTTCATTTACTTAGTAAAGTAATAATGAATGCAAGGTAAGAATCATATGTGTTAAGACAATTGTTTATAATTATCTTTTTTTAGATTATTTGCTAGAAAGTTGCGATTTTTTCTGAATTTTTGAACCTTTTGTCAAATTTTTACTTAGTGAGTAATTAATGCAAGTTAGGAACCAATATTAAATATTAATTTTGATTTAAACAAAAAGTCTCTCTGTAACGACTTCAAAGAAATTATACATTTAATAAGATCCATATAAGAAATTTAAAGAACATTTTTAATATCTGTGTTATTTTAGAAAAATATATTTACAAGAAAGAAAGAGATTGTTTAAAATATGATTCTCGCTAATGCTTATTTATTATTTGTTCGTAACTAAAAAGGTGAATTAAAGTTAACCATTTCAGAAAAAAACCGCAACTTTCTAGGACGTATCTAAAGGAAGATAGTTATAAACAATAATAATTTGTTTGAACAATTATTTTTCCTAAACAATATTGGGCAATAAAATTTTTTGAAATTCTGACTCAATTCTTAAACAGTTTATTTCATGTCGGTAGAAAAGGATCAAAAATAAATATTAGGATTATACAGATTCGAGATAACACTACACATCAATTTTTTTAGGAAGTTATGTAAATTAAGAACTCAAAGCTAAAACAAAATGAGCAAAAGCTTCCAAAAGAATGTGCGGAGTCCTTTGTTTATTTTCCCAACAAAAGTTTGTTTAGTTCGACAAAACTGAATTTTTGTTTATTTTTCTTTAAATATACAAAGTTTGCTTAGAACTGCAAGCTAAGCATAGTGTTGCTGCGTTAGCAAAGTTGCAGCATATTTGCGAACCTGTTTGTGAAAAATTTTTTTACTCTTGGATGTTATTTATGAAAAGGAAAAGTGCGTGTTAAAGAATGACCTAAAAGACTTATTTAAAATATGTTCATATTTATATTGATCAAACACATTGGGACAGAAGACTGCTCACCGTACTAGTGCCACAAATTTTGTTATGATCTGATTATAAAAAAAATTTATAGAATGTATACACAAATTTTATTTACTATAAGTTACATACAAATTGTAATGCTATTGAAATGCTATACAAATTTCATAAAAGTTAAATCAAAATTTCCTATATAATTTATGTTTAAATTATACATATTTTCTTCACGTAGGATCTTTATGCGTTTTTCTTAAAGTAGGAAATGACGTCAGAAACGACGTACAAAAGGACGTACCAACAGCACGTCATTTTGTATCCTAATTTGGAACGTCCTTGGGTGCATCTTTTTGTACGTCCTTTTATACGTCACTTTTTTCAGTGGGCAAGTATATTTTATGTGAAAATTTTTCTTTACTACGGTAGATTTATCACTGTGTGAATTTAATCACACAATTGATAACCCGCGGCTGCATCCGATTTTATTAAAAGTATTCGGATTTGCTTCAACGTTTGGCCAGGGAAAAGGAAAACTGTAGAAAACCACCTCCCGAGTTCAGCCAGTTTGTCGACAGTCAAGTTTGATGACAAACATTCGACCCTAAATATCGAATGCGCATAATCATTCTCTGGTTCAAACCTCCCGCTAGACATTACTTGAAATTTAGGAAATAAAAAACCTGGTCGCACGTCGCAGATGGTCACCCGTCCGAGTGCTATCCGCGCTCAAAAAGGCGTCACAACTGGACTCTTCTCGAGTCAAGATTCACCGCGCAGCTAATGCCGTCTTTAGCTTATAAATTATACAAGTAAATTTATTTGTATAAGACGAGTATGGTTTCCACGCTTCTGTATGTGTATTATGGAGCAGCAAAGCACAGGTCTTTGTTGCTGAGGAGGTTCTTACCGTTCGAAGGCGATAAAGTGTACCATACCATTCTAAGCGCATGTGAATTCGTTAGTTCGCTCAATGCCTTATTCTTCAAACTAACGTTCGGCCGCAGAAAGAGTACTTTGCCTTCTTGGTATGCAATACACTATAGTGCTATATAATATATATATATATATATATATATATATATATTTTAATTATGCAGTATCTCAATTTTTTTTCATGCAAAGCAACAATCTCAAGCTCTAATTTCCCGTTTGATTTTTTAAAAATAATTAATTGCATCCAGAGTTATGATTTTTAAAACAAAACGGTGCATTCTTCACATTTTCATTTGTTTATTTAATTATATTGTTTGAACAAATGATCCATTCGGCAGTATAGCGATTGATCCTCATAGTAGGACAGTTGATGATATTTCATGAATTTTTCGCAATTTTTTAGATCACTTTAGAGCACTTTTTAAAGCCCCGAGCACGAGTGACCCTCCTTTACCATTAGAAGGAGCCAAAAATAACGTTACCATTTAAGGGTTAAGAAATTTTAAAAATGAAATTTTCCAGACACCCTGATATAATATTCTTGACATTATTTTATTTGTTTTGTATTTCTGTTTCTTTTTTTTTTTGCAATCGTCCCCTTCTAAGGATTATATTTCAAGCTGCACATTTCATTATTTGGTTGAAAATTCAACAATTTTGTAGAAGCATGCGCAGTACTGTTTCGGGCCTTCTTTGGGAGCACTGCGGGAGTCGGTCGAACGAAAACAGTCAGGGCTGTTTCGACCATTTCCAGTAGGAATAAATAGTATTAATTAATTGAATTGTGTATAAATGTAAATTTTTGTTATTTTAAAGGATGAACATTTTCTAATAATAAAGACTAATTAATGAAAAGAGAATTTTCAGCGTCTTTTTTTGTAATACTGTCAAACTCGGAATTAACGTCGATTTTGGGGCTGTCCTTGGACCTGACAAGCCTACCCGCGGCGCGGCGTTAATTCTCGGAAGCGGTCAACACACCCCACGCAGCACCTGACAAGCGGCAACCTACCCGCGGTGCGGCATCATTTCTCGGAATCCGTAAATTCGGGAACGTTAAATCCGAGTTCGACTGTAAATGTGAAATTTTCGCGTTAGTGTTCGCACTACCACCTTTTGTGGCCACGGAACTGCGCAACTGCGCTAAGCTCACAGCGCCTCTTTTTTTAAATCGGGATTCCAAAGCATTTTTTTTTAATATTAGCAATTTTATAAATTTATTATATTTTTGGATTATTTTTTTTTCCTATTTGGAAAATGTAATAATCTGAATAGATTGGTTCAGAATAAACCAGAAATATTAACTATTACATTATTCGCTGAAAGTTATTTTTTTCGTTGAAAATCCATCTCTTTGGTTGAAAGTATATGAGTGGAGAAATATCGTTTCTTGTATTAATTGACTACACTGCGAGTTGGCCGCGTGAGGTCAAGCGTGTATAAATGCGACTCTGTACAACCAATAAGGTATCAACTCGCTAGTTTATGTTATTCTCTTTTGCTACTATTTTTCTCATTACTTTAATGCAATTCAAATGTCTTAAAGAAACCTTTCTTCAAATTATCTTATTTTATCCACGATTTAAATTTACAAATTAACGATCCCAGATATTTTTTATTTGATATTTCATATTTTTTTGATTTAAATTGAAATGATTTTCTGAACGTGTTTTGCTTTCTGGGATATTGCGAAATAAGTTTCCTTTTATTAATCGTAAAAGAGTTGAACGCGAGGTTGGACGAATTGTGCATGTGACGTTTCTCTTTCTCTTGCTCTTTCTTTCTCTCTTCCTACTTCCTTGACACGACAGATGGCGACCGATTTGTCTCTATATAATAAAATTGCTGCACGCTATCGACCTTTCTTTTTATTATCCATCTTTTAATACATTTTTAACGATTTCAACGCTAAACTAAAATTAATTTGGAAAATTGCTATGATTTTGATAAAGTAACGTTTTTAACTCAAAATCGTTCACATGCTTTTTTTTAATTGACCTACTTTGAAAGATTCAATCAGAAGTAGGCCAATACATTTTCAAATTTTAGTTTGAATATAATTTATTTCTAATGCTATTTTAATAAAAAATTGTTCAAATATTATAGATATTCCGATTTGAAATAAAATTATTGTAGAATTTTTAAGGGTACATGTATAATTATATTTTGTTAGCAAAAGTGTTTAAAATACATATATTAAAAAAAAATGAATCACTACTTTGGAAAACCATTTTAATGGTTGCATGCTAATCTACATAAAAGTACGCCTATAACGATGTACCAAAAGATCTCAACACAACCTTTTACGTCAAAGTGCGTAATTTGACGTACATAAGTATAATCGACGTGACATAGTTTAGCGTGCAATGGCATACAAACATCTATATTCATTGTTTGTTCATCAAAATAGATATTCTTTGCCTATCGATCGATGACTCCTGGATTTAAGGCGTATTTTTTTTTTAGTCTATTGATAGAAATTTGCGTATGGAGTATTTGTAGGAATATTTATATCTAGAAGACGTAGATTTGCGTTGCGAACTGCGCTGAACTGCGTCTATTTTAAATTTCGTAAATTGTTCTAGTTTGGCCTAGAAATTTTTTCTATCAGGGATGTTGCGTTGTAATTATTAATTAATTATATTTACCTGAACTGTACAATTCATGACTAACTCTCCTCATTACTATGTAATTTACGACATTTATTACTCAGCAATTTTATATTGCTAACAATTTGACTCAGGTGGAATATTCAGCGCCATAATTTAATTACCCAATTATCAATTATCTAATTTTGTTTACATTTTCTGGATTATTTCAAATTAGGTCAAAGAATCTCTCATAAATCTTGTTTTACAAAAGGATTTATTATTTTCCGCAGCTTTTTTGTTATTTGCTTTAGAGTATCTCATATGGTGCCCAGCAAATGCCCTCCAGAGATTCATCCCCTCTCCTTTTTTCTCTACTAGTTCATTCTTTGTCCGTATCTCCTTCCTTTTCTTTTATTTGTTCCAA
This sequence comes from Andricus grossulariae, assembly GCA_011634705.1. Classification (NCBI taxonomy): domain Eukaryota; kingdom Metazoa; phylum Arthropoda; class Insecta; order Hymenoptera; family Cynipidae; genus Andricus; species Andricus grossulariae. The sequence goes on from JAABKJ010007545.1 coordinate 224,361,540, forward strand.
ACCTTCTCTTTATTCCCTCAACCAGATAGGGGAAACAATGTTTTAAAGCTGAGTTCTTTCGCAATGTCAGACTTCAGATTCTGAATTCTCTCTACTACTACTAGCATATTCTTTATTCAAAATATTTCTATGAGCATATGTGAATGAATAGTGGGAAAAGGTTGAAAAGTTTGCATGCTTTCCATTTAGAAAAATTCAATTTTTTAATGCTTTTGCTCTCTAAATTTGAATTAGTGAGGTTTTAAGGTTCACCAGTAAAAATCCTTACTTATTTGATTTAGTGACTTATTTTTAGCTATTTGAAATTTGAAAAAGTGACATTGTGTTGTGAGTCATCAGTGAAACTTCTTACTGATCTGATTCAGTGACAAAATTTTAGGCTTCACACTGATTCCCCTATTCCCCTCATTTTCTCTGTTTAAAAATAATTCTTTCTTCCTATGTATTTTGTTGAAAATTCGTATCTTATGATGGAATTCAACTGTTTTTTTTTTCTTTATTTCAAATTATTCGTTTTAACTGAAAATTTAACTATTTCATTTTTGTTGAAGGTTGTTCTTTTCTTTCTTAGTTGAAAATTCATGTTGAAGATTCATGTATATTCTTGAAAATTGGTATTTTTTGGTTAAAAATGCAACTAAACTTGGTTGAAGATCTAAATATTTTGTTAAAAATTTATTTTTTTGGTTGAATTTTTATTTTATTTGTTAGAAAATTTATATAGTTTGTTCAAGATTCGTCTTCTTCGTTTGAATTCAACTATTTTTGATATAAAAGAAAAATATTTTTTGGTTAAAATATCAACTGTTACATTTTTCGTTGAGAGTTCATGTATTTTGTTTGAAAATTCAACTATACTTGGTTTAAAATTGAACTAATTTGTTAAAAATTCATTTTTTTGGTTGAAGATTCATCACTTTAGTTAAAAATTCATTTCTTTGGTTGAAAAATGAACTATTTTATTGAAAATTCGTTTCGTATTAAATCCAATATTTTGACTACAATAATTTTATTCAAAATCATTTATTCCTGCATTATTGTCCTATTTTAGAGTATATTAGAAGGGGTGGTTTAGCCGAGTGTTACAGAAGGGCGAAAAACTACAGGGAAAAGTCGGAAAAATCGTTACATGGAAGGGGGGATTAAAATCCTCGGAAAATTGCGTTACGTAATTTATGGATGGCCGCTTTCTTGAATGTCAGTTACTTTTTGAGCTAGAAATCAGTTAAAATCTACTGAAATTTCAATGAATATAGTGACTGATTTTTAGTGAAATTCCACTAATTCAAATTAAAAGAGATCGTTTTCAAATAGAAAATTTGAAGGTGATTGAACGCGGCAGAAATTAATTGATGACTTTAAAAACGCAGATGATGAAACATATACTGCTTCTCAGGAAACCACTCTTAAAGAATGACTGTAGCTCAACTTGTGCAACGCGACGTCATATTATTTCACACAATTGTATTTGTCAACGTCGAATCTCATTATTTACTTGGACAGATTTGTACATAAACTCTGGTTGGAATGTGTAACCTGGTGTTTTGAACTGAAAATGTAGTTGCGAGAATTTGACCACACCACGGCCATCCACCTCTGCGAATCGAATCACTTTATTAATTACCTTTCTTTCTGTATTTTAGTCTTCATTTCTAGATCTAGACTTTTATGTACGTTTAAAATATCGAATGTTGAGATAATTGTTTGCTTTGAAAGTATTAATTAAAGCAGGATGTTCTTTCTTTGAAATTTCAGCTACTGGGCGGTGCCTGCTTTAGTCACGGCCCGTATACATTTTACAAAGCAGTTCGAATAGGAAATGGTCGTGTTCTTCGTCTAGGAAGTTTTTTCCTGACGAAACTTTGGAGTGACGCCGATCTCGTAAGCATCGGTGAGCTTCAATTACTCTGGCTTGACAGCCGGGGGCCAAACACACCCCTCGCTTCTTTGCGGCTCTACTTCCTGCCGGAAAACACCCCTGATGGTCGAAGGGACACGCATGGAGAGGTAAGTCACACCACAAAATAACATAACATTACTTTATTGACCCCAATTCGCCTGCGGAAATTTTAAATCACAAATTCAAACTTTAAACACATTTATACACTGAGCAAATTTGAATAAAATAAAATTGACTTGATTCGAAGAAATGAAATATGAAATGAAATATGAAATTATTGAAGCAAGTTAATAATTATTTCTGTGGAAATATTAATTAGGCGGAAGGACTTTGTTATTGGTTGAAATCAATGAGATTTGTGTTTAAAAACTAGATAGTTGATATAATAAAACGTGATATTAAATCAAAGAAATATTTCCTTCAAACAAATTAATGCCCGTCGACTGAAGTAAAATTTGTTTTTCATTCAAAGATGTGATTCCTTGATTAAATATGTTTTGGCCCTAAGGTGCAATATATTGTTTAGAATAAGAATGGAAGAAAGTCGGCAAAATACTCTCTGATTCAAAGAACCACATGCTTGACTCAAAGAAACGAGAGAGTTATTTTAACAACAATGTAATGTATAGAAATAAGGGTCGCTTAAGATCAAACAAATATTTCATTGAACAAAAAACTGCTACCATTGTTAAGAAATTCAAATAATTGAAATAAAAAAATTTAATGTACCATTTTGTCAAAAGTATTATTTCATGTAAGAATAATTTTTCATCACGTCTAATTTTCATTATAACTATGAGGAACACTTTTGAGCCAACTAATTTCTTTCGGAACTAATTTCTATATGCTCTGTTCAACTAGTGGCATTTGTCCTGAACTACTGACTACTGAAAGAATTATTTATTTAGAATGATTAATTTCTCTTCCATGAACTACATAAACGTTTATTCCAACGGATTTCATGAACATTGCATTAAAAAAAAAAAATTATTTGCAAATTCTTTATTCGATCTTTAGTCAACTTTTAGCATCTGATAAATATATTTTTTTAATTCGATCAATAATTAATTAGCTGAACAAAATATTTCGCCCAAAGAAACTGAATTACTTGATCCACACATGAATAAATTACTTCATTTAAATAAGTATTTATTACTTTAAAACATTGATTTCATTAAAATGAGGAAATATTTCTTAGGATGTTAAAAAAAGGTGAGAAGAAACTAGGTTTATTAGCTTCCAAGTAATTATTTCTTTGCCTTCATAATTTTTGCATTTATTTCAAGGAAATATTTCTTTCTACTAAATAAATCTCTCCAAAGAAATGATTTCTTTGAGTCGAGGCATGGCTCTTTTGCCTCTATAGTCTATGTCTATACAATTTTTACTCAACTAAAGTAAACAACCCCTTGATACAAAGAAAAAAATCCCAAAGAAACCCATTTCTTTGGCTGAAGTAGATTTTTTTTAGTGTAAGAGCAAAATAAAGTTATTCAAAAATCCTGGGAGTTTTCTGGGATTTAAAATAAAATAGTTAATATAGGAAATAACATTAATAAAATAGAACGTTGTTTTTATAAATTGTATTATTCTTTGGATTTGGATAGTATAGCACTAACAATCAGTTTCGTTTATGGTTTTCGTAAGCTAGGTCAGAAGTCAAAGATCAGAGTTCAGAGAAAGTAAAGTTGATAAAATATTCGAGAGAAGCATTCTAAGATTTAAAATAAACAAAAAGAAATTATATTAAAGAGAAAATTGTTTTCATAAATTGTATAGTTTTGGTTTTAGCCCTCAAAATAAGTTTGGCTTTTCCATTTTGTTTCTAAAGCGAATGCTTTTAGTTTGCGATCAATGGGGCTTCAGTCAGTACAGAGAGAGGTGGCGCTAGCCAAAAATAAATTCACTTTATCACGAACGTATAATACGATTCGTCAATAACCCTCGGGGTTAATTCACGAATGGGAATTTTTTCGAGCGAAAGTATATCAGAAGAGGGATACTTTTCATTCATGTGATGATTTTCAATATATCTTTCTGTTCCACCGGAGCGCAAAATGTGTCCCGTGTTGATCGCCAGTTGGATTTCCGTGGAGAGAATTCTTATTCAGAATAGGCATTATCCGGACTGACGAGTGGAATAGTCGGTGGATGAAGACAGGCTGACGAGAGGGAAGTAAAGGGGGCAGGAAGGAAAAAAGGGATCGTGAAACGAGGGGTCGTGAATGAGAAAAAAGAAGCGGAATAATCTCCAGCCCCTGTATTCGGCGTGTTAAACATTCCAAATTTAAAATACCTCAAAACATTACCACAAAACTCCGAACAATGATTTCTAAAGTCTTACAAGCATTTTGAAATACAAAATCAAGTCTTACAAATAATCCGGAAAAATATTTTAAAATTTTGTTGGCTTTAAACGGCTTGGAAATAATTTATCTGATGCTACTTAATTCCAAAACGTTTGGAAATTAAAGCTACCGAATTGGGAATCCCACGAAATTGCGCGCTCTAAAATTAAAAAAAAAAACTTATATTGAAGAATCTGAAATTAAAGTTGAACCGTTTTTTATTCAAATATCAAACGACGTTTAAAACTGGAGTTGTGACAATTTAAATAATAATTTCGACTAATTTTCTAAGTTTAAAAATAATTAAAAAATTAACATTTTTAACTGAGAAGCAGTCAGATTTAGAAAAGATTAGTTTAAAGTAATTTTGTTGGATATTTATTGAATATTCTAGAAACTTCTAACTTGTATAGTATAAAAAAATTCAACCAATTTCCTCAATTCCGATCTAAAAATTTGGTTTGAAGAGGGTACTCTGTGTATTATATAGAGAATATATTTAGTCTACTAGTCAATAGAGGCACTCACATCACAATACGCCATCGTTGTTTTAACGACATTGGCAATTATGGCACCCCGCGACTCCCTTAAATTTACAGCTCGATTATTCAGCGGGGCAAACGATGGGTCACATAACGACGTGTCACAAGCAACAAGATTTCTCCCCTTCGAAGGGTTAACGACATTTCATTTTCAAATCTAAATTTTCGATATTTTATATGACCAATTTTCAAGAAATGACGAATTTTAACTGTATTATTTAATATTCGATAACTTTCTTTTATGATAATACTTCTTTTATTTCTTTGAGAACGTTGCTATTTGTTTTTGGGTTTAGGGTCAGGCAAATTGAAAACAATAAAAAATTTTGCAAACGTTTCGTCCTACAATGGTTGCCCTCATCAGTGAATTTTATTAAATCTGTAAAAATTGTATACTTTCTTGTAGGGATGCAATTTACAATTGAAAGTGTCATTCTTTAGTTAATGTCGCAGTTTTTTAATTGTATAAATTTTTTATTTCAATTTTGTTCAATTCAATGTGTAATGATAAAACTATTTTTTAATTTTTTTATACAAACAATTTAATTTTCAAAAATTGTTTTAAATGGATTTTTTAATTTTAAATTAAAATTTTATGAATTTTCTGTTATCATTAGAAATAATTTATGTAAAAGTAAAATTTTTTCAAAAACCACACTGTAGTAAAAGTACAAAATTATCGACAAAAAAATAGTAGTTAAATAATTCTTCAAATATTCTTTTAAATAATTATAGCGAGGTACATTTGATGAATAGAATTTAAATAAGTAAGCTTTTTCACTGCGCAGTGCTCTCTTAATTTGAATCGGTGAGAAGTACGTCACTAAGTCAAATCAGTAAGGATCTTCTCTGAGTATCCAGTAAAAACTCACTGAATATACAGTCAAATCCACTGATTAATCAGTTAAGATCTTTACTGATTTGACTGAATAACGTATTTCTCACAGTTTAAAATTTAGAGAGAAGTTATTAGATAATAAAGTAATGTGGAATAAAAAGTATATTTTTCAAAGTAGTTAAATATTAATTATAGATATATACCGTAAATATAAATATGTTCTTAATTATTCTGAAGAGGAAAGAGCTCAAAGCTCTTACAGCCCCACCCTTCCTATTTTTACCGCTGAGTCAAAGATCCATTTGCGTGCAGACGGTATGCGTAATTACGAGTAATTGGCACTTTTTTTCCTGACTTTTTTCATATGCGAATCGATTGTTGCTTCCTTTTCACGCACTGACTTATTCATTACGAATTAATTGTCGTAAAACATTTGACACATGGTCATTTCAATTTTCTTTTCCCAATATTTCTCTTGTTTAGTAATCATTATTTTCTTCCGGATAGTGTTTTAATATCGTGCTTCTTCTTGATTATTATAATTTATAATATTTTTATTCTTTTCTTATTTTAATGACGTATCTTTAGTTTAATTCTAAACTGTTTGGAGAAAAACTAGAACCCTGTGGGGAAAGATTAAATTGGGCTACTCAGGTTAAAAATATTTCTGTGGAGATTAAGAAGGGGGATGAATGGGAGTGCCTCTCTCTTTCTAGTTTAGAAAAAAAAAAATATCTTGGATTAGAGTTTATGATAGCAAACTCCATCAAATGGATCTACAGAGAGCCTGCTCAGCTTCTTCTTTCAAACTTTACCCACATTGACGTTAAGGATAACTCTCAAATTCATATGAATAATTGCGCAATTAAGGTTATTGAATAGGTTTCAGCCTAGAATTATAAGTAAAACATAAATGCATAGGATGGATGTGAATTACGGGATTTGTGACTGTTTTTATCAGGATTTAAGTCATAGAAAATATGTATATCACCTTTTAGTGGAATGTCCAATTTTTGCAAACGAAAGAAATTTATACATAAGTAAGAAAACAAATGTTCTTGAGATAAGAAATGCATGGCTTCATATTTTAAATGACCTGGAAGTTAATTCAATTAAAAGAGTAGTTGCTTTTCTTGTCAGATCTTAGAAAGAGGTTAATTCGGTTGTAAATTAGTGAATTAAGAAATTATAATTAATTTAGATTTAAGAGACCTGAACTTCTTTGTATGAATCGGTTGATTCTTGAAAAAGTAAACATTCACTGCCAATATTATAAAAATATATAAAATTTCAATATTTTTTTATTTTTTGTAAACTATAATTGTTTAATTATCTTCTATTTGCCTAATAAAATTTGTTTGTTAATTTCTTGAGATCACGCACCCTGTACATTAAATTTATATCCAACAAGGTATGTGTGCATATAATGTATATCCGAAAGGCCGTGAATGTCGGGATGAAGAGTGGTCGTGTGTTGGAAAAAATATCGCGCAAATAAAAGTCAACCAAATGTCATCACTCGGTGTGGATATGAGCAGGAATTCACATATCACGTACACACGCACGTTTATTAAAAAGACTAACACGCAACGAATAATTCTAATGATTATAAACGGAAGGAAATTGATGCTGGGCAAAACTATTATATTTTCATAAACAGATTAAACACAATAATAAAATATATTTTAGACTCAAAATTATTTTTCGGTAAGCTAAATCATTATATAAAATTTGGGTTTTGCTGACAAAACTGATATCACAGTCGACTAAAAAGTAGATATTTGCGGGTATAGAGCTGATGTGGTTGAGTCCGCAGTTTAGTGATAGTATAGGTTCCTCAGGAAAAACCAACGCACCCCAATTCCATTTTGCTAGTCGTCTCAGAATGAAGAATGATCGTGGATGAAAACTTTTCTTTTTGGAAACTCAAAATTACGAGACGCTGGGATCGAGGGGATATTCAGTATCCTATTATATCCCTGAATACGTTATAGAGGCCGGATTTGTGATGATTTGTGACGTAGCTGACGAGGGTTTAACGCAGAATGTAACAGCAAACATGGACAATATAAATGTGAATAACAATTTTTAGAAATGCTTAAAAAGATGAAAATTAGCGATTTTATTTTGGAAGTAAAGCCTCTAAATACAGATTTCACACTATTTTCCATATTCACCTCTTTACTCCTTTTTTAAAGAATTAATTTTTTTCCTTGTTTTCAAGAAGCTTCCCCTTTTTCTTGTTTTTCCCTCGCTTAAATGCGAACTGAATTAATAGAACTCATAAAAAAAATCAAACTATTTTAGTATTTTTCCTTGAAAAATAATTATTTTTAATCAAAAAGTGTGCTATATTTTTTTGGTTCAGAATTCATCTCGTGTAGTTAACAATTCTACTATTTGGCTGAAAATTAATTTTGTTTAACTGAGAATGTAACTATTGTATTTTTGGTTGAAAATGTACCATTTTTATTTGAAAATTCAACAATTTCGTTGAAAATTTATATTTCCTATTGTAAATTCGTCTTTTTTTCATTGAAAACTAGTCTTTTCGATTGAAAATTCAACTATTTGATTAAAAGTTGAACTACTGTGTTAGAAATTCATTTTATATTGTAAGATCCATCTCTTTCATTGCAAATTTAACCATTTTGTTGAAAATTCGTATGTTTTATTTGACTTCAACTGTTTTTCATTTCAAATGAATATCTTTTTTGTTTGAAATAACAACTATTACATTTCTCGTTGAGAATTCACCTTTTTGGTTAAATTCGACTGCTGTTATTTAAAATTAAAATAAATATTTGGTTGAGAATGAATAATTTTTTATTGAAAATGCAAGTACTTGAAATATTATATTTTTTTTTGGAAATTAATCATTTTTGATCTTAAAATTCAACTGTTTTTCAAAATTTAATTGTTTTGTTCAAAATTCAACTATTTTGTTAAATATGTCACAGTTATGTTGATCATTTATCTTTTTAGATAGAAAGTTCGTCCTGTCGATTTGAAATATCAACTGCGTCTACAAAAAAATTCGTCTATTTGTCTTGCAAATTCAACTATTTTGTTGAAAATGCAATATATAAAAATTAACCTATTTCCCTGTTTTGAAGTATTTTTTGTTGTTTTATTTGAGGTTTTTATCAAGTGAAGTTGAAGATAAAGGTGGGATAAAAAGGGTGGTGGAGCGTTTCAAGATTTGTGTGATGATCTGTGACGAATAAAGGGAGTGATGGAAAAGTTTGTAAAATAGCGTGACGTACATTGAACGTCCCCATACCCATACATTATAATTTAAAAAAAAATTAATAATGAATCAGTTTTGTGTCGATGGTTTTATCATTTTTCTCGGAATTGCTAATAAAAATATTGATAATACATACATAGAAGATTATTTCTGGAATATAACCATTTTTAGAAAGAGCAAGTGCCTTTCCTAATGGATGGTCGACATTCGATTTAATTCACTCAAGCGGTGCGTGGGATGGCAAAAACTTGGACCGGGTTTGTTAGCGTTGTACTGTAGTGGCAGAGTTTCCGACGTAATTATTCTCCACGAAATTGCACAGAATTTCTGACGACGTCACGTATTCCCATCTACGTACCCGTACCTGACGAATAAACTGGTGCTGTTCGTGTTTAATTAATTTTAAACTGAAGGGATAAAAATAGCATTCTAATGATTCATATATATTTTACAAGATAGGAACGCCATTAAATTTTCTCGAAAGCTGCAGTTGCTCGGGTTTATCTTTCAGGTACCAGGTTTGCACTTTGCATAGGTTCGTGTGCTTTATGGAAAGGCGAATGATCCAATTAGGAATGCATGACTCACAAACTTGACGTCACTATTTCGATTAATCTTTCTATAGAGAGACTATATTTAATTTGCGGGACTAAAACTTTGCAAATCACATTCTTCTATTCAAATTACTATTTAAAAAAAAAAAACTTTTTTTTTGTTAGAGGAAATAGATGTTCCTTTTTATATTCCAGGGATCACAGTCCGTCCCCCTTTTCCCCCCTAAAACAATTAATATCGAAAAATTTTCCCTTCTTCCCGCTTTTTTACATTGTTTCGATTCATTTTTTAAGAATCATAAACATAAATTCAAGACATTAGAGAAGAAAACACTTTGAAAGAGATTCTTTTTGACGATACCAATTTCAAATATTTCCTAAACGATTTATTTATTAATTTTGTAAAATTGAAGGATTTAATATTAAATTCGCATTGAAACAAATAGATGATTTTTTAACCAAGTAGTCTAAATTTTAACCAATGACATTAATTTGCAACCATAAAGATTAATTTTCTACTAAAAAGACGTATTTTCAATTAAAATGATGAATTTTCAACCAAGTTTATATTTTATATTAATTTTATTTTATAGTGTTGACCAGATTTTGATCTTACTTGTTTTTTCTTTACCGGTCTTATATCAATATTCAAATATTGATATAAGATCAGTAGACAAAAAAGAACTAAAATCAAATATAATACAAAGTAATTGAATGTTTAACCAAAAAAGATGGATTCTCATAAAAATGTAATAGTTGATATTTCAACCAAAAAAGGTTTTAATGTGAATCAAATTGTTGAATGTTCAGCTTAAAAGTGCAATTTTCTACAAAACAGTTGAATTTTCAACCGGAAATTATGAATTTTCAATAACAAAAATCTGCCCGCTGTTGAACAACTTTTGTCTTTTCATTTTTTTTCGTCTATTGTGTCATTTTTTTTAAATTCAACTCAATTTGTACATCCACTTTGAGTGAAAAAGTTTGCCTATTATTTTTTTTTCTTTCCTTGCGTCGTCTTCCAAAACATTGCATTTTTTTAATGTCTTTTTTCACTTTAAAAAATTTGTAGATCTTTCTTGGGTGCATGATTTTCGTATCTTCACCTTTTTTTGTATCTTGCATAGTTTTACCGCAAAATTGAATTTTTAATTTTTCATTATTTTTGGTCTTGTAGGGCTCTCGAAAAGAAACGTTTTTCTTCTCTTTACTTTTTTTCATATCATGCGTTGTTCGGCTTGAAATATTAATTTTCGTTTGTTTTTTGGGATTTTGAAAATGCTATAACTCTGATAATTTTCATTTTATCATATATATATATATATATATATATATATGCATAATATATTATAGTATATTAAATTAATGTTCTTGGTTAAAAAATTATCGTTAGGGTTGAATGTTAAACTTTTTTGTTGCAAGTTTATTTTTTGTTCTTGAAGATTCATAATTTTACTTGAAAAAGCAACTCTTTGGTTGAAAATTTTAACTATTTTCTTGAAAACAAGTTTTTTTTTGTTTGTTTAAGAATTTATTTTTTTCACTGAAAATATAACCATGCAACTCTTTATTTGTAAATTAACCTGTTTTCGTAGAGGGTTCAACTATTTTTTCGAAAACTCATAATTTTATTTGAAAATTTATATTTTTGGGTCGTAGATTCAACTATTATGTAGAAAACTAATCTTTTTGGCTTGAAAATTCGACAATATTGTAGAAAATGTAACTATGTCGTTAAAAATAAACTTTTTGTTGAAAATTCATGTGTTACAATAAAAATCAAACTATTTGGTTAAAAAGAAAAGTATTTTTATGGAATTTCAAGTATTTGTTAGAAAATTAAATTTTTTGTTGAAAAATCATATAATCGGGTTGAAAATTAAATGTTTTTTGTGAATAATTTGTCTTTTTGGTTTCAAAATTTAGAAATTATGTACAAAATTGACCTATTTGGCTGAAAATAAAGTTTTTTATTGAAAATTCATATTTTTGGTTGAAAATTAATCTATTTGGTTAAAAATTCAACTATGTAGTTGAAAGTGAAACTACTTTGTCAAATTTTTTTTTTAAGATTCATCGTTTTGGTTGGAATTTCGGTTTTTTGTTGTTGAAATTTTGGTTTTTCGTTGTTGAAAAATCATATTATCGTTTAACAAATTTAACTGTTTTTTGTAGATAATTTGTCTTTTTGGCTTTAAAATTAAACAATTTGGTATAAAATTAAACTATTTGCTTGAAAATAAATTTCTTTGTTGTTGAAAATTCATATTTTTTATAGAAAATTAAACGATTTGGTTGAAAATAAATTTCTTTGTTGAAAATTCATGTTTTTGGTTAAAAATTTAACTATTTAGTTGAAAGTGGAACTACTTTGTCAATTCGTTTTTTTTAAGATTCGTCTTTTTTTTAGAAATTTCGGTTTTTTGTTGTTGAAAAATTATATTATCGATTACAAAATTTAACTGTTTTTTGTAGATAATCCGTCTTTTTGGTTTCAAAATTGAACTATTTGATATAAAATTAAAGGATTTGGTTGAAAATGAATTCCTTTCTTGTTGAAAATTCATATTTCTGATAGAAAATTAAACGATTTGGTTGAAAATGAATTTCTTTGTTGAAAATTCATGTTTCTCGTTAAAAATTCGACTATTTGGTTAAAAATTTAACAATTTGGTTTAAATAATAATTTTTTGTTGAGAAATGATATTTTTCGGTTGAAATTTTGAACTTTGCTGTAGATAAATCGTCTTTTTGGCTTACAAATTCTACAATTTGGTTGCAAATTAATGTATTTTGTTGAAAATTCATTTTTTAATAGGACATCATTTCTTTGTTGAAAAATTCAGATTTTTGGTGGAAAATTTAACTTTTAGGTTCAGAATTCATCTTCTTTGGTTAAAAATTTAACAATTTAGTGGAAAGTTAAACTGCTTTCTTAAAAATTTATTCTCTTAATATTCACCTCTTGGACTGAAATTCCATTTTTTTTTAAATTTTTGATTAGAAAATAAATCTTGTTTGTTAGAAATTCATCCTTTTGGTTGCGGTTTCAACTATTTGGTTAAAAATTCTTATTTTTTGTTTTAATTAATCTTCTTGAACATTCGTTTTTTTGTTGTTGAAAATTAATTTTTTCACCTGAAAATTTGACGATTCCAAATTTGGTTAAAAAAATATATTTTTTAGTTGAAAATTCAACTATTTGGTATAAAATTGATCTATCTTGATTAAAAATTCATGTATCTGGTTAAGAATTCAAATATTTTGTTAAAATTTCGTTTTTTTCGTTTAATAATAATTTTTTTTCGCATTAAGAACTCTACTGTCAAATGTTCAAAAAAAAGTTCAACTTTTTACTTTTTCAAGGAAAATTAAAAAGCCCAATGAGTAGGTGTTAGTGCGATAATCAAATTGAATTCAACTTTCTTTTTAATTTCAAAAACTGTTTACTGTTGAAACATCTGGCCCAGACTATTAAGTTCCGGCAATTGCTCGTTCGTGAAAGATTTCAGTTAAAGATGGTTTTCCGGAAACAGGGAAGTTTATCGAGAAAAATAAATTTTCAGAAACACTTATCCCAGCTGTTAGTGGTGAAAGATTTTCTGAAGGAAATTCTGTGTGGAGGAAAAGATTGCCCAGGAAGTTCGTTGATGTAGAAAATGAATTCTGCGCTCAGAATAAAACGTAAACTTGTATAGAAGGTTGTTTTTCTATCATAAAATATGATCTTCGACACATTTCATTGCAGATAAAAAAAAATTTCAAAATTTGGGACGTCTCGTACTAGTTAGCAAAAGGCTACATTCAAATTTTTTTCCCTTAAATAATTAATATGAGATATTATTCATCTTTAAACTCTTTCTTTTCCTTCTCAGGATTTTTAAATAAACTACGTTACCAATTTTAAGCTACTTTGTAAATACCATATTTCATTTAATATCAAACACTTAAAATTTCTGAGATTTCGAGATTTTCTACCAAATAGATTAATTTTTATACCAAAAAGTTAAGTTTTTACGAAAAAAGAGTTTATCAAAGTATATAGTTGTATTTCAACCTAAAAGGATGCATTTTCAACCAAATGGTCGAATTTTCCAACAAAAAGGATTAAAATTCGATCAAAAAAGAGTTCAATTTTTAACCAGAAAAGTTGAATTTTTAACGCCATAAGATGAATTTTCAACAAAACATGTTCATTTTCAACCAATAAAGATTACTTTTCTACCAAAAAAGTTATATTTTCAACCAAAAAGACGAAATTTTTTACAAAACAGTTTAATTTTCAACCCGAAAATATGAATTTTCAAATGATGAATGTTCGACAAAAAATTTTTTTAACAAAGTAGTTCAAATTTTGATTAGGTAGTTCAATTTTTAAGAAATGAAGATGAATTCGAAGCAAAAAATGCAATAGTTAATACTTTTACCAAAAGATTATATTTTGAAATAAAAAACAGTTGAATTCGACCAAAGAAGTAGAATTTTCAAGAAAACAGTTGCATCCTGAACTAAAACAGATCAATTTCCAACTAAACAGTTCAATTTTTAATAAAAAAAACATGATTTTCTAACCAAGAAAATCACCTTCTAAAAATAGAATAATTAAATTTCTAACCAAACAGATGAATTTTTAACATAAAAAATGAATTTTTGACAAAGTAGTTAAACTTTCAACCAAGTAATTGAATTTTTGACTATAAAAAGATAACTTATGGACAAAATTGTTGCATTTTAAACAAAATAATATAAAAGTAGACATTTCAATCTAAAATAGTTCTTTAAATTCCGAATATTGACTTAACAGTCATTTACTTTTGTTTTAGTTTGTTTGAGTAATTATTGAGTTATAATCCTCGAATTAACTAGTTCACATTGTCCACATTGAAATTTCTGTGTGAAATTATTCAATTTTGAAAGCTTCTGATATAAAATTCTTTAATTTCGAATTATTTCAGTTTTGTCGCTTTTATTCAGACATGATACAATTCTAATTCCTCTTCATTTCATTTAAAATATTGTCTTTTTTCACAATTTCATTTAATCTACGTTTTCAATATTTTTTGTACATTTGAAAGGCTTTGAACTTGATATTACTCGTAATTATTTTTAACAAATTTCAAACATAATATTTAATTATAGATCAAAAATATACATATTATTATTATTTTTAAATTTGAGGTCACGTTTGATGTGATAAATAATAAATATTGCATGATGAGGTTTTAAGCTTAATAAGGTTGACTTATGAATTTTGAAATCACAGTATTTCCTGAAATCGTATATTCAATGATAAATGTATGAATATTGTTTACTTTGTGTTTGTCCGCATCAATCGAGTACTTTTCCATTTACCACAATTCTACTCGATTCGGTGAGCGCTGCAACCGTCATATCTAATTTTCACAGCAGGATTGATCCGCCACTTTGACGATCAGATAATGAAACCGACATCAACAATTTAAATGTCCAGAGGATTCAAAAATTATAACCATCATCCAAGAACAGGACAACAGTACACGAAAAATGGTTCAAAAATTCTCAAGTATCTCGATTATGACGAATTATTGACTTTTTTTCATAAAGGGGATTACAACTTTTTCTCAAAGTTTAATAAATACATTTAGTACATATATTTGTCATAGAAAAATTAATTAAAAAGGTAATAATTGAATTTTTCAAATTTTAATGGACTGGGCCAGTCTTTCTATCCATGCCTATCTTTTTCTATTCATCAGGCAATCCGAAATCCTGCTTATCTTTTTCAATTCGTGTTTTCCTATCCAAGTGAATCCTTCTCCATCTCTTCTGGAAGTCTCAATGAGAAATACAAAAATGTTAATTTTGCAATTCGTAATTTAGAAATATTATATTTGAAATTTTCGTTTTTTGGCGATTCCAACGATATTAGTGGTATTTTTTTTCTTTTGAACATGCTGAAAGCATAATGCCAATGATACTTAAAGAAAATATTATGCTGTGCAATATTATATTTTTATTTTATTCACAATTTTAACATAAAGAAATAATATAAATATCAAAAAATAGAGAATAACAAAAAGAAATATAAAGAATCATTTTGGAAGATCTTAAGCGAAAAGAAATAGTTTTTTCATCTGACCTTGTTGAAATTTTATTGCCAATAAGGTTTTCAAGAAGAAAGTTTACATTTGAAGTAATGAAGAGTGAACTGCGAATAAAAACATTGACAGTGTAACTGTTTTGAATTTTTAACGTTCAAAATTAAAGTTCAACACATTTCTCATTCGGAATTGTTTCATTCAAATGCTGAACCATTTACACGCACTTTACAATAAAAAAATTTGTATAAATAGAACATTTAAAAGATTTTCACAATTCAAATTGACTTGTCTAGTCTGAAATTAATTTTTGAAACTCGAAATTTAACTATTCCATGTTTAGTTGAAAACTTAGCTTATTTAGTTAACAATTCAACTACTTGGTTGGAAATTCACTTTTATGGTCAAACATTCTGGATTTTAGTTGGAAAGGATTTGGTTGAAAATTAACTATTTTTTTGAGAATTGTTGTTTTTTTAAAATAAAAATCAATTTTTTTTCTGACAATTTGAAGAATTTGATTTGTTGATGAAAATTCTTCTTCTTAGTGGAAAATCGAGAGATGAGAATAATAATCAAGTAATTATTCTCCCAAAAATAATTCTTATGAATAATAATTATATTGATAAATTTATTTTAAAACCTTGAGAATTTATCGTTTTGGTTGAAAACTGAACTATTTTCTTGAAAATTTAACTACTTGGGGAAAAATTCATGAGCTTTGTTGAAAATTTGTATTGTTTGGAAAAAAATTAATTGGTAAAAAATTGAACTATTTGGTTGAAAAATCGTTGGTTTCAGGTGGAAATTCATTTGATAACTGAAAATGTAAGTATTTAAGTTAAATATTCTTTATTTTAGCTAAAATTCAATCTCTTTCTTTGAAATTAAACTACAAATTGATTCTTTCGTCGAAAATTTAACTATAATCTTGAAAACACGTTTTTATTGCTTGAGAATTAATTTTTTCAATGGAAAATTTATCCGATTGATTTAGGTTAAAAATGATCTTTTTTAGTTGAAAATTTTACTACATAATTGATTGAAAATGTATATTTCTATTTGAAAATTAAAGCTATTCTCTGGATGATTCGTATTTTTTGTCAAAAGTTAATGTTAAAAATTTTTCTTTTTTGTGTAAAATTAGGTGTTTTGGTTGAAAATTCAACTGCTTAGTTGACGGTTGAAGCGCATTGTTGTAAATTCATTTTATTGTTTTAAAAATTCAACTATTTTTTTAAAAAACTTTGTTTTTGATTGAAAATTTATTGCATTATTCAAAATGTATGTATTGTAGTTCAAGGTTCATCATTTAATTTTAAAATTAATTTCTTTAATTGAAAATGTAACTATTTCATGTTTGGTAGGAAATTTATCTTTTTAATTTGAAAATGTACTTCTTTGACTAAAAATTCATGTAATTCGTGGAAAATTAGTCTTTTATTGTAGAAAATTGAACATCCTGGTTGAAAATTCAACTACTTGATTGAAAGTTGAACTACTTGGTTAAAATTTTCTTTTATTGGTTTAGGATGTAACTATTTTGTTGAAAACTCTTTTTTAGGTTAAAAATTAATTTTCTGAAGTAACAATTTAACCATTTCATCTTTTATTGAAAATTTAACCATGTAAGTTTTTATTGAAAAGGTATTGTACATATTTGGTTTGAAAATTAAATTGTTCGAATAAAAGTTTACCTGAATTGTTAAAAACTTATATCATTGGAAGAAAATTTAACTATTTTGTTAAAAAAAAACTTGTATAAATAGAACATGTCAAAGATTTCTGCTTAGATTTTAAGATTTTAAACCGTTTTAAAATAATAATTCTATAATTATTATTTATACATTAAAGAACAGCACTCTTTTTCACAAATTAACAATTTGAGAAGGAAAAAATACAATGGTAAAGTTGTAGATTTAGATGTAGGATGGAGCACTCTTAAATTTTCACGAACTTATTCGAATGCATTCTATTTTAAAAAATGCAGTGTAATTTATTGTGTCAAGACCAAAAAACAAAACTAAAACGTATATAGTTTCGAAACATTTACTAGTTTCTTCATCAGATTAAAAATTATCTAAGATATAGATACAATTGAATAGTAATAATAATATAATGATATAAAAAAACAAAAGGAGTTCTAAAAAATTAAAAATCAGCTTACCATTGAAATCAGGTTAAAAAAGTTCAAACAAAGTTAAACAATAAAAATGAGTAGGGATTTTTGTGGTTGCTCGTTCATATGCCAACATTTAAAAAATAAATTCTTGAATGAAAAAGATTGTTAAGTCATAATTTTGAAAATAGTTGTAAAGAATGTGCCTGTAATAAAAAAAAGTAATGATGAAAAGTATGACATTTTTTTAAGTTTATGTTAGACATGAAGTGAAATAAGATACATAGAAGGAAAAAATTGTTTTTACCTGAAACGAAGATAAAAATAATGGCCAAAAAGCACATTCAAATGTTTAACCCATTAGGTGTGAATTTTGTTAAAATTATGTATTAAAAACTGTTATTTTTGTGTAAATATAATCGGAGCAACCACAACACTCCATCGTGGTAATACCAATACTAACAACTCTGTATCAATCGTAGTGCATAGACTCAAAAATTCGGGAGCGCGCATATTAAAATTCGAATGGGAATACAAACAAAATCAAAATAATAAATATTATTAAAATGAATTGGTTTGTATGAGAATTCAAAAGACAGTTGTAAAATATTATTAGATCATTAATGCATTTAACAATATTAAAAAAAAACTATAAGATATTAAGTAAACTAGCATAACTTATCAATAATCATCATATAAGATTCGTTGATAGTATTCAAATCCGAAACAAGATTCATGCTTTTGTATCCTTCTCTCTTAATAAAAACCATTTCAGAGAAACAGCGTATATAATAATTAGGCTGCTCGTGTAAAATTTCAATATCATCCCATTTCATAAAATTAATATCACCTGAATGTTTATAAGTTACATGCTGACTAATAGCTCTATGATATTTTTCTGCAAGTCTGATATTATCTTTATGTTCTTTTATTCTTATTCTGAGTGGACGACTGATTTGGCCAACGTAGGTCATACCACAAGTACAAGTGACTCTATAAATAACATCACAACGGTCCAAAATATTAGGTATTTTAGATAATTTTTAATCTGATGAGGAAACTGGTAAATTTTTCGAAACATTATGCGTTTTAGTTTCGTTTTTTGGTCTTGACACAATAAATTACACTATTTTTGTCTGGAAGCAGTCGTTTTTTACTTTTGTCACCACTTTCATCAAATTTCATTATGTAAAATCTAAGCCTTACTTATAGTAGTGCTATTTTAATATTTTGTTATCATTTGACGAAGTTTTTTTTCTTAAACTAGGTTTCTTCTACCAGCGTTGCTACAGAATTGTGATTTTCAAATTTCAGGCCTTTTCCGGATTTCTTCAAAGGCATTACAAAAATTAGAAACCTTACGTTGAGAGTTCCATTCCCGGTTTTCCAGTTTTTCCGAGTCGGCAGACACCCTCTTTTCAAAAACTCTTCAAATTTAACATAATTAAGGTTGTTGAGTGACATTCAATTTATTAAAATATATCGACATGCATAGCAGCTTTCATTTGGAAACGGTGCGATTCAAACACATATCAATTCGTTTATTTTTTACAAATTGAGTTTTACATCATTATATTTTGAATGTGTTCAAAAGCCAAACAAGTTATCCAATTCGAAGCTTGGGAAATAAAGAATAGATGAATTTGAAATAAATTAATAATGTTCGAAAATATTTTGCAAGTAAGAGTGGAGAAATAGCGGCATTAGTAAAACAATATAGTATAAAAATTTAAAAATTGTAATCAATGAAAATTAAGTCATTTGTAATTGAAATTTTTCCTACAAGTATCATCATTTTACGCAACACTAATGTCTAACAGTCGACTTATTCTAATTTTAAAGTTATTGAGGCAAGTAAAACATCCTTAAAATCGTTCAAAAACGTAGATTTTGAATGAAATATTTCTAAATTACTAATTGCAAAATGAGAAAATTGTTATGCTTCATATTTTGATTATCATGACGTACATAGGATCCCTGTTTGCAAGAGCCAGCAGCAGTCTGGCGATCCTTTAGCTGCGTGAGTGGATTTTCGGTAGTGGGGGTAGAGCAACCAGGTAGGTGGCGATCAAATGGACATCGTCCGTGGCAGCAGTCTGGCGATCCTTCAGCTTCCTGAGGGGATTTTGAGTAGTGGGGGTAGAGCAACCAGGTAGGCGGCGATCAAATGGGCATCGCCCGCTGCAGCAGTCTGGCGATGCTTCAGATTCGTGAGGGGATTTTGGGTGGTGGGGGTAGAACAATCAGGTAGGCGGCGATAAAATTGGCATCGCCGGCGACAGCAGTCTGGCGATCCTACGGCTTCCTGAGGGGATTTTGGGTAGTGGGGGTAGATCAAACAGGTAGGCGGCGATCAAATGGGCATCGCCCGCTGCAGCAGTCTGGCGATCCCCTAGCTGTGTGTGGGGATTTTTTGTGGTGGGGGTAGAGCAACCAGGTAGGCGGCGATGAAATGGGCATTGCCAGCGGCAGTAGTCTGGCCATCCTTCAGGTTCCTGAGGGGATTTTGAGTCGTAGGGGTAGAGCAACCAGATAGGCGGCGATCAAATGGGCATCGCCGGCCACAGCAGTCTAGCGATCTTTCAGATTCGTGACGGAATTCTTAGTAGTGGAGGTAGAGCAACCAGATAGGCGGCGATGAAATGGGCATCGCCAGCGGCAGTAGTCTGGCGATCCTTCAGATTCGTGAGGGGATTTTGGGTGGTGGGGGTAGAGCAATCAGGTAGACTGCACCGCCCGAACTCACCTCTATCGTTTTAAATTACTGTCTTTCCATCTGTACGCATCCACCGTTGATTCACGTCTATCCCTTTTTCTCTGTTTGTTAATCTGAAATTCTGCCTATCTTTTTCAATCCCTAATTTCCTATCCAAGTAAATCATTTTCTATCTCTTTTAGAATATAAATAGTACCTTTTCTTTTGAATCTAAATATTTCATCATTTGTTTCAAACTGTTTTGAAAATGTCGAAATACCGAGAAACCCCCTATTAGAATCAAACATTAAAATTTTCTCTTCAGATTTTTTTCTAAATAAAGGTGTATTTTCAAAAGATTAATTTGAGAAATAACAATAAATCAAATGAAGCTTCCAACTGATATATACTTCATATTACTTCATACTTCTTTGTTAAAAGTGAGTTTTCTTACTCTGATGTTCAACAGCTATTTGCGGGAAAAATGATTGAAACTTTAAACGAAAGCATCTTCAAGCTAAGGAAAGTTCCTTCTTTATAAGGTTTCGAAACCATAAGTCGACTTTGCTCGTCATCTCAAAAGTTCCATAAATGCTGGAAGAAGTCGAGGAAAATATTTTTGATAAGGACCTTAGTTTACTTACTAATTCTTTTTTTTCTAAAAGAAATAAATAATGGAAATATCTTCGACAGCCATTTATAATTAATAATAATAATAATATTCGAATGCACTGGTTCAGTCGCCTTATCGTTTTGCACTTTAGATTAAAATGATTAATTGTTAAAAATCGTGGTGCGCGATTGCAAAAATAATTATTTTTAATGACTTCGTTTATTTTTTATTATTATGTTATCACCCTAATTTATTATTGTTTCAATTTTCAAACGAAGTTTTGAATGTTTAATTTTTAACGTTCAAAATATGAATGAAGTATTTTTGAAAGTTTTCAATTGGAAATCATATAATTTTCAATATTTTTAGAATAATTAAACTTTAAAGGTTCACAATTGGTTCGGTCGGCAACTTTTAACAGTAGAATGGACAGTGATTTTCTAAATAGTTTTTTCTAAAGTTTTTTTTTTGTTTCAGAAGCTTGAATTCGAAAATATTTATTTTGAAATTTCTTAATCTTTGGAGGTTTCAGATTTCATAATATTACAGTTTTAAATTCAAATATTAAAGATTTGAGGGCAATTACATTATTAAATCTTTCAAAACTCAAGGTTTAATATTAGAAAGCCTCGATAGTCAGTTTTCAGCTTAACAATTTTAGATATAAATTAAATATTCTGAATTGTTTGGTTTCAATTTTAGTCTGTTTTAAAATTAATAATTTTATATTTAAATATTCTAAATTGCTTGTTTTCAATTCTAAACGTAAAAAATTGTCAGGCTTTTTAAATTCTTTGAAATAGTTAAATATCATATTGAAAGACTTGATAGTTGCACAATTTTCATCTTAAAGGATTTGTAATTAAAAAATGTGAAACTAAATGCCTCTATAGTACATTCAAAACTACGAAAAAGTATGATAATATTTTTTTCAAGAAAATTGAATGATTTTTTATTTGGAAATTTTCTAAAATATTAAGCATTTCAAACTTAACTTTAAAAATCCAATTTCGAATTCAAAGTCACAGAATTGTGTTTTTTCAAACATTTTAATCATATATAGCAATATTTTTTTGTATTACTTGTTTAACCTTTAATTTTCAATGTAGTATCTTCAAACTTTCCGATTTTTAGTTGAAGATTTAAAAAAATAAATCATTTTAAATAAAAAAATATTTGTTTTGTTTCAAATTAAAAACTTGTGTTTTTAAAAATGTAAATGGATAAAAATTGAACTATCTTAAATGTATACCTCAGTAATTGAATAATTTCATCAATTTTGGTTGGTTATGATTTGGAGTTTGAATATTCATGTTGCAAGCTAAATTCAACATTTCTCCATGTCATAGGTTTTAATTTTGCAATTAAAAAATAAAGTGATTGAATATTGAAAAATATAATAAAAAATTTGAAAGTTGTTAATTTTTAAATGATTTAAATTTACTAAAAATGATTGAATTTTTAAAGGATTCGAGTTTGAACGAAGTTCGGATTCGTTTAATTTTCAACGTTCCGCAGTAGAAATTTTTTCATTTTTAATATTCCCTAATTTTCAAAATTCTAATCTGAAAATATTTAATTTACAACGTCTTGAAATTGTCCAATTCTTTAAATCTTAATCTGACACCATTTAATTTAAAAGATTCTTTAATTCAAAATAAATTTTTTGACTACAAAAGCTTTCAATTTGAAATTATAAAATTTTTATTAAACGTTCTTATTTATAAATGATACAAGCTTAATTTCTTTTCATTCCATTCAAAATTGTGTTCACTTTTTAAAATTTTATCTGAAATGGAATTGTTTCCTTTGGAACATTTTAAATTGAAAATCGTTCATTATATTTTTTCAAATTTCATACGCTTTTTGAGTCGGAATTATCAATACTTAATTAATATTTATTGTTAATTTTTCTTAATTTACTGCTAGTTAATAATAAAATAATGAAATTTGAAGAATAAGAGGATATAATTATTATATTAAAGTCCTTAGATATTTGACTTTTGACATAATAGATGTCACGGAAATTGAACATGTTTATTTCTTCAAAATATTGAAAAATGCGTACAACATATTTTTGAGAAAATAAAACGCTATAAACGTGTCTGGTGATTTTAATATAATTATTTCCTCTTCAGGCAGACTTTTAATTTTTGAAGTTCCTAATCGCATTGTTATCGTGCCTGAGAAAGGACGAAGGGTTGCATCGCAACGTTGGTTATTATCGTGGCGTATCCGTCATCAGCATCCTTGCCTGGAACATAGTTACGTGCACTGCGTCATTAAATTAAAAAAAAAGTGGGAGGAGTAAAAAGAAAGGGAACTCACTTTCCGCGACAATTGTCGCATCGTATGTAAGCCGAGTTTAATTTAAGCACGAAGAGAAATGCCGTTCTCTGGCCGTCTTTGCATAATGGCTGACTTGTGACAGGGTTCTACTACTGAATCATTATAGGACTCGATGGAACCATTTCCGGCTCGCAATATTCTTCCTCGTCTCTCTACACAGTGGGCTTGGATTAAGCTCAATCGAAAAAGGCTTGCATCTCTCGGTTTTATTTTTAACCACAAAAACAAAGAATGAAAAAACAAATATTCCATTTTTCGGTCAAACTATGCAAGATACACAAAAAGATAAAGCGACAAAAATTGTGCACATAAAAAAGATCCACAAGTTTTTTTCTATCATTTTTTGATAGAACGCGTAGTTTTTGTATTAATCGTAAAAATAACATTAGAAATAAACAAATAAATTTTTTGGAAAAAACGATACAAGTTACGAAAAAAATGAATAAATAAAAGTTGTTCACCCAAAAAAGAGATACAAATTTGTTATTAAACATTTTTTGATAAGATGTGTAGTCTTTGTTTTAATTGTAAAAAATGACATTAGAAATAAAATATTAAATCTTTGCAAAAACGACATAACATACGAAAAAAATGAATCAAAAAAAGTTATTGACCCAAAAACAATCTAGAAATTTTTTAATAATCACTTTTTGATAGGACCCGCAGTTTTCGTTTTAGCCGTAAAAAATAACATTGAAAATAAAAAAATAAAAATTTTGGAAAAACGACACAAGCTACGAAAA
This sequence comes from Andricus grossulariae, assembly GCA_011634705.1. Lineage (NCBI taxonomy): Eukaryota > Metazoa > Arthropoda > Insecta > Hymenoptera > Cynipidae > Andricus > Andricus grossulariae. The sequence goes on from JAABKJ010007545.1 coordinate 224,385,568, forward strand.
ACAATGAGAAACAAAAGTTGTTTACCCAAAAAAGAGCTACATATTTGTTACTAATCATCTTTTGTCAGGATGCGTGGTTTTTTTTTTAATCGTAAAAAACAGCCTCAAAAATAACATTAAAAATAAATACATTAAATACGCACTTTTTTTAATTATACAAATATAGGTATATGGGGTACATAGGTGAAGGGTAAATAGGTATATAGGTTCAAGGTATGGATATCTTTGATTGATCTAGAATTATCGTGTTACTTATTTAAATAACACGTTCATTCCGCAACATTGCTCCGACCCAGGCTGCTGATCAATCTCTCTAGCGATGGTTGCAAATATTGAAAATTCTATTAAAAATGTTAAAGAAGAAGATGTAAAATTTGATATTCGTAAAACTGTTACTTGAGTAGTTTTGAATCACGAAAATTATAATAAATTGAAAAATTTAGAAAAACCTGTTCAGTCAGTTGAAGTTTTTTAAAAGAAACATAAAGATTTCATTTGTTTTGAAGGCTGATAAAGGTAACTTAATGGCTGCTGCTAACAGAGAAGATTATAACAGTAGAGTTGAAAACATTCTCAAGAATAATATTTTATGCAAGAATATTAAAACCAGTATGTTTCCAACTTTTGAAAATAAATGTAATGACATTGCTATCACTTATCAAACTAAGTTAAAACTAAACACTAATTCGTTTGTTAAAAATAGTAGGGAACTTAAAGATTAAAAAAAACAATTATGTACCAAAAAGTCATTCAATAGTTTCTTTAGATGTAGTGTCCATGTTTGATAGCATCCCACTAGATCTTGCTTTGGATAGCATTGAAGAAAAACTTACTTCAAATCATAACTTAACAAAAATTACCAAAAATGAATTATTTATTGCTACAAGAAAGGTTTTTAATGGTATTGTTTTCTCCTTGAATAATAAATTTTATAAACAAATTTCGGGTGGCCCTATGGGTTCACCTTCATCCACAGTTGTTTCCGACTTAGTTTTATAAGATGTTGAAAAAAGAGTTCTAAAATTATTAGATTTCACACCTATTTTATATAAAAAGGATGTAGACGACATTTGAGCTATTGTTCCTACTGACAAGATTGAAGCTTTCTTAAATGTGTTTAATAGCATTGAAGATTCTATAAATTTTACTCATGAACGTGAGATTAATAACGTTATTAACTATCTTCATTTACAAATCACTCAAACTAAAAATGGTGGTATAAAGAACCTTCTTGGTCGGGCAGATATTTAAACTGTAATTCTCATAATTTATGTGGTCATAAAATTGGTTTAATTAAAGGTTTAGTAGACATATGTGTTAAATTAAGTGATATACAATATTTATATTAAAAATATTTATTTTAAAAACACAAATACTTTGAATAATTATTTATTAAAAGAAAGACAGTGATTCCATTGAAAATTTATCTGGCGTTATTTATCTGATTAAATGTAAATGTTGCAATAAAGTCTATATAGGTGAAACTGACCGGAGATTAAAAACTAGAATTGCTGAACACCAAAGAGATTGTGAAGTTGGGAATCTTGACAAATGTTTGTCACAACATTCATGGAATTTTAGTCATTATTTTGATTTTTGTTTCAAAAATATTAAAATATTAGTTGCTGAAAAAAAACTTATCAACGTTTTTGTAGTGAGTGAAGTCTCTTTAATTTTTTTCCAGACTTCAATAACAATCTTTATTGTATTATTAATTTTCGACTTCAATTTTTGACTTGAATTTGTTCAAAATTGACATAAGTTTCTATGTTTTCTTTGGGATGGTTGTTCTACTCATCGAAATTATTTTGATCTGAGGTATAAATTTATATTAATAATTCTTTCTATTTTTAATTTTTTCTGTACAATATTGCTAAACTTGGAATATTATTGTATTTAGGTTTTTTGAAAACCTTTTGAAAAAGGTACGCAATTGTACTGAAACGTAAAGTATGGTGAAAGCAGTTTCTTCAAATTAATGAATTCTGAGTTGGAAAGATGTTTTTTTGGCTCATTTTTAATTAATTTTTAATGTGGAATGTAAGACATAAAAAACTCACAATTTAAAATTCAAGGGGTATACTTAGAAAAATTGTAACAGCATATAAAGAAATCATTACATGGTCATCGGGAACAACTGTTTGAATAATAATTTTTTGGAACTCCCAGCTATTTTCAATATTATATTTTGAGTAATGGAGTCTTTGAGTATCAAATTGAAGTTTTGTGTTAAAAATTTCGTGTGAGTGTTAATAGTCGAAATAACCATTCTCAAAGGATAGCCTTCCTTATGAATCTTTCTCAAACCATAACATCTTGCAAGAACTGTGTCTTCGATATTTATATCTGTCCATCTTATATCTTTTCCTACAAGTCCTTTCTTTCTCCAATTGTCTAGAATCCTTAAAGTGTCTCTTCTTAATTGTTTCAACGGATTTCCAGTTAATAAATCAAATTTATCAGGATTGGAAAGTAAATCTTTCATATCCCTAATATAATCTGAATTCTTCATACAACCTGCAATATTGCCCTTATCAGCAATCATGCAAATTATATCAGGGTTGTTTTTAAGGAAACTTTTCGTTAACAGGAAACCTTAAGAAATTTTACGATCAATGCTAGTAATGTGCAAACAATTCTTATCAACAAAGTTCCTTGACAAGTGTAAAACCTTGTTTCGGAAATCTTGTTGATCTAATATTGGAATTTTGTGTATACTTGATTTAACATCTTTGACTATTTCCATCATTTGTTTTGATGTACTTTTCATTAAATGGTTACTAAAACCTTTACCTAATCTGAGAATATGTGTAACTGAATCAGGAATTTCAATATCTGCCAAATTTACAAACGAAGGATCCCGAGCTTCTTCACAAATCTTGTGACAATGTAAACTTTCCTCTTGAACATTAGTTTTCTGATCAATCAAAATATAAAGTTTGTTCTCATGTTTTTTATCATTGTTTGAAAATCTTCGATTAAGGGAAATCTGATTTTTCGAAAGGTCAATGATTTTACCTTGTTTTAAACATACTTCTAATACACTTCTAATTCTGGAAATTTTTACTTTCAAAAAACTAACATGATTTGAAAGATCCTTGATCAGTAAATTCAATATTGAGAGTTTGAAATTCTTTGAGTTATGTTCAAATCGTCTATTGCAAAAATTACTGTGAAAAGCAAAATCTCGGAATTTTTTATCCTAGAAAAATATGTTTGTAGCCAAAACTCAATTTTTGAGTCATATCACACTATAATGTAACCTTTCTGCGGGCGTCAGGAGCATATTCACTTTTGATCTGATTAAAAAACGTAATGTTAAAAAAAGAGGTGTTAGAAATGACCTCCAATCCAAGTCAGCTAAATTGAAATTCAAGAATTTTAAAATTGATTAGAATCAAATTCAAAATCCCTTCGAACGTCCAATACTCAAGTTAATTTATAAAATTCCTGAGAATAAAACAAGAATCCAACGATCAAGTTTGGACAACCACCACAAAATTCTCCTATTGCAATTCCTAAAAACAAAAAGTTTGTTTCTTTGGACAAAAAAAAAGAGAAAGAAAAAAAAATGAGAAGTCAACATGAAAATGAATGAAGATTAATTAATAATAGAGGAAAAATTGCTGAAAAACAATTCTTCTGACATTTAATGAATGATGAATGCAATGAAAGTTCGAAAAATACCTTGTGGGTTGCAATCAGTATTTTTGGTTTGAAAATGCGAGGAGCGTAATTCTGGGGGCAATGAGAGAGGAAAGGCTGTCGAGTGAGCTGAAAGACTCCTTATTGGCGGTAATCTTTTTTCAGGAAACGAAGCCTTGGAGAGTGAGATGGTTCTATGTAGGCAATAAATTTACCACAGGCTGGTGCCTTACTCCTGGGTCTATTTCGTACCATCGAGAAGGAAATAGCACCAGCTTGCTGTTCGTAACTGAATCACTCTAGGGACCCTAACCTTATTCGCAGGATGCTTATTCCCAAGAGTTCACAAAACGTACACTATTATGTAAAGTAAGAGTGAAAGAAGTTTGTTTAGATGGTTTGGTCATGTTGAGAAAACGAAAAGAGAACAATTGACGAAACAAGTGTATTTAGGTGCAGTGAATGGTAGCGTGCTCCGTGGCAGACCGAGAAAATAAGGTTGGGAATGTGTGAATGAGATTCTGCAGTGACAAGATATAAAGAGTCCTAGAAACACAAGAGTTTGAATGAGAAGGTGTATGGATAAAGAAAGAGAAGCTTTTATGGAAGAACAAATCCAGGAAATAGTTTATAGGAAATATGTGATGAGCTTCAGCGAAGTAATAGCCGCCTGAAACGAGCGATCTTGGATGCTAATGGGTCCTCTTAGAGAGCTTTGTTTATTGGATGTGATTAGAGTAAAGTGTATGGATCTTAATATAGGAGTATCAGTCAGTTTGCTTATTTGTGATGCTAGAGAGACTTATCAGCGACCAGTGTCAGAAGCAACTGTTAATTTCTGTGAAAATTTCAAGTTTGTTCTGTATTCTCTAGAAAGCCTATTTTCAAAACATGTGCAATTCTAGCCTCATAATATCGGGAGTTAGTTTTTATTTATTTTTTAAACCGAAAATTGCATTTTTTATCGCAATCCGAAGCCAATCATGCTCAAAGTTTTGGTTAGTGGCATTTTGAGATTATCAACTTCTAAACCTGTTTTCGCGAAACTGGATAAATTTTGCTGATTAAACTTTTCTGGTCAGAATAGATCAATATTTCAGCTTTAAAAAATTTTAATTTACTATTTGTCTTTTTTTTTAATTTCAAAAACAGTTTTCTGGAACAAATGAAAGAAAAAGAAAAATATCCAATCCAAAAAGTAACTAATGTCCAATAATTATTATGTGACTAATGTTATTTTGAATTAAAAATACTTAAAATTAATTTGAAAATATTTTAAAACATCAACTAATTTCAATCACATTGGAGGAAATTCAGATGGATATGAGGCAAATTAAAGCAATCAAAATAAAACTTATAAAAACTTATTGTGAATATGAAACAAATTGAAGTGAATTGAAAACAATTTAAAATTATGAAAAAATTAATTGAACTCAGTAAACTTTAAAAGAGTTTAGGAAAATTGAAAGGAATTCAAAAGAATTTGAATAAACGTCTAAGAATTTCAAGAAATCCTATCAAATTACCCACTTCTTATCATTAAATTATTTGATATCTATTATAAAATCTTAAAATCCCGCCAAATTCTATGGAATCTGATGATATTTCCCAAAATTCTGTAAAATTTATTAAGATATATTGAAAGCTTTTAAAATCCCTTCAAATCTTTTTGAATTCCTCAATATTTTTGAAATCTTTCAGAATCCTTTGAGATATTTCAAAACTTTCAAAAATTCTTCTTTGTAAATACCTTTTAATTTTTTTAAACTCTGGAACATTTCTTCGAATTTTGAAAAATGCCCTAAAACCTTTAAAATTCTTTATAATCTTTGAAAATATCTTAAAATGTTTGGAAATATTCAAAATACCACAAAATCTCTCAAATCTTGTGAATACCACTATTTCATCAAACATTATTGTTTTTTATTTCAAAATTTATTTTTTTCTCTAGAAATGTTATGTTTTTTCGTTAGAGGTGCAAGTGCCTGCTTGAAAGTGAGTCTGTATTAGTAGAAAATTAATTATTTTCTTTAAAAATGTTGATAGAAAATTCAACAATTTTGTAGAAAAATGAACTGCTTGTTTGAAAAATTATGTATTTATTTGGAAATTCGTCTCGGTTTTTAGTAGAAAATCAATTAGATTCAACTATTTTGTTAAAAATTCTTCTGCTGGCTAAATCTACCTTTTCTATTATAAATTAAACTATTTATTTGTTGAAATATCAACTATTACATTATTCTTCATAAATTCATCCTTTTTTATTGAAAATTCAACTCCTTGGTTGAAACTACTACTTTCTTGAAATTTCAAAATAAATTCTTTAACTACAAATTAAACTGCATATTTTGTTTAAAGTTCAACTGTTTGGTTGAAAATTAACTTTTTTGTTGACAATTCATATTTTTGTATTAAAATTCAATTATATGGGACAAAATTAAACTGTGTTGAAAAAGTTCTGTTTTTTTATTGAAAATTAACTCTCCCCAATAAAATGTATGCTAATATCCAATTCCTTATTCAAACTGTTTACTGAAAAATTTCTGTAATTTGTGGGAAATTCGTCATTTTTGGAAGAAAAGTAATCTTTGTAGGAAATTCAACTATTTGGTTGAAAATGTATATAATTTGTTGGAAAGTTCAAAGCTCAAAGGCTAGTTCAAAGTCCATCTTTAAGGTTGAAAATTTGAGTAATTAGTTGAAAATTCAACTGCTTTATTGAAAGCTCATTTTTTTGGTTTAGTGATTCAACATTTTGGATAATATTTTTTTCCTCACTCAGCAGAAAAATCTTTCTTGATTGAAAATTCGTCTCTTGAATTTGTAAATTCGTATTTTTGGTAGAAAATTAATCTTCTTGGTAGAAATTTCAACTATTTCGTTAAAAATGTATATATTTTGTTGAGGATTCATCTTTTGTGATGAAAAATTAATATTCTAGGTTGGAAATTCATCTTTTAGGTTGAAAATTTAAGTAATTAGTTGAAAATTTAACTGCTTTGTTGGAAGCTCATCTTTTTTATTAAGAATTCAACATTGAGGATAACATTTCTTTCCTTATTTGACTGAGAAATCTTTCTGGATTGAAAATTTGTCTTCTTGTTAGAAAATTAATCTTTTTGGTATAAAAATTCAACTATTTGGTCAAAAATGTATACGTTTCGTTAAGAATTTATTTTTTCGGGTGAAACATTAATCTTCTTAGTTGAAAATTCAACTATTTGGTTAAAAATGTATATATTTTGTTTAGGATTCATATTTTTGGTAAAAAATTAATATTCTTGGTTGAAAATTCATCTTTCAGGTTGAAAATTTAAGTTATCAGTTGAAAATTCAACTGCTTTGTTGGAAGCTTATTTCTAAAATTAAAAATTCAACATTTAGTATAATATTTCGTTTCTTATTCGACTGAAAAATCTTTCTTGATTGAAAATTCGTTTTTTTGGTTAAAAAAATAATCTTCTTGGTAGAAAATTCAACTATTTGATTGAAAATGTTTATACGTTGTTAAAAACTAGTTTTTTCTGGTAAAACATTGAACTTGTGGGTTGAAAATTTAACTGTTTGGTTGAAAATTCAACTATTTTGTTTAAAATGTATATATTTGATTAAAAAATCGTTTTTTTTTTTGGAAAACAATAACCTTATCGGTTGAAAATTCAACTATTTAGTTAAAAATGTATGTATTTTGTTGTGGATTTTTCTTTTGTGGTAGAAAATTATTATTCTTGATTAAAAATTCATCTTTCAGCTGAAAAATTTAAGTAATTAATTGAAAATTCAACTGCTTTGTTCAAAGCTCTTTTTTTTAAATTAAAAATTCACCATGTAGGAAATTTGTTTATATTATTGAAAAATTCTTCTTTTTATGAGAAAATTCATCTTTTTCATTAAGAATGTATATATTTTGTTAGTAAATATTTTTTTCTAGTGAAACATTAATCTTGTCGATTGAAAATTCAACTGTTTGGTTGAAAATTCAACTATTTTGTTGAGGATTCACCTTTTGTGGTAGAAAATTAATATTCTTGGTCAAAAATTCATCTTTTAGGTTGAAAATTCAAGTGATTAGTTAAACATTCAACTGTTTTTTAAAATATCATTTTAAAAATTTTAAAATTCAACATGTAGAATATTTCTTTTTTCTAATTCGACTAAAAAATCTTTCTCGATTGAAAATTCTTCTTTTTGTGAGGAAATTCAACTATTTGGTTAAGAATGTATATATTTTGTTAGAAAATATTTTTTTCTAGTGAAACATCAATTTTTTAGGTTGAAAATTTAACTATCTGGTTAAAAATTCAACTATTTCTTTAAAACTTTATATATTTGGTTAAAATTTCGTTTTTTCTGGCAACAAATTAGTATTCTCGGTTGAAAATTAATCTTTTAGGTTGAAAATTCAACTATTTGGTTAAAAATATATGTATTTTGTTAAGGATTTATCCTTTGTGGTAGAAAATTAATATTATTGTTTTAAAGTTCATCTTTTAGGTTCAAACTTTAAGCAATTAGTTGAAAATGCAACAGTTTTTTTGAAAGCTAATTTTTTAAAATTAAAAATTTAACATTCGGGATAATATTTTATTTCTTATTCGACTGAAAAATCTTTCTCGATTGAAAATTATTTTTTTTTATGGAAAAGTCAACTATTTGATTGAGAATGTATGTATTTTGTTAGGGATTCATCTTTTGTGGTGAAAAATTAATATTCTTGATTTAAAATTCATCTTTTAGGTTGAAAATTCAAGTAATTAATAAAAAATTCAAATTTTTTGTTGAAAGCTAATTTTTTTATTGGGAATTCAATATTTAGGATAATATTTGTTTTCTCTTCCGACTGAAAAATCTATCTCGATTGAAAATTCGTCTTTTTGTTAACAAATTAATTTTCTTGGTAGAAAATTCCACTATTTGGTTAAAAAGGTATATATTTTTAAAAAAATCGTTTTTTCAGGTAAAACATTAATCTTGTCGTTTGAAAATTCAACTATTTGGTTGGAAATTCAACTATTTGATTAAAAATGTATGTATTTTTTTGAGGATTCGTATTTTTTGTACTAAATGAATATTCTTATCTGAAAATTCATCTTCGAGGTTACAAATTTTAGTAATTTGTTGAAAATGATACTACTTTTTTGAAACCTCATTTCCTTGGTTCAAAAATTCAACATTTTGGATTATATTTTTTTCCTAAACCACCAAAAAATCTTCCTCTGTTGAAAATTTGTTTACCTAATTTGAAAATACACCTTTTTTTGTTAGAAAGTTCAACTTTTTTGATTAAAAATACAAACTGTTTGTTTGAAAATTATACTCTTTTGGTTGAAGATTCAACTATTTTATTGAAAATGTATCCTTTTTGGTTCAATTCAACTCTTTTTGAGTAAAAATGGAAATTTTCTTTTGGTTTTTTTTTTCCTTGTTGAGGATCAGTATTTCTTGTTTGGAAATTCAACTATTTGTTCAAAAGTTGTTATTATCGGTAAATGGTGAGAAAAAGGGTATTTTTAGTGTAATTTTTGTTAAATAGTACCAAAATAGTGTCATAGCTCAAAAAAGTTGTCAAATACTGTAAATAACGTGGAAAGTCTGAAATAAAGTAAGAAAAAGTAACTTAAAATAAGAAATTTGAATAGTAAGATTTATTCGTTTGGCAAGGATTCGTTTTGTAAAAATGTCGTTACCAATCAGATTCCTGGTAGACTGTATTTTGGTGTGTGTGGGCAGCACTCAGCTTTTTCGCCCATTTGGATAAAGTTTTCAAGGATACTACAAAAGCTTCGCTTACTTTATTTTACAAAAGCAAGTCGCCCGGAAATCGTTTCTACTAGCTCGGCTCCATTGTCCTTATTTATCCGCTCATTTTTCAGAACTCACAGTCTTGCTCCCAGTTTGCCCGAACGAAAGCTCTGCGAATCGTGGAAAAGCTCCTTCGAACTCGGGCATCCGGAGAACTGATTATTCGAATACAAATATGCGGTTCAACTTAGAATTTCACTCTTCTTAATGCCCCCAATTTCATGTTTTGCTGAGAAACTTTTGATTTCAAGATTTAGAAACAAAAAACAAATCATCAGTCTATTGAAAAAAAGAGAAACTTTTCATTTCAAGATTTGAAAACGGAAATTGAATCAAAAATCTATTGAAAGAAAAAAAAACTTTTCATTTTAATTTATGAATGTAGGAAAGAACGTAATAAACACATCTTTCAAATTATTAGTTGAAATTTATTTAAACATATTTGAAAATTGACAGAATGACAAAAAGAGCCGCAATATTCGTCAATGCGCGGGAATTCAATTTATAAGAATTAAATTGTCTTTTCTTACGTCTGGTCTAATGTATAGTTTATAAATTTATGAAAGAACCTTATAAATAAAAAATCTCCCAAGCTAATAGGTGAAATTTAGTTAAACATATTTGAAGATTGGGACGAATGAAGAATCCCGAAATATGAAATTCCCGACACTGTAAAATTCCCGGATTGGAAAATTCCCGAATAATGAAATTCCCGAATAATAAGATTGCTGAAAAAAAAAATCACGAATTGGAAAATTCCAGAATAATAAAATTCCCAAATTGGAAAATTCACGCGTAATAAAATTCTTCAAAATTTTATAACATTACGGAATTGGAAAATTCCCAAATATTAATATTCCCAAGTTCAAAATTCCCGAATGATAAAATTGTTGAACATTTTATAATATTACCGAATTGGAAAATTCCCAAATAATAAAATTCCTGAGAGTTTATAATATAATCGAATTTGAAAATTCCCGACTAATGAAATTCACGAACTATAAAATTCCCAAATTGGAAAATTCACGAACAATAAAATTCTTCAACATTTTATAATATTAACGAATTGAAAAATTTTCGAATAATAAAATTCCCGACAGTTTATAACATTGTTAAATTGGAAAATTCCCTAATAATAAAATTCTTGAACATTTTATAATATTACCGGATTGGGAAATTCCCGAATAATAAAATTCCCAAATTGGAAAATTCACGAATAATAAAATTCTTTAACATTTTATAATATTACCGAATTGGAAAATTCCCGAATTGTAATATTCCCAAATTCAAAATTCCCGAATAATAAAATTCTTGAACCTTTTTTTATAATATGACAGAATTGGAAAATTCCCGAGTAATGAAATTCACGATCTATAAAATTCCCAAATTGGAAAATTCACGAACAATAAAATTCTTTAACATTTTATGATATTACCGAATTGGAAAATGCTCGAATAATAAAATTCCCGACAGACAATGTCCGAATTATAAAATATTACCGAATTGTGAAATTCCCGAATTTAAACAATGAAAATTAAAAAATATATATATTTTATTGAATAAAAAGAAAATAATGAAATATTATTTTAAAGAATGTTTTTTAAATATTAATTGTTCAAATTCGGGAACTTTACAATTAGGATATTTTATAACTCGGCAATTTTCTGTCGGGAATTTTCCAATTCGGTAATAATATAAAATTTCTTGAATTTCATTATTCGTGAATTTTATTATTCGGGAATTTTCGGAACCGGGATTTTTATTTTTCGGCAATTTTATTATTCGGGAAATTTCCAATTCGGAAATTTTACAGTGTCGCAAATTTTATTTTTCAGGATTTTTACAGTCGTCCCTAAAAATTGACAAAATGACAAAAAAGACGCAGTATTTCTCAATGAGTGTAAATTTAATTTATAAGAATAAAATTGTCTTTTTTTACATCTGGGAAAATTTATAGTTTATAAAGTTAGGAGAGAACCTAATAAATACGACATTTTCTAGACTAATAGTTAAAATTTATTTCAGCATATTCAAAAATTGAAAAATGGCAAAAAATACACAATATTCGTCAATGCGTCTCAATTCAATTTATAAGAATAAAACTGTCTTTCTTACTTCTGGGCAAATTTATAGTTCATAAATCTAGGAAAGAACCAAATAAATACGAATTTTTATTTCAAGATATAAAAACGAGAATTAAATCAAAATTCTATTCATTATTTAAAATAATAAATACAGGACTCGGACTCACTTCAGATATTAGAAATAGTGTGAATGGCGTTACAAGTTTGAAAAAAATAGTATCAAAATATATGTCATACAATTTTTCAAGTACTAAACTTATGGTCCGAATTTAAAATTGTATAGCCCGAAATCAAAAACTGTGCAATGGAAATTTTTTATAAATTATCAAAATTACTACTTATTTGTTTGAAAATTCAATTAATATGTTGAAAATCCTTTTGTTTTTTAGTTTGAAAATTCATCTCGTTCTGTAGAAATTTCACCTTTTTTGGTTGAAAATGCAACTATGTTGGTAAAAATTATTCTTGGTCGGTTGGAAATCAACTTTCTTGTTGATAATTAAAGTATTTTGTAGAAAATTTGTATTCCTGACTCAAAAATTCAACAGGTCGGTAGGAAATTCAACTGTTTTGTAGAAAATTCATTTTTCATTCAAAATTAATTCTTCTAAATAAAAATTTAACTACATTTCTGGTTAAAAATGTATTATTTTCAGTTGAAAAATTCGGCTATTCAGTTACAAAATTTTTAGAAAAAGAATATAAAGTAAAGATTATTTAAATAAACTTTGGACTAATATTACGTTCATTATTCAAATTATTTAATTGAAAATTCATCTAGTTTCTTCAAAATTTGTATTTGTATAGAAAATTGTACTGTTTTGTAGAAAATTCTTTTTTTTTCATAGAAAACTTATTCTCTCAAATTAAAATGTAAGTAGTTTACTTTTGGTTCATAACTGATGAATTTTAGTTTAGAAATTCAACTAATTAGGTAAAAAATTGCGTAAATGAAAGCAATCCTAACTAAAAATTAATCCAACAAAATCTCGAATAAAATCAAATTCACTGTTTGAACTATCTAGTTGAGGATTTATGTAATTGGTTCAAAATTCTTTTTTTTTTAGAAAATTAAACTATTTGGTTAAAAATGTATTTTGTTGATTATTCAGTTTTGTTTGTAGAAAATTAACGTTCCATGTTAAAAATTCATATTTTTGGTTGAAAACTTATCTTTTTGTTCAACCAAAAGTAAAAACATTCACCCCTTCCACCTGATAAAATATTTCTTAAAGTGGTAAATATTTTCCCCATAAAACACCATTCGATACGATTCACGTCATATAGAAATTCCCATCAATAGAAATTTGTAAGCAATAAGAAAAATGTCTTTAAATTAAAAAAAAACACATGATATTTCTCTTTTTTTTAACTTTATTGACAATTTACGATGTATAAGCATTGTTTAATTGCAGCATAGCTTACGGATGATAATAACAGTAATAAGCACTACGTTTTAGATTTAGTTCATCTATTTAAAAATTTGCTTTTTACCAAAATAAATCAAAAATCGCTGTTGTTCGCTAATTAAAAAAATTAAAAAACTAGGTACCGTCAGATGGTGTCATTTCGGACATGTGGGGTAAATTCGGAAATTTTTTAATTGATATTTTGAATTACTTGAGGGGTTTTCAAATAGAACCTAGAATCAGATAAATCCTCAAGTAATTTAAATAATCAATTTGGGAATGTCTGAATTTACCCCACATGTCCGAAATTACCCCGTTTGACGGTATAATAACACGGTCATTTGATGTTAACGGACAATAAAAAAGAAGTCCTACTTTACGTCGACAGTAAATCTTCACATTAAAGTAGCCATTATTCCCTTTATTACTTTTTCAAAGTAAAATAATATGCTCATAATTTTAAGCTGTATTCAAGTGCTCGAGTGGAATATTTAATTACATGAATGGAATGCTTAATGGACCTCTGCATAAACAATCCTCGATTCGAATCTTAGTTGACTTTAATTAAAGGAGTTAGGGATTAATTTTGTGGGATTTTATTTCATGTAAATCTTGTAATTTGAATAATCTCATTTATGGGTCGATTCTCTCTATTTTTCTGTTTTTTTACTTATTTTTTTTTTTATTAGAGAGTCTAGTTTTTTGCTGACAGTACTGAAGTGTCAAAAATCTTCTGAATACGTTCTTTTCCAGCAGAATTTTTTCGTATATAAATTTTGTGACATCAAATAATTTAGTGCTCTCAAGTTTGAGCGCGCCTATGGCGCGCACTATCGGTTTTCGCGCTTCGCGCTCGATAAGATACTTATATGGCGCTACGCGCTCGGTCTTTGTATTTCCCCCAAATTTTCGCCCAGACCTTTTAAAATTAAAGGTCAAATCATCGACAACTGTAATTTGGTGATTGTGAATTCTCTTTTGTTAAAGCATCAGAAATGTACATCTCCTTGGTTGCTAAATGAGATATTTTGTTGAAAATTCCTTTTTTCTTTGGATGAAAATTTTATTATTCCAGTTGAAAATTACTTTTTTTTTAGTTGAAAATTTATCTTGTATTTTGATAAAGATTCATATTTTTTGGTAGAAGTTATTCTTCTTGGTTGAAAATTCATCTTTTTGATTGGAAATTCAACTATTACAAATAGAAATTCATAATGTTTGTTAAAAATTCATCTTTATATTTAAAAATGTAACTATTGTTTTCAAAATTACTTTGTTATTTGGTTGCAATTTTTTTTTATTGAGAATGCTATTCTAATTGAATATTCCGTCGTTACAATTGAAAATGCGCCTTTTTGATTGAACATTAGCTTTTTAAACTGGAAATTTAACTATTAATTTTTGGTTGAAAATTTATCTTTTTGAGTCAAAAATTCATATATTTTGACGAAAATTGATCTTTTTTGGTAGAAGTTTATCTTCTTGATAGAAAATTCAACTATTTCATTTAAATATTCGTCATTTTAGTAAAAATTCATCTTCAATGTTTAAAATTGAACTATTCTAGCTGAAGATTAATAATTTTAGTTTAAAATTCATCAGTTTGGTTGAAAATTACTTTTTTTTCACTGATGATTCAACTATTCCATTTTTGGTTGAAAGTCGATCTTTTTTAGTTCAAAATTTAACTATTTGATTGAAAATTTTTCTTTTTTCGTTGACAAATCGGCTTTTTGGTAGAAAATAAATCTTCTTGTTTGAAAATTCATGTTTTTGGTTGAAAATTTCACCATTTTGTTGAAAATTCGTTTGATTTACGGTTGAGAATTAATTTTTTCTTATTGAAAATTTAATTATTTCATCTAATAGAAGTTTCGAAGAAACTTTTCACATCATTTCCATATATTGCAATTTAAATAGTAGAGAAAAAAGTGTTTTTTTTTTAAAATCTGTTAAATTATAACTAAAAAGAATCTCTTTGGCCTCTGGAAATTACTAAAAAAATTTCAAGTTGAAGCTTTATAATTTTTAAAATCCATAAAATTTGAGATATTTCATGGCTAAAATGCTAAAATATTCAACTTTTAACATAGTACAGTGTATAAACTACATAAGTTAGTTTAAATATTGAAAATATAATTTTTTATTTTGTCGAGTTTATAAAACTTATATTATTCGTAGCTAAGCCTACATCACACATTTATAAACATTTTTAAAATTTGCATAATTTTCAAGCAGTTGCATTTTTAACCGGGACACACAAATTTGCAAACAAATACTTCAAATTTTATCTCAAAAAACATTTTTCAGTCATTAAAGAAAGAAAAAATTCACCCAAATTATTATTTTCGAAGGATAAATAATTTAAAATACAAAATAAAAATCTCCACCAAATATCTTTCTTTTAAGTTTATTTGTTTTTAAAGTTAAATAAATATATAATTTTTCTAAGATTCTTGAGAAAATTCAAAACAAATTTTAAAGCTTCCAGATATATCGAAAAAGTATAATTTTTAATTTTTCAGGATTTTGAAAAATTTGCAGGAAAAATTCGGGTCAGTTTGAAAGACAGTTACGACTTTTAGAAGTTTGGAAGATAAATATCTCTTAAAATGAATCGAAATATTCCTAGAATTTTGAAAAATCTTGAAAAATTATTTTTGAAATCTGTAGAAATATTTTGAAATTATAATAATATTTTGAAATATTTTAAAATCTTCTACTTAAAATCATTTTTAAACCAGTTTCAAAGCACTTAAGCCTTCTAAATATCTGTTTAAATTCTTCCAATTCATCAAACATTTTTCTTGAATTTCTGAAAAATTAAAAAACTTGCCTTCAAATCTTCCAGATTCTGTTTTGACAGTTTTGAAAATCTTTTGCAATGTAAAAAGATTTTTTTAAATTATTATCTTAAAATTAATTTTTCAAACTAAAAAATCATTTTTAATTGCCTGACGAATTATGAGAAATATTTTTTATAATCCTGAAACATTTTGATTTTTTTTTTGAAATTTTTTATAAAATTTTGCCGTCTTTCTAATGCAAAGATTTTGCTTGAAAATCTTTCCCATTCTTTTTCGAAATTTTAGAAAATAATTCAAAATCTTTTGAAATCCTTGTCAATTTTCTCTTAAGATTTATTTTCAAAATAAAAAATCAATTTATATTTTCCCAGGAATTTGAAAAAAGTTTTTTATTTTCTTCAAGCCTTTTGAATTTGTTAAAAAGCTTCGAAATATTTTTCGAAATCTTCAAAAATTTACATTTTGTTTTAAATTTTTTGAAATATTTTCAAATTTCAAATTTTTTTAACTATTTCGAAAACTTTTGAACCTTCTAAATATCTTTTAAAATTATTCGAATTTTTCCAAATTTTTTTTTTAAATTCTGAAAAATTACAAAAAATGCCTTAAAATTTTCCAAAGTCTCTTATGACGATTGTAGAAATCTTTTGTAATCTTTTCAAATTGTTTGTCATATTTTAAAATGTTTTAAAATTTTCTCTGAAAATTAATTTTTCAAAATAAAAAATCAGTTCAAATTTTCCCAATAATTCTAAATTTAAAAAAATTTTTGTTTCAAAATATTTTCAACTTTTAAATAAATTTTGAATATTTTCAAATTTTCGAAATGTCTTAAACTTACTCGTATTTTTATAAATCTTTGTATTCTTGCTCATTGAAAGATTTTGCTTGAAAATTTTTCGCATTCTTTTTCGAAACGTTAGAAAACAATTTAAAATCGTTTGAAATCTTTGTCAATTTTCTCTTAAAATTTATTTTGAAAATAAAAATCCATTTTGCATTTTCCCAGGAATGTTAAGAAATTTTGTTATTATCGTGTGTTGTATAAACCTGAAGTTTGCAGACTTCTTTTTTTAAATGGCAAAAAAAAAATGAAAGCTTGATCCAATCACGAACACGAGTTTCCAGACAACAATAGTTTCAAATTGTTTCGAGTAATTTCGAGGTGGTGTCTAGAATCAATCGAAAATGGCGCCATGCGCTTCTTAATAAATGTATTCAATTCAAGATCTAATTTCTTAAGCCAATTGATGAACTCTTCAAGATCCTTTTGCATAGAATAATTTTTTCGAATTCCTAGTAGTACCAATGCCATTCAAATAAACGATTGACAACTTGGGTCCTAGGCTTGAGCCCTGAAGAACTCCATCTGCATACTGCACAATTGATGTCATTGATGAGCCAAATTAGATTACCGGAAAAGTTCAACTTTTTGAGCTTATCAACTAAGATCGCATGATTGTATGAGCCAAAGGCTTTGGACATAATATCTAGATAGATAAAATCCAACTGAAACCCCTTCTCCAAGGCTTCCTCCGCCAGTTTGGTCATTATTAATTTATTTGGTAGTGGGTCTACCCCACATGAACCTATGTTGGTATTGATTACCTTCAGATTTGGTACCGCTTGATATGTAGTTATCATGAAAGATTTCGAAGGCCTTTGATAATTTGTTTATTATTGAAATAGGCTTGTCATTGTTTACATCCACAGAATGAACAGTATTAAAATTTGTTGATGTAGGTATTAAGTCCGTACCAGATGTCAATGCATATCTTAACCGACCCTTAATTGGATCTATTTGATTGTCCAGATTTGTGTCCGATATTGTGCGTTATACACCATTAAAATAGGAAGCTAATGCATTAACGATAGTATCTGTTTTATCTATTGTACCATTATCGTACATTACAAGCAACCTCGATGCGTTCTTTAGATTCCCTAGGCAATTCAAAAATTGGGTAGCATCCTTTTTTAAAGCTTTCTCAGAGTTACGAATAAGGAGTAGGTAATCCCGGTTAATCAAATTTTTTACTTCAGATCCTAAGAAGTTCAAGTTGCTCTGTTAGTTATAATTTCCAGGTAGAATCCTTTTATTCCTGTATTTTTTCCTAAATCTACCAATTAGCATATTAGAATACCATTAGTAGCCTCCTGAATGTTCTCAATTGAGTATAAATCACTCCCGTCAATGCAATTTATCTTATTAAATGAAACGCCTTTGTTTATTTTAGAGTAATTGTATCTAGTTATGTTGCTAATATTTATTATAAGGTTTCTTTCAGATTGTTTTGCATTGTAAAAAGTTACAATTATTCTCAAAGCTGTATATGGTATGCATCCTCATGCACCATTGTCTCAGCGGACCATTCCTCTAGTTTGTCAGAATTAGTGCTTTTATATAAAAATATGAGATTAGATTTGTTTTTGCATCGCTTGAAGTTGTCTTGAAGCAAAAGCATCATCCTCTTGCCTCTTTTGTTTTCAACCAACTGAGCATCTTCTTTATACAAACATAATTATTTGGCTCCAAGATTAGATAAAGTTTGTCGCAAATGGATAATGTTTGCTGCAAAAAGATTCTTTTTAAAACAAATGTTGAATCCTATCAACCTAACATTCAAGAGAAAATTTCATTTCTGTAAAAACATATTCTTTTGATACAAGAGGACATCCCTCTAAGTGACTTAAAAAACTAGTGGACATCAGTGATTATTAGTGTCCTATATAGCTCACTGTTTTTTTCTAAAGCTTTGAAATAGTTTTCAAATTCAACTGGTTTTACATTGGGAAGTATGCAGATATACATCTTCATTTGGCTAGATTTGTATATATTTTTAATTGCAATTAGTATTCCGCCTCTTTTCGTTATTACCCTATCCAATCTATAGCATACGAATTGATTGTTGTGGAAGTGTTCATTTGAATTTACAGTAGGACTTAACCAAGTTTAGACAGTGAAAAGATATCATAAGTAAATAAGTCACAATATAATGTAACTTTTACAACATTTTTATTGATTTGTATTGTTTTGATAGTACATGTTCCCTGTAGATATTTGTTTTCGAAATTATTCCTCTGGAATCTTGGGATGTGCTTCGGCTTATGTCCTCATCTTCGTCCGGATTATTACAGGTCGACCATGCCTTCATTGAAGCACACAAAAATCCAAGGTATTAAAGCCTTGCAAACAGTTGACAACTTATGTAACAAATGAAATCTAACCCATTGTGCAACGTTTGGATGCAATTTTCTAACTCAATTTGATACTTGGACATTTCGTGTGAGTCGTAGATCCTTTTCGCCAAATAGTTTTCTTCCTTTCAGCTTGTCTAGTGTCTGTTTGAATTATTTTTTTTTGCATTGGGGTTGATTGGTCTTTCTGATTCCTGGAAAGTTTTAACCAATCTGTAGCATTTCAGATTATCTAATGTTATGTTTTCATTATGGATGCTGCGCAATATTTTTGACACAGCTTTTTTTCCGTTTTATGCTTTTTGGATTCGCTTATAATCCAAACATAATTAAATTATTTTCCTCCAGCTTCTATCATGCGTTTCTGAGAGTGTTCAAGATGTGATTGACATACCTTCTCTTTCTGTCATATCCTGGTTGAAGGAACATTCAAGTTTAATTTTTCATTTACAAATAAGTTATCAATTAATTCCTGAAATGATCAGGAATTGGTAATCTCAAACATTTACAGCTGTTATTTGACATAATCATTTTCCGTTTAATATTTCGGACATTTCAGTTAAACATTCTAGATGCTACAAAGTAAGATCTCACTTTTTAATATCTACAGATACTAACTTTGAGCATCTAGATTGCTGTCCTATTGTTGAATATAAAATATGTTAACTCTGAAAATCTAGATGTTGTGGCCAAATATTCATTTTTCTCCGTGTACAATTTCGAATTTTTAAATTTTCCGATTGCTAAATTTCCAATTTTAAACGTTACCATTTCAATTGTTCCATTTCATAAATTTTTTAGTTTGTAACTCAAATTTTTCAATTTTGGAAAGTATAAATCACACTTTAATAATTATTAATTTTAAACGATTTCAAGTGTTATAATTCAACTTTAAAGAATTTTAGTATTTAGTTCTATTTCAAAAGTTTTCAAGTTCAATTTAGAAAGTTTACAATTTAAAATTCTTCCATTTTTATTGAGTTTGAAAGGAGGAAATGTTGGGTTTTCATTTTTTTTCTCAATGAGTTTTAATTTCCAATTTTTTGTCAATTGGAAAAGGGACCTTTTTTATTTTCAACATTTTTACTGAGTTGAAAGGAAGTTAATTTTAGTTATTACCTTTTTCCGAATTGGAAGAGGGAAATTTTTTGTTCTTAAAGTTTTCTTTGAGATGAATGCGGGTTTTTTTTCCAATCTGGACAATAATTTTTTTTTTATTTATTAGTTTAGTTTCGATAACTTCAAATTCAAACCTTTTTAGCTTTGAAAGATTGCATTTTTTCATTTTAATGAATTTGATTAATTTTAATCTTCTTTTAAAAGTAAGGACTTGTGTGAAGTAAAATATTGATTAACAAACTTTTGAAATGGCATATACAATTTTTTTACTAAATTGTGTTGTAATCTGCATTTTTATCTCGCCAAAACGCTGATTTAAATATTTATTGCTAAATGTAAGTCTTTTACTTTAATTATTATTCTTTATTTATATTTTAATATTTTAATTCTTTAATTCTGGTTTCTAAGATTTCATCCGGAAAATCCATTTCTACATCAAAATTGCAACAAAGGGTACTGTTTTTCTTAATAATAATTTTGTGTTAATTCATTTAATTTTTAGGAATAATTATTTGATATTTTTTTTGTTGCTTAAGAAAAGTGATCTAAAGCAATAAACTAAAATTTCCAACATTAAATCTATTAAACCGTTTTTTTTTTTTTTGAAAATTTAACTCTTTGGTTGAAAATTAATTTTTCTAATGAAAATTTAAGTATTCCATTTTTTTAGTAAAAATTTATGTTTTTCAATTAAAAATGGAAATATTTAGTAGCAAATTCAACTATTTTGGTGAAAAGTTAAACTACTTTGTTCGAAATTAGGTTTTTTGATCAAAGATTCATCTCTAGTTGAAAATTGAATTATTTTGTTGAAAATTAGTTTCTTTTTGTTTGAAGATTAATTTTTTAAACTTACCCATTTTCAATATAAAATTATTCTTTTTTAATAATAATTTAACTATTTTGGGTGAAAATTGATATTTTCGGGTGGAAAAGGTAACTTTTTTGCAGAATCGTCTTTTCGATTTAAAATTCAACAATTTGGTTGAAATTTTTGTTTGTTTTTGATTGGATAATTTTTTTTGTCAAAACTCAACTATTCACTTGAAAATTATGTTAATAAATAGAAATTTAAGTATGCCATTTTTGGTTTAAAATTGATCACTTTTTGTTTAAAGTTTTACTGTTTAGTTAAATATTCAATAATATGGTAGAAAATTAACTTTTTTGTAGCAAATTCGTCTTTTTGGATTGAAAATTCAACAATTAGTTGAAATTTTTTTTCTGCGTTAATTAAAAATTCTTTCTGGTGGAAAATTAATCTGTTTTGGTTGAAGATTAAACTATTTTATTATAAATTCGACTGTTTGGTTCGTTTTTTATTTAAAATAAAAAGATTTTATGGCTAAAATATCAAATATTTAATTCTGTCAAGAAAATGTATCTTTTTTTAGTTGAAAATTCTACTTTTTGCCTTAAAATTCTTGTATTTGGTTGAAAAATAATTTTTTGTTGAAAATTCTTTATTTTTGGCTTAAAAATTCCACTATTGGGTTGAAAATTCAACAATTTTATTAGAAAGTAATCTTCTTGTTTAAAAAACCACTGTTTGGTTGAAAATAAATCGGTTCTGGTTGAGGGTTCACCTATTTTGTTAAAAAAAGTTTTAAATAGTTGAAAATTCAATTATTTGATTAAAAATTCATTCATTTTCTTAAAAAAATATTTTTTGGTTGAGGATTGAACTATTTTGTTGAGAATTGTTTCGAAAAGTTAGATGACATCTTCGCTGGGTTTTCGAAAGATCTTTTTGTTATAAAAAGCCACTGTTTGGTAGAAAATTTAACTATTTTTATAAAAAGTCATTTTTTTGGTTGAAAATAAAAATTGTTCTTGAAAATTCAACTTTCTTCTAAAAAGTTTGTCTCTATGGCTTGAAAATCAAACCATTCTGTTGAAAATTTAATTATTTAGTTGAAAATTGAATTATTTTCTTGTAAACTCTTCTTTCTGGATAGAAAATTCGTTGAAATAAATCAACTTTTGTTGTAAAAATTCAACTTTTCGGACTGAAGATTCAATTATCTTTGAGAAATAGCTGAAAATTGGACTATTTGGTTAAGATTTAAACTATTTTCATAAAAATTAAACTTTCTTGTTAATAGTCGTCTTTTTGGGTAGGAAAATTTATTTAAAATAAACTTTTTTGTTAAAAATTCAACTTTTCGGGCTGAAGATATTCAACTGTCTTCTGAAAAAATTCATCTTTTTGGCTTGAAAATTACACTATTTAGTTGAAAATTCAACTTGTTTCTTAAAAATCACCTTTTTGTTAAAAAAAACTTTTTGCTTGAAAATATTTCTGTTTTGATTGAGGATTCAACTTTTTCATTAAAAATAATTTCGAATAGTTTAAAATTCAAAATTTTGTCTACAAAGTTATCTTTTTCAATTGAAAATACAACAATTGGATTTTTGGATAGAAAATTTGTCGTTTTAGATTAAAAATTCATTTCTTTTGTTGAATTGTCATCTTTCTTATTCAAAAATAAATTTTTATTCGTTTACGACAAAATTTTTTTTTGAAAATTCACCTCTCTTCTACGAAATTTGTCTTTTTGGCTTAAAAATTAAACTATTCTGTAAAATATTTAATTATTTGGTGGAAAATTTAACTATTTTTTTAAATATTTGTCTTATAGGATAGAAAATTTGTCCTTTTAGATTGAAAATTCATCTCCGGAATAGATAAATCCCACTATTTAGTTAAAAATGCAATTAGTTTTTTAAAAAGTAATCTTCTTGTTGAGGATTCAACTATTTTGTTGAAAATTGAAATGTATTCTAAAAAAATCATATACTTTTTTAAATAAACTGTTTTGTTAAAAATAGTTGAAAATAGTTGAAAATTCAACTATTTTTCTAAAAAGTCATCTTTTTTGGTCAAAAATACAAGTCTTTCGTTGAACAATTGTCTTTTTGGATAGAAAAATTTGTTGAAAATATATATATATATTTTTTGAAAATGTATCTTTTTGGGTTAAGACATTCAACTGTCTTGTAAAAAATTCGTCTTTTTGGCTTGAAAATTCTACTATTTAGTTGAAAATTCAACTATTTTCTTAAATAGTCATCTTTTTGTTGAGTATTCATTTGTTGAAAATTGAACTGTTTCCTTAAAAAATCGTATTTTTATTTAAGTAAACTGTTTGGTTAAAAATAATTCTGTTTTGGTTGAGGATTCAACTGTTTTGTTACAAATAGTTTCAAATAGTTTGAAATTCAAATTTTTTCTAAAAAGTCTTCTTTTTCGATCACAAATACAACTAATTGTTGAAAAATCGGATTATTGGACGGAAAATTCGTCCTTTTGGATTGAAAATTCATTTTCTTTTGTCGAATTGTCATTTTTCTTATTTAAAAATTAATTTTTATTCGTTTGAAATAAAATTTAAAACAACAAATTTTGTTCAAAATTCAGCTCTCTTCTGCAAAATTTCTCTTTTCGGCTTGAATATTAAACTATTCTGTAAAATACTAATTATTGGTTGAAAATTAAACTATTTTGTTAAATATTTGTCTTTTGGGATAGAAAATTCGTCCTTTGAGATTAAAAATTCATCTTCGAAGTTAATAAATTCCACTATTCAGTTGAAAATTCAATTATTTTCTTGAAAAGTCATCTTTTTGTTGAGGATTCAACTATTTTGTTAAAAATTTAACTTTTTTTCAAAAAATCATCTTTTTCTTAAAAAAAAACTGGTTGACAATAATTCTGTTTTGGTTGAGGATTCAACTGTTTTGTTAAAAATAGTTTAAAATAGTTGAAAATTGAACTATTTTTCTAAAAAGTCATCTTTTTTTGTCGAAAATACAACTGTTTCGTTGAACAGTTGTTTCGTCTTTTTGGATAGAAAAATTTGTTGAAAATATACTTTTTTGTTAAAAATTAAACTTTTTGGGCTGAAGATATTCAACTGTCTTCTGAAAAATTCGTCTTTTTGGCTTGAAAATTCCACTATTTAGTTGAAAATTCAACTTGTTTCTTAACAAATCATCTTTTTGTTGAAAAAAAACTTTTTGGTTGAAAATAATTCTGTTTTGGTTGAGGATTCAACTATTTTGTTAAAAATAGTTTCAAATAGTTGAAAGTTCCAAATTATTTCTAAAAATTCATATTTTTTTTTCTCGAAAATACAGCTAATTGTTGAACAATCGAATTTTTGCATAGAGAATTTCTCCTTTTGAAATTGAAAATTCATCTTTGTAAGTTAATAAATTCAACTATTTTGTTCAAATTTTTTTTTCTTATTTTTTTTTTAAATGAGGTGACTGAAACGTAAATAATTTTCTACATTTGTTTGCAGGAAAAATTATTTATAGTTCATACATGTTTATACATAAGATTTAACAATCTGGTTGAAGAGTCATGTACTTAGATAAAAATCCCACTGTTTTGTTGAGAATTATTGTGTTCGTACAAAATTAGCTTTTTAACGGAAAATTTAACTTTTCCATTTTTAGTTTAAAATTGATCTTTTTTTGTTAAAAATAAAACTATTTTGTTGAAAATTCATATTTTCAGCTCAATTTTTTTTAAATACATTTTTTACGTAAAAGATTCATCTTTTTGGATTGCAAATTCAACAATTCGGTTAAAAATTTTTTTCTTCCTTCACTGAAAAATCTTTTTTCGTGGCAAATTCAACTTTTGGGTTAAAAATAAATTTTCTTAAATGAAAATTAAACTGTCTTGTACAAAATTAAACTGTATGTACAAAATTCGTATTTTTAACCAGAAAATTCCACTTTTTTGATGAATTTCTTTTCTCTTCATTTATTTATTTTTGAACTTTTTTTATATAAAATTCAACGATTTGATTGAATATATACTTCTTGATGAAAATTCGCCTTTTTGGCTTAAAAATTAGATAGTTTGGCTGTAAATTGTTTTTTTTTTTTTTTACTAAAAAATCTTTCTTTCTCGAAAATTCAACTTTTTTTGTGCGATATTTTTGGATAAAAATGAACTTATTTGTTAAAAATTCAACCGTCTTCTAAAAAATTCGTCTTTTTGGCTTGAAAATTCCCCTATTTGATTGAAAATTCAACTATATTCTTGAAACATATTTTTTTTTGGTCAAAAAACCACTGTTTCCTTGGAAATTAATCTGTTTTTTTTTGAGGCCTCAACTATTTTCTTGAAAATAGTTCTAAATAGTTGAAAATTGAACTATTTAGTTGAAAATTCCACTATTTCTATGAAAATTAAACTCTTTTGTCAAACAATCGTCTTTTTGGATATAACTTTTTGTACTGAAAAAAAAACAACTGTCTTCAAAAAAAGTCTTCTTTTTGGCTTGAAAATTCCACTATTTTAGCTAAAAATTCAACTATTTTCTTAAAAAGTCATCTTTTTGTTGAAGATTCAACTATTTTATTGAAAATTCAACTTTTTTCTTAAAAAATAATCTTTTTGTTCAAACAAAACTCTTTAGTTAAAAAAAATAATTCTGTTTTGGTTGAGGATTCAACTATTTTGTTAAAAATAGTTTCAAATAGTTGATAATTCAAAATTTTTTTCTAAAGTCATCTTTTTTGGTCGGAAATACAATTTATTGTTGAACAATCGGATGTTTGGATAGAAAATTTGTCCTTTTGGATTGAAAATTCATTTTTTTTGTGGAATTGCCATTTTTCTTATTAAAAAATTAATTTTTATTTCTTTGACAACAAAAAATTTTGTTGAAAATTAAGCTCTCTTATTCATATCATATCATTATTCATAATCATATTTTTGTTGAAAAAAACTGTTTGGTTGAAAATCATTTTGTTTTCATTGAGGATTCAACTAGTTTGTTAACAATAGTTTCAAATAGTTGAAAATTCAAAATTTTTTCTAAAGTCATATTTTTTGGTCGGAAATACATTTGATTGTTGAACAATTAATTTTTTTGTTGAATTGTCATATTTCTTTTTTAAAAATTACTTTTTATTCTTTCAAAATAAAAAATTTTGTTGAAAATTTAGCTGTCTTCTACAAAATTTGTCTTTTCGGCCTAAAAATTAAACTATTCTGTGAACAATTTAATTATTTGATCAAAAATTCACCTTGTAAGTAAGTAAATTCCAATATTTAGTTCAAAATTTAACTATTTTCTTAAAAAGTCATCTTTTTGTTTAGGATTCAATTATATTGTTGAAAATTCAACTTAAAAAAAAAATCATATTTTTGTTGAAAAAAACTGTTTGGTTGGAAATAATTCAGTTTTTATTGAGGATTCAACTGTTTTGCCAAAATTAGTTTTAAATAGTTGAAAATTCAACTATTTTTCTGAAGTCATCTTTTTGGTCGAAAATACAACTAGTTGTTGAACAATCGGTTTTGTGGATAGAAAATTTGTCCTTTTGGAATGAAAATTCATTTTTTTGTCGAATTGTTATCTTTCTTACTTGAAAACTAATTTTTATGCTTTTAAAACAAAAATTTTTGTTAAAAATTCAGCTCTCTTCTACAAAATTAGTCTTTTCGGTTTGAAAATTGAACTATTCTGTAAAATATTTAATTATTTGGTTGAAAATTCAACTATTTTGTTAAATATTTGTCTTTTTGGATTGAAAATTCATCCTTTGAGATTTAAAATACGTCTTTGAAGTTAATAAATTCCACTATTTAGTTAAAAATTCAATTATTTTCTTAAAAATTATCTTTTTGTTGATGATTCAACTATTTTGTTGAAAATTCAACTTTTTTTTTTAAATATCATCTTTTTTTTAAAAAAAAACTGTTTAGTTAAAAACATAATTCTGTTTTTCTTGAGGATTCAACTGTTTTGTTATAAATAGTTTTAAATGGTTGAAAATTTAACTATTTTTCTAAAAAGTAATCTTTTTTTTATCGAAAATACAACTGTTTCGTTAAAAAATCGTCTTTTTGGATAGAAAAATTAGTTGAGAATAAACTTTTTTGTTCAAAATTCAACATTTTGTCGAACAGTCGGATTTTTGGATAGAGAATTTGTCCTTTTGGATTGAAAATTAATTTTTTTTGTCGAATTGTCATTTTTCTTATTTAGAAATTAATTTTTATTCGTTTAAAAACAAATATTTTTGTTGAAAATTCAGCTCTCTGCAAAATTTTTCTTTTCGGCTTGAAAATTAAACAATTTTGTAAAAAATTTAATTATTTGGTTGAAAATTCAACTATTTTGTTAAACACTTGTCTTTTTGGATTGAAAATTCGACCTTTGAGATTAAAAATTCATCTTCGAAGTTAATAAATTCCACTATTTAGTTGAAAATTCAATTATTTTCTTAAAAAGTCATCTTTTTGTTGAGGATTCAACTGTTTTGTTGAAAATTCAACTTTTTTCTTAAAAAATCATCTTTTTGTTTAAAAAAAAATGTTTGGTTAAAAATAATTCTGTTTCGGTTGAGGATTCAACTGTTTTGGTAAAAATAGTTTCAAATAGTTGAAAATTTAACTATTTTTCTGAAAAGTAATCTTTTTTTGTCGAAAATACAACTAATTGTTCAATCTCTCTAGCGATCACCCCACGTGGAGTCTCACAAAATTGTTATGTGTGGTTCTCCACTTGGGCCCATTAGTAAATTTTTAAAAACCATTCATTTTGTAGTAAAAGTTAATAAAGAACATATATTAAAAATTTCATGTTCCTGCAATGAATAGTATGAGAATATTTCCTTAATTTTCAACCCCAAAATTTGACTATTCAACAAAAAAATTAATTTACTACCAAATAGTTACATTTTCAAATGATTAATTTAATGTTTAGTCAAACAGTTGAATTTTCAGCCAAATAGTTAAATTCCCTATCAAACTGTTGAGTTTTCAACTAAAACAGGTCAATTTTAAATGTAAAATATCCATTTTCAACAACAAAAAAAAGAAAAATTAAAATAATACTTAAATTTTCAACCGAACAGATAAATTTTTAACTAAAATGATGAATCTTCGACGACAAAAAATGATTTTTTAACAAAGTAGTTCAACATACTAAACAACGAAACGTTATAAGTTCGTAACGTTATTTCAACTGAACCCCTTTCCTGTTAAAACCGTAATTTTCGACCCGATTTCCTCTCCTCAAATTGGTTACGCAGTTCATGGAGGGCCCGACAATAAATTGTTCGAGTACTGTCTTCCAGCAAAACATGCCGGATTTTAATTTTCTCTTCCGGCTTAATTCGTTGTCAACGTAATTTCTTTGTCGGCGGGATTCTGAAGGTGAAGATTTTTAAAGTATTCATAGTGAATTCAAAAGAGTTCTAGACTAATTCCAGTAAGTTTAAAAATTCATCTCGGATAAAATATGCCGAAATAGAAAATGAAAGGGTGATCTTTGTGACTGACGGAGGTTATGTTTCATCTGACTATCTGCCCCCCCCCCCCCGGAATCTTGGAAAGTGCCAAGAGTGTGACCGGACTCGCGCTTAAATTGTTTGCAACGTATTAAATTTTGTTTTCATTCGTGCAACGATTTTTTGTTTAAATCCATAAATTTTAAGTTTAATGTTGTAATGGAGAAAGATAGAAACAATACAACTGTGTTTTTTTTCTTTATCTAAAACTAATAATTTGTGGTTAAAGCCTAAAAAGCATACAAAATTGTCTCTTTTTTCACATCCTGTAATATGGTAATTAGTACAATGGTGCCCATCCCCAGAATAATTGGCTACCTCATTTAAATATCCTCATATTGAACAATACAAATTAAACTACTAACAAGTAGTTACGATAGGTTTTACTATAAAGTTCTGAATTTTAATCGGATTTGGTCATTAAAGATACAAAAAATAGTATTCTAAACTTAAAATTATGTCCGTATATCGATAAATGGGTGGCCAATTATTTCCAGCGTGAATAAAGCGAAAACATAATGATTGGTTACACTATCTAAAAAATAAATAAGTAATATCCTCGCTAATATCTTTGCAAAAAAATCATTAACAATGTTTTAAACATTTTTTTAGTACGTAAATAATTATTTGTCACTTTGCTTTGTGAATAAAGACCGGAAATAATGTCAAAAACAACTTTTCGCCCCGGCCAATGATGCAATTTAAAGGCTAATAATTAAATCATTGGCCTATGTTAATCATTATGGTCTCATGGTCAATCGCTGTGTTTTTATCATCTTTATTAATTTCTTTAAATACAAATTATGCACTATTTTTATCGCTTAACTTACTATAGTGAATTGAATCTTTAATTAATTGATTATACATCTATTTTACAATTTTGTTTGACGCCTATACTGGTTTTTACAAATTGTCAAAACTGAAAAATTCCCTAATTGGCCAATCATTGTACACATTATCCTATAACGAGATTTTGATTCTCTCTTCACATGCGTTCAAGACGGGCAAATCAACTGTGAATATCAGCGACGAAGTCTCATCTGGGCAGAATTATTTTATGAAACCCCCATGCAGAATTGATTGGGGTTGCGGCAGAAACCCTAAAAGAGATATCTACCTTACCATCCGAAGGGAAAGGGTTAAGCTTGGGGATGTTAATTGTAGTAAAGTCTCGTTCCAAGCACTCATCCCAACGTTTCTATAACGAAGCCATTTGTTTCCTTGGGGGTAGAAAGAAGGAGTACACAAAAGGGTTCCAGAAGGAGCGACAAAGGATAAAAAAAGAAATAAGGATATGTATAAAAAACTGAGATAAGAGAAACAAACTATAGAGAATGAGGTCTCGGTCAGACTAAGGAGGTAAATTGGATGATTGGTCGAAATTACTTTGATTTTCCTTTGCGGTGAAACGCACGCGGGAGGGTGCCAAGGGGTCTGTCTGATAACCAAAATTATATCCAGAAAATGGTGACTGGGTCTCGGACCAGAATAAGTGCGGCTAACGCAACATCGAAATGAAAGCGAGACTCGAGAGCCACTTTTAGAACGAATATTTTGAAATAGGTAACATGACCAAGTAAAACGAGCATAATAGGAAACGCGAGACTTAATTAGCAACAAAAGTGGATTTTAAGGTCCTAGTAGATTCGCTTCAGATTCTGGATGTTTTGAGATTTGAAGAATTTGAACAAGAGCGCCTGAACTTCATTTTTTAGTTCTCCAGGGTGACAGAAGAACATCATTTATACAACTCCCTGATTTTTCTCTGCCTAAGTTTTCATTTTCCCTGTCCATTAATATTCAAAGACCAACATTTTAATCTTGTTACGTTTTTAACATAGAATCTTTTATAAATGAAATAAAACAATTTCAGACTCAGATTTACAATTTTCAGTTTTATTTATTTCAACCAAAAAGATGACTTCTCTACAATAAAAGATGAATTTTCAATAAAATAATTGAATTTTGAAACAAAAAAGATGAGTTTTTAACAAAATAGTTAAATTTTCAATAAAATAATTAAGCTTTCAACAAAATAGTTTATTTTTTTTATCAAAATCGTCGAAGTTTCAAACTAAAAAGATGTAATTTCAACAAAATGGTCGAATTTTCAAACAAAATAGATTAAATTTCAATAAAAAACAGTTGCATTTGAACCCAAATAATTTGTTACCCAAGAAAGAAAGTAGTCCTTGAAACAAAAAACAGAAATTTCAAACCAAGATAAGTTTTCAGTTGAAAAATTATATTATTATCTAAAAAAAAAAAACGAATTTCGAATGAAAATGATGAATCTTCAACTGGAATAGTTATATTAATTTTTAACGAATAATTTAATAGTAGATATTTCTATACCAATAAAAAAAGAAACTTCAACAAAATCGTTTAATCCTCAACCAAAGAAGATTAATTATCAACCAAACAATTGAAAATTCATCCCATAAAGGTAAAATTGCTACTAAAAGAGATGAATTTTTAAACCAAAAAGACGAGTTTTCAACATAACATTTAAATGTTCAACCAAAAAGGTTGACTTTTTACCAGAATTCTTGAATGTTTAACCAAATAATAACATTTTTAACTACAAATATAATCATCAGGAAGCAACTGCAAAAAATAGAAATTATTTAACTTTTGCAATATTTTTTTTCAAAATCCCTAATTTTTCCCTGACCAATAAAAATCCCTGAATTTTCCCTGATTTCCAGACTTTCTCTGACCTACAGCCACCCTGTTTTCTCATTTGTATCTAGGATAATTGTTTCGAAATTTTCATTTGGCATTTTACATACTACCTAGCAAAGTTGTTGGAAAAGAAAGAGTTTTTTGTGTTAATTTGTACAATAAGAAGTAATAAAGTTGTCTAATAAAAAGTCTGTTTTTTTCATTTAATGTTAATTCCCATCTTTCTTAAATGTTACATGTTTGACATTATGTCTTCTCATCCACTCTTTTTTGTATAATTTATATTTTAAATGATTAAATAAATTTGTAAAAAATTCCCTCTTGAAATACAAAACTCTTATAAAGTAAGTGATAAGTTTATCTTCTCTTAGAATCTCTTATTCAGTGAGAATGAAGTCAACGAGTAGTGAATGATAATAAGATGAACGCAAAACACTCGGCAAATTAAATAAAGCTGACATCAACTGCACGTACGACGCTTTTCTGTGGCGGAAATTACAGTACCTCATTCTCATTTATGTTCTGTCATAAGTTTGAATAATATTTTGTCGCTCAAGTGAAACTCTTCCAAATACCTGATTATTGACCATTTAGTTTTCACGTATTTTAAACATTGCGAAAAATTTTAATTAAACCTCTGATTCCTTAAAACTGTTCTTCCTCAACTTTAGAAAAATCAGATTAATATTTATAGTAAGGAATAAAACTCGATTTCACAAACTTTACTGAAAGTTTGTGAAGCATCATCGAAAGAGTTTGCTGCCATTCTGCAAAGACAATTTAAAATAAAATGAATCTATTAGAAGAAAAAAAGTACTGAAGATGAAACTTTATAATCAGCTCGAGGGAAATTTAATAGAATCTTCAGCTTTTTATCAAACTTCTTAAAGCTACAGTGTCCTTTTAAAAACAACTGTTTTAATGAACCCGACAAATGGTTTCAAATCGTTAATATTCTTTGCAGGCACATTATATTTCTTGCATTGTTGAAATCGTAATTATGAAATTTAATTAAATTTTTCAACTGCAATCACTGTCTATTATGCTCATTTAAATATTTGTGAGAAGTAAAATTGGATTGAAATTCATATTCTCAGTGTTATATCACCATAAAACTGAAAGCTTGCTGGAACAAGTTATGCAGTTACAATTTATGTAGTGCTTATCTGGACGAGTGTAATCTCAAAAAATGAAGTACAGTTTCAGTTTTGCATTTCATTTTAGACGACTTATAACTCTCAAACGTATAATCTCGTACGATCAAACCCGTATTTATAATTCGCAGAGATTTTCCAACGGTGAATGAAATTGCCATTGAATACTAATAAATTCAAGATTTAACATAATACGCTCATTCAAGACTGGCGGTGAAGACTAAACTCACGTCAGGGACGCAGCAGAAACTTCGGCTATCGATTATTTCTCGAGTGATACATTTTTTATTATTTTTATAATAATGTTTAGAAAACCTTTTAGATTCTCAATGAGAATTACAAACTCAAAATTCAATAAAGTATTCTAAGGATAGTTTTAGAATGCTTTTATATCAAAAATCCAAATGTTGATGAATTATTTCAACAATTAGTGAAATTGTAAAATTAAAAAAATTAATACTGATTATTCTGAAAGGACGGATTATCTTGAAATCCGTATTTAATTAAGGTTATACTAAAGATATCTCAAGTTCGAACTTGAGCATTGTTAAAAATTATTTATAAAATCAAGGAAAATATTCTACTCGTCTATCTCTTTCTGTGAGTTAATGTACATATTTCGTGGGACATAATAAATATATATTATTAATATAATTGTCTCAGGCTTAAGATGGTTAGAGGCCAATATGTCGAAGGCATTTTTTGTTAGAGTTGGATTTTTTTTTAATATTCTGCACGGGGCTGTTCCTGTGTATATCATCAGTCATGGACATATTTGTGTAATGCAATCAAGTGATCTGATAAGAGCAGTGTGTCTAATATGGCATATTGGGCAAAGCCTGGTTTATACCTTATCATTTACATACTGGGTTGCAGCCAAGTTCATAATGGGGGGACCTACAGCTTGAGATGGAATCAAACCACCAGAACCTCGGTAAGGATACATAGAAAAATTTTCAAAGGTACCGGCTCAGGGATCGAATCCCGGACCTCTAATGTGAAGTCCTAGCCCCTAAACCAACTGAGCCACTCAGGCTCTTAAATCTATTATTATTATTATTATTTTGGTTGGTTAATTAGTCATTTGACAATGGTTATTTAGGGTTTTATGTTCTTTCTTTCTCTACAGGTAAAAGTTGCAATTCTTATTTAATCCTAATGATGTAGCACTTATTTTACTCCATAAAAGATTCTCTACAAATGAATCCTTAGTACGTTTTTATTTAAAAAATGTTATTTAAGAAAAATATTATTTATAAAATTTACAATTATATAATTCCTAAATCAAAATTTTTAAATAAAAATGTACTAAAGAGATGTGTACAGAATCTTGCAAATAATAAAATGAGTCATACGACATTAGGAAATAAGAATATTGCAACTGTTACCTAAACAAAAAGAAAAAACACAAAACTCTAAATAACTGATATTAAATAAACAATTTTAATATGAATTTTGTTATTCTAAAGTTCGCCTTTAGTTCTCTTCCAAAATTAGTTACAATTAACAGTCGCAATGTTCTCCTTGATGTTATAAATCATTTTTAACAGTGATCATTTTTTTATTTTGGACAACTTTAGTATATCTTTAAATACCATTTAAATTTTAATTAAAAATGTAATTATTATAGGAAAGAAATAATAGAATTGTAACAAGTAAATTAAAGAGTTGAATGGTATTCAGTATTCACCATTTAATATCAGTTCCGTTCCTGACTCGATTTGTATCGTTACAAAGTGGTGACGAAATCAATTGGTGCAATCGTGCATCATCGTTTGTAGCTTACGCCATTGCAGCAGCTCATAATAACGTAAGGAATCTTCACAGATATCTTTAAGCCTTTTTCTAAACACAAATGTGCCTAATTTTTCTAAACAAATCTTAAATTTAAATTTCTAATAAATGCAAAATAAAAGTAAGTACTCTTATCAGGGGGATAGAACTTTTTTTAGCGAAGGTCCATTAATCGTGAAACATGATAATACTTTGAATCTTTGTTTAAAAATATGTTGAAAGTAATATTTATTTATAAAATTCATTTATTTTAGGCAGGCCGCTTTAGGTCTGAAAATGAATTTTCTTATTTCACAATTTTTTTAAACTGCAAATTTAAGGCTAAAAAATTATTTTACCCCTGAAAAGTAATTATAATTTATTGAGGAATAAGTCCAAAATTGTATGAAACAAATACAATTTTAAGATATTATCGGGCTTAGAATACGAAATCTGAAATTACATTACAATTAATGGTCGGAAATGGAGAATATTCTCTATAAGGAATAAATGTAAGATATTTATACCGGGTGTCTGAAAAATAGCTTGCATTTCGAAATACGCCAAAAATACACATTTTTTACAGGTTAAAGATTTCTATCGTACTTTAAAATGTATTTTTACCTGTCTTTTTATATCAAGCCTCATTTTCAGCAATTAAAAATGCAATGAAATCGATAAGCTAATCTTGTAAAAACGTAGAATTGCACCGAAATCGACCTTAATTTTATTAATTAGCTCACATCATTTTCAGGTAAATGATAGGTAAAAATATATTCAACAGTACTAAAGGAATCTTTCAACTACTTTAATATTCGCCTTAAATTGTAGAAATAAAGCATGTGCATATCATTCTAGACAAAAATGTTTATGGGCTATTTCAGACCATTAATTGTAATGAAATTACAAATGTTTGTACTCTTGGCACGGTAGTATCTCCAAAAATTTAGATTCTGTTTCGTACAAATTGGGACTTATTCCTCAATAAATGACAAATGCTTTCTAGGAGTGAAAGAATTTTTCAAGATATAAATTTGTTTTTAAAAATTGAAAACTAAGAAAATTCATTTTCAGACCTAAAATGACGTAGCGGAACCTGTAAACAATTTTTTTATAAAAAAAATGTATGGCAGTATTTTTTCACCAAAAGGAAGAAACGTAGGGGATAGTGTTACATTTTTTAGAGCAATGAAACCCTGGAACCCAATACTGCAACCACATCGAAACCGAAATAAATTCGCGAATTAAACGTGACCAGCTCCACAGAAAAAAAAACAAAAGTGAAAAAGTTCTACAGGTAAATTTTGGAACGCTTAAAAATTGAAAATATGTCGGCGAAAGTTTAGCCAACGTTATGAGAATAATTCTGACATCATCTAATGTGACAACATAGAATCGATAACAGAAAACACAAATAAAACATTGTTATTTTATACCACTTAGCAAAAAGCAACTGACTACTTTTCGAATAAAAATGGAGTCATCATGAGGCGAAAGATTATCGAGGCAAGGTTAAAAATGGGATATTATCTTAGATTCGTGTCTTGGACTTTCGATTTTTCTGTGTCCGCGTTTACATTGACAACCCTGCAGCATTCAATATCGTAGCAGAATTTACTAAGATGTAAGGATATCCTTGTAGTTTTTGAATTTTTGCAACGTCGCAGTTTCCGCAAACCAGATAAAATTTCTGCCGTGTAAATACACTCATTGTCAAGTGCTTTTTCTAAATGTGAGAACGCCATGAATCCATTTCTGTAATCTGTTTA
Organism: Andricus grossulariae; assembly: GCA_011634705.1. Classification (NCBI taxonomy): domain Eukaryota; kingdom Metazoa; phylum Arthropoda; class Insecta; order Hymenoptera; family Cynipidae; genus Andricus; species Andricus grossulariae. The sequence goes on from JAABKJ010007545.1 coordinate 224,421,332, forward strand.
TTTTGAACTTCAAATGGAAATGGTAGCTAGCAATTAACTATTATCCGAGTTATATTAAACATTATTCGCAAAGGAGAAAATCGATGACCGATTGGGTTTTGAAGCTAATAAAAAAAATTAAGTTTCTCCTTAAAAATTTTATTTCATGGAAGAACCATTCTAAAAATTAAAGTTTACAGTCTGCTGCATGATGTGAAATATATTTATCCGGTTTCAATCAATTTTAATTAAAAAAATTAAAGTCTGCAGTTTTTTTTACACGCAAGATCATGCGTCAGATTTACGCGCGTACTCACTACTATTTAGGAAGACTGAGCACAACACGTACTTAAAACATACAGAACACGCGTCGACTATTTATAAATGCCGACCGGAACTTCACTTTCCGTTTCGCCAGACACATTCAATTTTTTTCTTCATCTGCAATCGCACCTGAAATTTACCAAATAGCGCAGAACCCACCTTTAATTGATTTTTTATAAACACCCGGTATACGTACATTTTACCAAATCAGTAATCGTGGGCGTAAGAAGGTTTTACGAAAATAAACACGATTTATTTCACGTGTAATCCCCACTTCCTTCCGGTTTTTATTTCTTTAAATTCAATCCTACCATTTTGGTTTTTACTATTAAATGATTTGCTACGGCAACAGTTAATTTGTGAAATATTGTACACTTTTCGACTTTAGATTCTTTCGACATGTTCACTTTATAATTTACTGAATTAAAAATAATTCACATGCTAATGTCCGATATGAATATCTAATTTCAGGTTAATGCGCTCAATTCTCATCCGGAAAAGTTTGCAGATAAGTCTCGTTCTTTAATTAGTCACAGTTAATGATTCACTTGGCACTGAAACTTAAAATACTTTAAAAGACATCTTATTAAAAGAATGGAACTAGGAATCAAAATCGAGTATAGCCAGTATTTTATGAAGATAATGTTGTGTACTTATTTTAGAAATAATCAGCATTAAATAAGGAAACTGTAGAGACCGATATTTCGATTTCTTTCTTTTTTGGTATTTTTGTGCATTGAAAACGAAGAAAACGATCCCCATTTGATTTCAAAACACATACTTAAATTTTAATTCAAAAAATCACGAAAACCTAAAGTGGAGGCAAAAAATGGGGATCAGAAAAATGTGCAAGAATTGAACAATTTGATGCAATTGCTTTTTATCATTCAAGAAATAACCGAAATAAACTTAATATTGATCATAATTATTTATTCTACTTAGTATTTACGTAAATTAATATAAACAAGTTTTTTACACAAATGCTTCATTTGGACATGTTTTTTCAGAACTATTTTTTTATATTAACTATCATGGAGATTAGCTTAATTATTACATTTGATCAGTACAATTTGTCAATAATTAAGGTTTTTTATAACAAATTTGGTGTGAATAATTAACTAATTTTTTTCCAATATTATTTAAATCAATATTGGTAAACTACCTATAAATATTTTTATAATCTGACTAAAAGAAATAAAAATTTCTTTTCACAATAAATAACTCTTCATTTTGGATAAAAATATACATGAAAATGTCCCAATTGGTAATTTCCTAGTAGCAAAAAATTATGTTATTACTTTTTTTGGCAATCAGCCAAACTGCCTGATATCCGAATTTAAAGCTCTTCAAATAACAAATTATTCAGTTTTAAAGCTTTAATTATTAAATACCCGAAATTTAAGCTCTTCAAATTACAAATCATTCAGTTTTTGAAGCTTTAATTTTTATTTTTAAATACGCATCGGTTGGAAACTTTTCAAATTTAAAATAGTTCAGCTTCGAATGTCCAAGTCTAAAATTGTTTGATATAAGACAATAAGATTGATCAAGTCAAGAAATAAACATTCAAGACTGCATTTTTTTATTTGTAGCGTTACGAATAGTTATAAATTACTAGATTAATTGCCATATTTGAGAATTTGTTAAAAACGTTTTTCTATAACAAGAGGTTGCCCATATATTACGTAACGCTTTTAGGGGAGTGGGAGGGGTCAAGGGGAGCGTTTACGGTCCTGTTATGCTGGAGGAGGGTGGGTGGGTCGAAAAATGTTATATAAGAGTTTTTTAAATGTAATAAATATCGATAAAATAAGAAAATAATATAAGGGGGTAGGGAGGAGTGCAATAAATTATTTTTTGAAATCTTTTTTTGAGGCACGTATAAAAGTTGAGGTATCCTTTCAGGAAAACCCATGATTTAAAAAAAAGTTTGGATATCACTTTTGACCACCACAGATGGGTTAAAAGTTTTTTTATTCAACTACGAAATTCTTGGAAATTAAAAAAACTAGGAATCCAACTATCAAAATTCAACAACACGCTGTCCAAATTTGATCGCTGGGTTCTTCGTTTTTTTTTATTTCTAATAATTTTGCAGTTAAATTTGAATGTTAAAGAAGAATTTATATTCCGATTTATTCTGAGTTTAATATCTTAAATTTCAAAACTTGTGAAGCTTAAAAAATTACAAATAGTTTTCGATAAAAAACAAGAATTAAAAATCATAGTTCAGAAAAAATAAATTTTGGATCAAGTTAAAATTTGCTGAAATACGAAAAAATTACATTTTTCTGTACTGGGTTATGGGATACTTATTTGCAATTTTTTAGAAAGTATTTTTCTTATAATTAGTTCTGTTCGAACGAAAGAGACACCACTATTTTTTTCATTTTGAAACATTTTTTTAAGTTAGTACGTAAGTCACTTTGAAATATAAAAAAAATGCAAATTTAGTATCATTAAAAAATGTAATCATTTTATTCATATGCATTTACAAAAATTCTAACATTATCGAAAATGATTTTTTTATAATATATGACTTTATATTATTATTTGTTATCGAAAACAGGGCACATAAAAAATTTGCATTTTTGCAAACACAGAAAACATTGTATTTATAAAGAAAAAATCAGATCACTAAAAGTTACGTAACAATGGGGAGGGTGCAATATTGTATATTGTTGTGGTAGCATTACAAGAGAACCCAAAAAACATCCAAAAAAGCGTTACGCAATAAGATATGGGCAACACTTAACTTTTAATATCAATCAAATTAATCATGTTCTTTGGTCCTATTAGCAATAATTCTGGTCAACGACAAGTTTAATTTGCGAATTTGTTTACAGATAAAATATAACATTTCTAAATTACTAAATTGTGTCGCATTATTTTTTTACATTGCACTCGCAATGAAAATAAAATATAAGCAACTACAATTTTTGTAATTCAATGAAAGTTTCTAAGAAAAAGCACATTAAAATAGGTTTTAAAATACGGGCTGTAGTTGAGTGTTAATTTGAAAAATGAAATATTGAAAAAATGACGATTTTTTGCGAATTTAAAAATGATTATTATGTCAAACTAATGTGCTTGAAGTTTAGAACGTTAAAATGAACGAAATATTTTACTGATGACTTTTAAACTAGAAATAGTGCATGAATACTAATTTATTTATATTTCAAATTACTGATTACAAATAAAACTTGTATTGCATTATTTTAAATTGTAGTTGAAACAATATTTGTAGAGAAAATAGAATAGAGGAAAAATATTTCGTTCATTTGAACGTTCAGAACTTCAAGTAAATGACAAATTAACTAAAAGATTCAGTGTATATTTGCAATAATTCAATAGCGGGTTTATTTGGTCAATTTGTTTAAAGACAAATATTGTAATATTGCTGAATTGTCCAAATCTGTCACTTTACTTGTTTACGTATCACTGCACTCGGAATGAAATAAAAATACTCTGCAACCACTTGTCTTCAAACTGTAATGCTACTCATTTCTAAAAAAAAAATGGACAAAAGCTTATTTTGTTGATTAAAATCTGTATTTGCTCCACTGTACTTCTCTCAACTCTCTTTTAACCTCTCACACCCCGCCTATTGATTTTCCCGGGGTACTATTGTTTTGGCATGTCGCGTGTTTCGTCCACCGGGAAAAAAGCGACACAACCGCAGTAAAATGCGCGCGACTTAAAAGAGTGGAATGGAGAAATAAAATCATTAAAATCCGATGAAAAATCATAGCAGAGAGAGAAAAGAAGCCGAATCTGCGGCGAATTCGTTGGATCTGTCAATTTTACTTGTTATGAATCATCTCTATTTCGGGAGACACCCGTTGCATGAACCCTCACCCCCCTTCAGTGTTTTGAGGTTAGCTTTGACTGCGCCCGGGCTACCAGTTACTCACTAACCGATTTTTCCCAAAAATGAATCGATTTTTGATTGTGAATGACACTATTTTTTGTAAATTTTAAAAGCAGAAGATAAATTGAAAAAGGATCGAGTGCTGACGTCCAGTCGAGGACAGCACGCCCATCTGTCGGAAAATCGGGGAAAAATCAATAAGACAGCTCGAAAAGAAGGGGATTTTTGGTGTCTACGGGTTCAGGGGTCACTTGGCACTTTTACTCACCGTTGCAAATATCCATAGGTGTAAAGGGTAGTCCTCCCTGTCGTATTAAAACAATTTGTCACTTCTGCAACTACCTCACGTCTAACAACACTTTTGCGACTCCCACTCGGTCCTCCGTCAGTCCGATTTCGTCGTTCCGTTCCTGTCGTCTGAAAACAGTGAAGGCGTTGTTAAAAAATCGATTGGGTTCTTCGGTGCCCTTTTTCTAATAATGTTTATTTTATTTTTTTATTTTTTTCGGGAGAAATTAAAAATTGTAATAATATTAAAGGTATTCATATGTATAACTGTACTTCTAAATTAACAGATAGTCTATCCAGCAGAAACATTCTGCAATGGTTCCATTACAAAAAAGTAGATGTGTTACGGAACCTTGTTACAATTTAGTGATGTACTTGTTCAGGAACTGTGAGCTTTTTGTGTGCGGGTCCGTTCGAGACGCGAGCCAAAACAGGTTGCGAGCCAAAAAAAAAGCTCGTGGACCAAAAAAAGCTCACAAAGCTTGCAAAACAAATAAGGAATATTAACAAAATTAATACTATTATTAACAGGAATTTTTACCTAAAAAAATTATACTATCATAATTAATTTCTTATAATTTTTTCGAGATTGAAAAAGTGGATGAAAAAAAATATAGAAAGTAAAAAAGAATTATTTATTTATTTATTTAACGTAGGGCTTAGATTTTTTCTTTGAGAAATTTCAAAGAATTCCAGAGAATTTCTATGGATTTCAAGCGCTTTTGTAAGATTTCATAAAAATTTGACGGCATTTTAACGATTTTCAAGTATATCCCGAAGTTTGATGGGATTCCAAACGATTTGAACAAATTGCAAAGGACTTCCACGACCCTTAATGCCATGTGATGAGTGGGTCACGTGACCGGCTTCCTACCTTACCGACACTTTTTTTATTTGTAAACTTATTTTCACACACATCATCGAGCGCGAAGCGCGAGAACCAACAGTCGCGCGCCCTAGGCGCGCTCAAACTTGCGAGCGAAGCGAGCCGCGCGTGATGAGAATGTGCCCGCACAGCGGGCAGTTGAAAAGTTATATATTTGTTCGAAAATGAATTTTTGGTTGAAAATTCAAACATTCGTCTTCTGGCTTGAATATTCTATTATTTTGGTAGAAAATGCAATATTGTTTGGTTGAAAAGTAACTCTTTGGTAGAAAATTAATTTGTTTTATAAAAAAACTCGTCTTTTAGGCTTGCAAATTCAACTGTTTGTTAAAAATTCGTCTTTTATTTGGTAGAAAATTCAACTGTTTTGTTGTAAATTTGACTTTTTTTTTCGATTCATTCAACTGTTCAACATTTTCGTTTTTTCTTGAAGATTCATAATTTCCATTGAAAATGCAACTCTTTTCATAGAGAGTGTACCTATTTTACTGATAATTCATCTTTTCAGGTTGTAAATTAGCTTCTTTGTTAAAAATTAATATTTTTGTTTGAATATTCATCATTTGAGTTGAAATGGCATTTCTGCTTGAAAATTTAACTATTTCGTTGAAAATTTCTTTCCTTTCGGTTAAAAAATAATTTTTTATACTAAAAATTTAACTATTCTATTTTTACTGAAAGTTCGTCTCTTTTTTTGAAAATGTAACTATTAAGTTAAAAATTCATCTTTTTGGGTTAAAAATTCAACTATTTTTGTAGAAGATTCAACTGTTTTGTAGAAAATTGGTATTTTTGGCTTGAAAATTCAACAATTTGGTTGAAAAATTTACTGTTCTGTTGAATATTCGTATTTCTTGTTTGAATTCAACTGTTTTTGAATTAAAAGTAAAACGTTTTTGGGTTGAAATATCAACTATTACATTTTTCGTTGAGAAGTTATCTTTTTTTTTGGTTGAATTCAAATTATATTCATTTATAAATATAATTTTTTTGGTTGAATTATCAACTAGTATATGTTTTGTTGAGAATTCATATTTTTTTTATTGAAAATTCAACTATTTGGTTGAAAAAATGTTTTTTAGGTTAAAAATTCAACTGTTATGTTGAAAACTTAATTATTTTGTAGAAAATTCTATTATTTTGTTAAAAAGGTTATATTTTTTGGTCGATAATTTAACTGTTTTATTGAACATTTGTCTTTTTTGATTTAAAAGTAAACCATCTTCTAAAAAATTAATCTCTTTGCCTTGAAAATTCGACCATTTGGTTGAAAGTGCAATATATTACGACTTGAAATCTTAACGATGTACTAGTTATCTCAAGTTCAAAAATGAGCATTGTATACAATTATTTATAAAATCGAGGGAAATATTCGCATTCTTAATTGTAACTAATTTTGGAAGAGAACTGAAGCCGAACTTCAGAAAAAAAAAATTTCAGGTTGAAATTTCTGATTTAACAATATTTATTGAAAGATTAATATTTTAGCTTTCTCTTTAGATAAAACTTGCAATTCTGATTTAATCCTAGTGTTATGGGGCTCATTTTATTTCTTGAAAGATTTTAGAAAAATCTGTTTGGTAAGTTTTGATAAAGAAATTTTTATTCAAGAACAATGTTGTTTATAAAATTAACAATTCCTAAAGAAAATTAAAAAAATAAAAACTGAGAAAAAACGTACCAAAGAGATTTGAAGAGAATCCTTGAATGAATAAAACGAGCCCTACAACATAAGGATTAAATAAGAGTTGCAAACTTTTATCTAAAGTGAAAGCAAAAATATAAATCTCTAAATAACAATTGTTAAATAAGCAATCTGTAACTTGAACATTGTTTTTCGAAAGTTTGCCTTTAGTTCTCTTCCAAAATTCGTCACGATTAAAAATGGGAACATTTTCCCTGATTTTATAAATCATTTTAACAATGCTCATTAATTTAATTTAAAAGAATTTATTACTCTATTCTTCCCCTATTTAAGTGAAAATCACCCTATTTCCCCTGTTTTTCGAAAACTGAGTCATATTCCTTAAAAAAGTCTGTTGTTATTATTATAGAATTTAATCTCTAATGAGCGATCAATGTTCGTTTGATCATCATTAATTTTCTCAGCCTTATTCACATATTATTCTTTGAAGAAGATATGTTAATGATGCTGCTGTTCAGCTTGATAAGGTCATCTATTCCTCTAATCGATTTATACTTTCCCACGTTTCTACACCATCCATCATTGTTATCATCACTTGCGAATACACAACAGGAACGAGAAACATTACCCTTATTCAAATTCCAGAAATATTCAAGGTATAACTAAATTCGAACAATCCATAGCAAATGGTAAACGCCAACAAAATATTTGCCTTCTATTTTCAAGAATCTAAAAAAATGAACTGAGAAACCATTAGAATAGAAACTAACTACTGATAACAAGTAACGCGTTTTTTTTTAAATTAGTTACTTTCTTGTAACGATACTGGTAACGAAGTTACTTTTGTAAATAAGTAACAAATTAGTAAAAACATAGTTACACTTTTTCAGTAACAGTAACTATAAAAATGCTTGCTGTTTTAGTTATTTTCGAAATGTAGTTCACAAGTTTTTTTTTGCGACTGTTAATAAATTGTTTTGCTTTTGAAACTATTTGGTAAATTTCACTATTCAAATTGTGGCGGCTCGTTTGAAAATTAAAATTTTTCTCTATCCTGGAATTACAAATGTTTGTAAACTATAGAAAAAATTTGAGACAGAAAATAAAATTAATCTCCGGAGCTGAATATTTTTTTTTGCGAAAATTAATTTTTTAACTGAAAATTCAACTATTCCAGTTGTAGATTCATCATTTTAGTTAAACATTTATCTCTGTGGTTAAAAATGTAACTATTTTGACATAAAACTAAACTGTTTCTTAAAAACGTAGCTTTTTAAAAAAATCATATTTGCGGGTTGAAAAGCCAACTCTTTTGTTGAACATTCATCCTTTTGGTATGAAAATTCATCTCTTTTGGTATACATTTCTTTTTTTTTAGTTCAAAATGCAACTGTATCAGTATTTCGGGTTTTCACTGAATAGTGCAGGTAAAAAAAGTTCTTCCAAAAGCACAACTGGGTGAATCTAGTTATAACTGATATTTTCAGTTAAAACACGAAATCAGATGTAATTAAAAATTTCCGGGTTTTCACAAAAACACTTGTTTATTCCACGTTTTGACTAGTTAAAACTATTTTTGACAAATGCTTTTGGTATTTTTGCGTTTTAACTGATTTCAGGTATAACGGGTGATATATATATTTTTTAGTTTATGATTCAACTATTTGGTTGAAAATTTCTCTTTTTCAGTTGTAAATATATGTGTTTTGTTGGAGATTCTTCTTTCATGGTAGAAAATTAATATTCTTGGTTGAAAATTCATCTTTTTGATTGAAAATTAAACTAAATGGTTAAAAGTTGAACTCTTTTGTTAAAAATACATTTTTTTGTTGAAATCTCATTATTTTAGTTGAAAATTCATCTCTTTGTTTGCAAATGTAACTATTTTGTTGAAAATTCTTATTTTTTGTTTAATGAGAATAATACGAAAAACACGAATTTTACACAAAATAGTGGAATTTGTATAAAATTAGTTTTGTTGTTGTTGATCATTGATTTGTTACTGAAAATTTAACTATTCCATTTTTATTTTAATATATGTATATATTGTTTTGTTGAAGATTCAACAAGTGTGAAAAATTTATCTGTTTCATTTTAAAATGTATGTATTTTGTTGATTTTTTTTTTTTAGAAATTTAATGTTCCTGGTTAACAATCAATATTCATGGTTGAAAATTAGATGAAAATTTTTCTCCTTAGAAAAAGTACAGAAAACACGAAATTTAAACTAAATAGTTAAATTTTGTTAAAAATTCGTTTTTTTGTCGTCGAAAATTAATTTTTAAATTAAAAATCTAGCGATGCCACTTTTCGTTCAAAATGGATGTTTTTCGGTTGAAAATTGATCTTTCTCATGTGAAAATTGAACGTTTTTAAAAACATTTTTTTTTGGCCCTAGGAAGTTGTGAACCTTCGATAAGTGGTCGAATCTAGGCAAATCTAAGGAAATCCTTCTAGAAAGAAAAAAACGAATTTCCATAGCCATAGAGATTTATAGTCATTATTATCTCACGGTTGTCAAGAACAACCAATAACAACTGACATCCGACAGATATGAATAAAGTTGTGTAAAAATTAATTTTTGATCCGCAATAGTGGATCATTCTGATCTGAAGTTGTTACATAATCAGAATGATACACAACGGTTGCATATCCGGGGGTTTACTCTGTATTTTCCTTAGTAGTATTTTGAATCGATAACTATAACGATAACTAGTTACTTTTTTCATGATGTAATGGTAACGATAACTAGTTCTTTTTTAAACTTAACTTACCCATCACTGAAACTGACATTAAAAACTTTCTATTTCAGAACATGCAGAAGTCTATAGACTCGAATGACACATCAAACAGTGGTTTATCAGCAACGGCGACAGCGACTCCAACGAACGAAAATTCCGATGAAAGCCACGAAAACGGAAGTGGAAGCATCAAGAACGAGGAATCTTCAAATGGTACCGCAAATGAAAACGGAAATGGAAATGGAAACGGAAACGGAAACGTAGGTGACCAGACGGGGTTGAATTTAAAAATGAGTGCGAAAGAACTTCGAGCAAAGCTAGCAATGCGCAAGAAATATGACCCCAAAAAGGAATCCTTGGGTTTCAAGGACAAATTCGACATCGTGCAAAAATTATAATGATCCATTCCAAATCGCCTCGCGATTCAGACCTCGTACACATAAAATATCGTCAGTATTTTATCACAAAGCATTGGACAAAAATTCTCCTATAAAATCGCAACTGAAAAGGAAACTGTTACTGTACATAGATTTAATCTACTTGCTACCTAGACGACGCAATGGTTCAGTTATGGAATATCCTGGATGCATAAAGTGGTAAAAGAGACGTTTTCAAAGCGAATAAAAAAGATTACCTCACATTACTTCACGAATGAAGGATTTTACACGCAGACCCTACGATTTTGGTTCATTTCATAAGGAATGATCTCATCTTAATTAATTAATGCTTGTACAATTAAATACTTTACGCTACGTATTGCAGTCATTTCTCGAAAGATATTTCTGTGTCATGTGTGAATTTTATTATTAGAACATGACCACATCATCTCTTGCTATGAACTCACTAAATATAAAAATTCACCTTACCAATTTCGTACTCATAAAAGTAATAAGTTGTAGAAAGTAAAAAAATACTTTTTTTCTGTGGGTCTGATGAATTTATTAGAATGCGATCACATACGAGATTATTTTTTCTGATTTGTTATTGCATTTTCTTTCATTAGGATTTGTCTCTTCTAGCTAAGGGAGCGTTCATTAATTATGTAAGACTTTTTTGGGTCCGGAATTTACAAATCCTTACTGTGTGTGCGGGGGGGGGGGGCTAAAGCATTTCTGACGTAAGTTTCCTCTTGTTAATTATTTTTGTAAAATATGCTGATTGAAAATATTTTTTATACTATTATATACATTATATCATTATTTGTTTTATTTCTTTTTTATTATGTAACATTTCATATTACATAAGTTCAATAAATATAGAGTCGAGGACTTAACTATTCTTTAAACCATACCTGAAACCTAGTGGAATCCCTAGAAATCTTTGCAATCCTTTGAAATCCCATGAAGTGTTTTAAAAGTTTGGTAAATCCCTTAAACATTTTTAAATCATGTGGAAATTACTTGAAATATCTCGCAATATTACGAGAGCCCTTGAAATACTTCAAATCCCTTTAAAATTCATTGAAATCTTTCAGATCTGTGGGAATCTTGTTGAATCTCTTGAAATCCCTTAAAATCTCTAAAAGTTGGTTCAAATGCTGGAAATTTCGTGAAATATTTAAAAATATTATACGGTATCTCTTAAAATCTTTGAAATTCCTTTAAAAATCAGTAAAATCTTTAAAATCCGTGGGAATCTCCGAATTTCTTGAAACACCTAACCAGTTTTTAAAAGACGGTATCCCATGAAATCATAAAAACCCCTTGTCATCTCTTAAAATCGGTCAAAATACATTCAAATTTTAGCAAGTAATTTGAAATCCTGTGAAATCTTTCAAAATCTTATGATATCCCTTCAAATCACTTAAAATCTTCGAAATCCCATTAAAATCCCCGGACATTGTCTATATTTTGTTAAAATACTTCGGTATCTCTTGAAATCCTTTTAAAATCCTTTAGAATCCCGTGACAATCCTTGCAATCCCCAAAATTACGTCGAAATCCTTCGGCATTCTTGAAACATCGTGAAATCATAGAAATTTTACGATTCCTTAAAATGGGAGGGGTCTAACATTTAAAAAAGCATCCTCACATAATTAATGGATGTTCCCTAATGTTTCTTTATGATGTCAAAATTAGAGTTATTGCTTCTTTAACACATTCGATTGATACAATTTTGTGATGTGTGCTTTCAGAGCTGGACTCTAATTGACAATTGTCTAATTGTCTAATTGTAATTCTAATTTTTGGTCCCAGTTCTAATTAGGAGTTAAGTTTTCGTGCAGAAGTAGATAACAGGTTTAGAGTTATGTGTGTGATTTTAGAGTGCGATTATATGCAAGATGAGCAGATTCACCTAATTGTAAGTGAAAGCATAGTCACGCTGAAGAGTTGATTGGTTTCAAGTATAGAGATTACAGAGAGTGTATCGTTTCAAAGTCACGAAGACATGCCGTAACACTTATTATTGTCCTTACAACTTTTCGATGCAATCGGCGAAAGAAACTGTAAAGACAGACGGCCTTCGCCGACGAACTCTATGTCGGTCAGATCGAATTGCGATATTATCGAGCTTGTCGTGCAAAATACAGATTCTAAACTGCCTCCGAAAAAAACAGATTCTAACAAGTATAATACTTTTCGCAATTTTTAAAAAGGTACCTTCAAAATTCAAATTTGAGCTAAAATCCCGGATCAAAGAACCGGTTATAACTTTTTAGCGCTCTTCTTTGATCTGGGTCTCAATTGTGATAATCAGAATTTTTTTATCTTATTCTAATTATTGTACTTTTTATAATCTGTTTTTCTCCGTAATAAGTTTCTTTGATTTGTCTCTGGGTCATAATTATTTCTTTTCAGATCGACTTCAAAAATTTGTTGTTAGTTGATTGTTTAAGATTTTTTGGATAAAGGTAATCTTGAATCACTTGTGCAATCTTGGGGAACAGTTTCAACAGATCCGTTCGGTGAAACTATAAAGTGTCTAACATTTGGTACGATTACCTGAAATTTTACAACGCAACTAGATAAGTTTACTTTTTTGTTACATCTCGAACAAGAATTTCAGTGTTATCAACTTTTTTTTGTGATTACGGAAGAATATCTTGATGTCGCTCTCGGCAGTGAACGTTGGAATGTTTCAATCGAATTATTACGTAACACTGATTGATTTTAATCGTTATTAAACTGGAAATCATGTTTTCTGTCAATAATTTATCATGGATTTAAGTATCCATTACAACGTTAGTTCAAAATAGTTGTCTGCGTTACGGTTAATCTGAAGAAATAAAGTTTGGAGGAAGAATGTTGAGAATCTATGTTTCTTTTTAAAAAAATTGACGTTGATATCTTACTGTTAGTTTAATATTTCAGAACAAGATGCAAAAATGTTATTGTTTATTTTCTGCATCTGACCGAACGGAAAACACTTGAAGACCGTATCCAGTTATTAGTGTCATGTATGAATATGAGTTAGTTAAGGTTAAGAATTTATATATAAAAAGTGAGACACTTAAAAATTAAGCATCAGTATTGTATATAAAGCATTTGTTTAGTGTAAATGTACTAAATAAATAAATGTAAATAGCATTATTCTGCATAATCAGAGTTCACCTGTTCGAAATATGATTTTTCCTATTTTTAGATATTCAAGATTTGGGAAGATTAAAAATTAAAAAGCAGCTTAGAAACTTGTCTACAAAAATGAGCATATTCGTGGTTATTCTGTGTTACTTTTTTTTTTAACGATCAAAACATAATTTCCGAACCATTTTTTGTAAGAATAGATGCCTTTTAATTTTTTCCCCTCTATTACCTGGATGCACTCATTGTTTTGTACGCAGTGAGCCGATTAACGATTGTTACGGTTGTTGAATATCACACCATAACACTAACAAACGACTCGCGTGCGCTCTTCTCATAAAGTCATTATCATTAAATTTGTGTTTAGATTATAACGATACCTTTTCACGGATTAAGTAACACACACAGAAGAATGTTTAACATCAGTAGCTTATTCCATTTTAATAACAAAACATGATTTATTGCAGCCAAAACAAAAGGATTACTAAAAAATCTTTTAACATGGTGTCTAGCGAAAATCTGATTGCTTCACGTATCGTTTACACTTTTCCTTTTCATATTACGTTTTTTCTAAAATTATCTCAGTAAAGTACTTATATCAAAATACAATTTGGTAAAGTTTCGAAATTTTAGACGACTTCGTTTAGAAATTATAAATAAATATGTAGGCGAAATGTCTTGTCACGCACGTGTCCCAACCTACAAATTTAAAATGAATTTTTTAAAAATAATGTTAACAACATTTTATAAATATTTGAGATTCACAGATTTCACTTATATTAAGCTGAAGAAGATAAAAATCAACAGTAGAGTTTAATATTTTAGAGTTAAGGATTTTCAAGAGTTTTAAGATAATAAAAAAAATGTCTTGGTATTCCTCGGAAAATTTTAAATTATTTTTTATTTTGAAACAATAGTTGTAAGAAAAAATAACCATGGAACAAATATTGATTTGAAATTATTTAAAAGAAAAAAATTAACTTCTAATTTAAAATGTGTACAGTTTAAAAAAAGATTTTTTAATCGTTGAATTTTTAATCTTTCTACCTTAAAATTGCTTGAAATAATATATTCATTCTCCAATTTGAAGCATTGAAAATGATAACGTAGATTTATATTTTATGAACTGAATCTTAATCTTTGAGCTGTACAATTTATAAAATTTATAATTTTCAGTTTGATTTAAACAACTTTAAAACTTCAATTTTAAAAGTTCAAAATTAAAGAGTTCCACTTTGAGTGCTTTAATCTGCAGTTCAGATTTTATTACTTCAAATGAAAACATTTTTAGTTCGAAATTTTTAATTTAATTAAATTGAAAAAATGACTTTATCCTGGCTTATTTTATAAAAAATTCCGATAGCTTTCAACATATTCAAATAAAAACTTTCAACTCTCATATAATTAACATCAAAAGAACTTGAGAAATCATCTATATAAACAGGTGGTGTCATGCTCGTGATCAGCAATGTAGTTGAAATTCATATTCATCACTTCAGCCTGTGTTTTAGCGTAAGTTATTTTATCATTTGATGCTACATGATATACCTCTCAATAATTTTATCATCTTGAAAATGTCTGTAATTTCAATTCAAAATTATAATTTTGAATGCGCAATTCTGAAAAAGTTTAATTTTTGAAACCTTAAAACAAAAGTTTTTCAGTTTCAGAAGTTTAAATTCGAAAACATTTGTTTTGAAGGTTCTTAATTTTTAAATGCTCAATCAGGAACGTTTCTATTTTTTTAATGTTTAGTTTGTTATGCTAGATTTTTTAACCAGATAAAACTAATTTCAAATGTACAGTTGTTAATGTTTTTTTTAATTATTAAATTTTACGGGCAATACATTTGAACTTATTTAGTTTTGGAGGTTGCCAGTTTTTAAATTTCGCTATAGAAAAACAAGCATTCGTTGGGATTCGTGCGGATATTATCATCATCAAGAATTTATGACTCTTTTGATATTAATTTCAAAAATGTAGTTGTTACAATTAAACACCCTGTAATTCTTGGAAATCCTATTGAAAATTCCCTCAATCTTATGAAATTTCTTTTTATACCCCTTGAAATATTATAAAATCACTTCAAATCTTTACAAACCGTTGAAATCCAATAAAATCCCTCTAAACAGCCGTGAAATTCTATGAAATCGTATGATATTTCCTGAAATCCTGGAAAATTTATTGAACCTTGAAAGCTTTTAAAATCTTCAGTCATTGAAATCTTTGGAAATCTTATTAAATTGTCGTTAAAATCCTTTAAAAATACCCTGGAATCTTATTCAATATCCTAAACCCTTATATGTCGTTCCTATAAAACCTCTCTAAATCTTCTGAATTTCTAGGAAATTCTTTAAAATCACTTACTATTTTTGGAATTACTTATTATATAATCATAAGACTCCTTGGAAATACCTTCAAATTTTTTAAATCTCTTGAAAATTCCTTGGAATCTTTGGCAATGCCCTAAAATGTTTCAAATCCTCTGAAATCTTTTAAAATATCTTGAAATTTTTTAGGCGCTTGGAAATTATTGGAAATCTTTTAAAATATACTTAAAATCCCTTTAAAACCTTGTAAAGTTCTTGAAATCTATTCTAAATGTTTGAAAATCTTTTCAAATGTTTGAAAATCTTTGAAATCCCTCAATTTTTCTAAATAAATTCCTTGAAATCCATTAGAATATAAAATCCGTTGAAATCCCGTGAAATTACATGAAATCTGATGATATTCCTTTAAATATCCATAAATATTTGAAGCCCTATGAAATCCTTCGAGATGCAGAAAAATTTATTAAAACACCTTATTGAAAGTCTTTAAAATCCCTCAGAATTACTGAAATCCTCTTAAATCTTAAGAAATCCCTCAAAAGTCCGTTGAAATATTTGTTAATCTGGGAGATTCTCTGAAATCATAAATCCTATGAAATCCTGTTAAATCTTCCAAAATTTAAGTAAATTCTTTTAAAAAGGCAGATGAAACGAAATATTTGAAATTATCTTTAAATCTTTGAAATCGTACGAAATCCCTTTATTTTTATTGAAATTATTTGCAATGTATAGACTAAAATCTTTCAAATTTCCTTGAAATATTTAAAAGCTTTGAAAATTTCTTAAAATAATTAAAATCGCTGGAAATTCTATGTATTCATTTGACATCTGTTGAAATCCTTTTAAATCACAGGAAATCTTTTAAATGTTTTGAACTCTCACATAAATTAGGTAGAATGGCTTTTAGGGCTGGTTTGCAAGACTTTTATCGCGTCAGTTGGTGAGTCCCAGTCAGCTTCTGAAAGCTATTTCTTGAAAACAAATCATATGTCCATTTTTTTAACCCGATGGAATTTAAAGGAAAGAAACTCGGCTTTTTTCAGGCAAGGAAAAAGAACCGTAAGCTCGAAAAAGTCTGTTAAATTGATTGATGAATGAATGAATTAATTAATTAAGAAGGATTTGATTTTAATTACTTTAAATTTAGAAGAGTTCCAATGTTTTAAATGCTTTTATTTTGTAGTTAAGTATTCAATGTTTGAGTTAAACATTTTTTCTGGTATGAAAGTTTAAAACTGAAAATTTCTTGAAAATTGTCTTGGAAAAATGTTTGGTAATCGGGAAATGACCGAAAATTTTGTTTTGTTTTTAGGGGCCACTCTGAAATATTTATATTTGAGTATTTCACTGCTAATAAGAAACTTATCGCACGCATAGCGCACAAAAGATGATTGCTAGTGTAAAATTGGTTAGAAATTTGTCAATTAAATTAGTCATATCTCTCTATGTGTATACAATTTTCCGACGCCGCCCCCTCCAAGTAACTCCACTGGATCCACGCCTGGTTTAAATTCCCATTTCTATACGTTGATTTGGGACAAATTAAAAAAAGACATCCTTAAATTGGTTGGGAGAAAAATATGGATGGGGGGGGGGGTTATGATAGGGGAAAAACCGGGAATTTCAAATTGCCTGCGATCAGTGGATACCCTGATCAGACACTGACTGAATAGGATAAAAATTAATTAATGTTATTACTTTAAATACTTTTTTTATTGTAGTTCTTCAATAGCTTCTCAAAATGTTGGAAGTTACTTTTTAATATTAAATATTAAAAAACGATGTAATATTTTAATCAATTTATTCAGTTTATTTTTGACCTAATAAATTGAATTACGTTCTGTATAGCACTTTCAACTATAACCTATTGGCTTCATTATACACAAAGAAAGTGCATTTAGTTTAACTTCGCCATCGAACTTGTTTTTTACTTTTATAAAATTTGGTTAATTCATATAAGAGAAAAACATTTTGAAAAATAGCCATGTAAGATTGTTTCATTACGCAGATTCGTTAGTTACTAAAATGTAATATTTTTAAGAGAAATAATTCCTAATATAAATTTGGCTATTTGTTGAGTTTGTTTACGCTCTAAATTTGAATCAGTCGAATTACACGATGAGAAAAAAAATTGTAGAAAATTTAGACTCACATCGATTATCATTGAGGGAGTAACTTTTTCTAGAGAAACGAAAGTATTTCCTCTTAAAACTACATTCATTTTGAATTCTTATCTCTTAGTTTTTCATTTCAAATTAATATTTAAATTTATATAACATTTAAAATAGTGTCGGACTAGAACAACCAGTACCTACTTAGGGGCCATCCATAAACTACATTACCAATTTTGGGATATGCTTGCCCCCCCCCCTCTCGTTGAGAGAGTAGCAAATAATTAAACTTTTACCAAAATAGTTCAATTTTCAATCAAATAGTTGAATTTTCCAGTCAAAAAGATTAATTTTTCTAGAAAAAAATTGCATTTTTTACTCGAAAAATAAAATGTTCAAAAAAGAAGATAGATTTTCAACAAACAAGGTTAATTTTATACTATAAAAGATGAATTTTAAACCTGAAAAGTTAAAATTTGAATTAAATTTTTTTTTTAACCATGAAAGATGACGTTTCTACAATAAAAGATAAATTTTCAACAAAATGATTAAATTTTCAACAAAATAGTTGAATTTTTACCAAATAGCTGAATTTTTGACATACAAAGATAAATATTCAATCAAGAAAATTAATTTTTTATCAAAAGACAAATTTTCAACTAAAAAATATAAGTTTTCAGACAAAAGTGGAATAGATAAATTTTCAGTTTGAAAAATCAATTAAAAAAAAAATTTCAACCAGTTCAATTGGAGCAAAAAGGCGAATTTAAAAAAAATAGTTTAAGCCTCAAGCAAAAAAATGAATTTTCAACAAAGAAGATTAATTTTCTACCAAATACGGCATATTTAAATTTTCAGATAAAAAAAAACACAAATTTTCAACATAATAGGTTAATTTTCAAGTAATGAGGTGAATCTTTAGAAAAACATTTAACAAAGTAGTTCAACTTTTAGACAAGAAATATCAATTTTCAACAAAATAGTTAAATTTTTAATCAAATAGTTGAATTTTCTAGTCAAAAAGATGAATTTTGTTAGAAAAGAATTGCATTTTTTACTCGAAAAATAAAATTTTCAAAAAAGAAGATAGATTTTCAACAAACAAGGTTAATTTTATACTATAAAAGATTAATTTTAAACCTGAAAAGTTAAATTTTGAATTAAAATTTTTTTTTCAACCATGAAAGATGACGTTTCTACAATAAAAGATAAATTTTCAACAAAATAGTTGAATTTTTACCAAATAGCTGAATTTTTGACATACAAAGATAAATATTCAATCAAGATGTGCATCATTCATCTTGAATCACATGCAGAATGAAGCAAGCGGTGTAGAAAATAACACAGAAATTACACTACTTTTCACACTGAACACTTTTTAGAACTTCCCGTAATCACTGTCGCGAACAATACGAGTCGAAAAACGATATTTTCAAACGCTTGTAACTTTTTTCCTAATGCGTCAAACAAAACTTCACTCATAATATTTTTTTAACATTTTTATATCATTTTTCATGGGGTCAAAAGAAAATTGGAAAGAATTGAAATTTCACCATCATTTTTGAAAATAAAAAATAAATGTGACATTTTTCTTTAATTCCGGCACTTTTTATTTTTCGAAAATAGTTTATGAAGAAAGATGAGGTTTTTCCTACAGGACACCCAATTTTCAGAGTCGAATTTCCATTATTCTTTGAGTAATCAAATGATAAGTAACAAGATAACACGATAGGTGCGCGATATCTGCCCAAAACATGTACCCCCATTACATGCATCCTTCGATTACTCAAAGACTAATTGAAAGGCCATTTTAAAAATTATTAGTCCTATAGGAAAAACCCTCGGCTTTGAGTTTTTTTTCAAAATTTTTTTGACCTTCTGAAAAATGGTAAAAACATCTATCGACAACATTTTATGTGAAAATTTGTTTGACACACCAAGAAAGAAGTTACAAATCTT
The DNA here is from genome assembly GCA_011634705.1 of Andricus grossulariae. Classification (NCBI taxonomy): domain Eukaryota; kingdom Metazoa; phylum Arthropoda; class Insecta; order Hymenoptera; family Cynipidae; genus Andricus; species Andricus grossulariae. Next base: position 224,440,987 of record JAABKJ010007545.1, read on the forward strand.
TTACAATAAGGCTTTCTGTCAAAAACACAAAAATTGTACCCCCTCCAGTTTAATAAATATCTGTAGACATAAATTAATCTTTTGTGTGAGAAGCACCACCCGATAGGACTATGGCTGGCATGAAAAATTCGTCTGACATGTATTTAATGTGGATACAAATATAAAAGCGCCCGAGTGAAGTCTATAAAAAGTTCTTCTACAGAACCATGCATGCTCCTCCAGATATATCAACCAAATAGTCATCAGTCCTCGAAACTGCCATTCTGCCGATTCGCCTTCGCATATAACGCTTTACTTTTGACCACTGTGACTCCTATCCCTTGCGTGTGAATATTATTGTTATCCCGATTCGTACAATTTTTCGAGTGATTTAGGGTAGAGTGTGTGTAGTAAATGCGATCTACACCACAATATCCTTTCCAACAGTCCGTTATAATATGAGTACCCGGTAAAACATTGTCTTTGATAACGTCGTGTAATGTATTAGAATCCCGATTCTTAACTACTCTAAAAAAACACTTTTTAGATTCCCTATCAACGCCTCCCACCACCCACCTAGTTTGTCTTTTCCTTCCTCGATTGTATTTTCGTTTTCCAAACGCGCTTTCATCAATTTCAACCGTTTTCCCGACTCCCCCAATTACAACACGTCAACGATTCAATTTAAATTTAAATGTATCACTGAAGCGTAATATAAAAGCCGCCGATTGAGAACCACAACGCTCCGTCGAGCAGCGAGCTCGATCATCGGGGTGATCCAGCGCAACACAATAGCGAAGGGTTGCTAAGATGCCATGTATGATGTGGTACCTTGAGATCGTCTTAAGCCATTTTTAATACACTAAGAAATATAATTTGGACACATCTCTTTGGACACACATTAGTCTTAAAATAAAACAGTTTAAAAGGCTCGTCGCTTTAACGTTAACGTTATATTTTTTATTAGACGTTACAATATTGATAATAATATACGTAATTTTTGTAAAAATAGACCGCTCGAATAGGCTCGAATAGGCGCTCGAATTGGTGCTATGGGAAGTCACCCACATAGGTAACAGTTTTTAAACATGAAAGTATAATAACGTGCTTACCAATTACACCTATTGCAGAATTGTAAAAGAAAAAAGTTGTGCCACGTTACATGTCAAAGTCCACAATATGGTAAAGTGCAGTCAGTAAACTTTTGAATTTTAATATTTTTTAATTCAAAGCGATTAAGATTTGACAAATTAATATTGAAAACTAAATTTAATCTTTCAAGACCAAAGCTTCTGAAATCCTAGAATTTAAAATAATTGTTATTACATTATAAAATTATAATTCAACATTGAAGCTGATTAGCGAAATTTTTCTAAAATCAAAAAATGAATTGAATTATTCTAAAAAAACTTTCAAACTAAATAGAAATTGTAAATGGGAAACATTAACAAAAATTGTGATACTAAAACGTTTTTCTTCTCAAACCTTTTCAAATTTCAGTTATTTGAAATAAATTGAAATCGGCTAAAAATCAATAATTTTTAAAGAGTTAATTATATTTTCCAAAATTCAACCCATTTAATTTTAATTGCAAAATTAAAACATATGGAAGGGAAAAATTTAGCGTTCAAAATGCAAATTCATAACTAAAATTGTAATGATTACCAAAATTATTCATTTACTGATGTATCAATTTCAGATAGTTTGATTTTGATCTCTTCTTATTTCAAGCTCAATTTTTAACTTCAAATCTTCCTTTAGAATTGAAATGATTAATTTGTTTAAATCTTCAACTAAAAATCGGACAATTTTAAGATATTACATTGAAAATTAAAATAAAGAATACAAATTTGAAAATACAATATTGAGAAATTTAAAATTCGAAACCTTCAGAAACTAATCTAATAATTAATGTAGAGTAAAACTTTAGGTTTGAGGCCTTAAAGAATGAACCGGTTTGGAATTGCGCAGTCAAAAATAGAATTTTAAAAAGACTATAATTAAGTCTTAACAAGTATCACATCATGCAGATTAACGACATTCAAAATGATTGTAGAGTACCTTACTAAAAAAATGCAATTTCTGCCCAAAAAAGTAACCGGCCACTCTGGTTACGTAAGGACCCTTTTCATATGGATGCCCATATATATTGCCGAAAGGAATATAAAAGCATTCCAAAGGTTATTCAGGGATAAAATACAAATAATGAGCACGTCATGAAACGCGGGAAACGCCACGGTTCAACATATCAGCCATAATTTAGATTGAGGACATCTGATATGGAAAACAGATGTAAAGTTGGACAGAAATAAGTTAAACTCGCGTTAGCCAGCAGGAACTAAAAATGCTGTGCGCTACCTGAAAATATTAAGAATTAAATTTAAAAAAAAATGCCACCTAGGAGTTCACTCCATAAGGGAAGCAAATATCTTTAAATTTGAAGTGGAAAGACATGTATAGAACAATATTATTTCTCGTGAAAATCAGTTGGTGGCCCTGAAAAGGGCCGATTGAACATAGGTATCAGACAATTCTAAGCACGTTCTCCACGAATACGACGAGCCAATTGGATATCTTTAGGCATGATGGTGACGCGCTTGGCATGGATAGCGCACAAGTTGGTATCTTCAAACAGACCAACTAAGTAGGCCTCGCTGGCTTCCTGAAGCGCCATAACAGCAGAGCTCTGGAAACGCAAGTCAGTTTTGAAATCCTGAGCGATTTCACGAACGAGACGTTGGAAGGGCAATTTGCGGATTAAAAGCTCAGTGCTCTTCTGGTAGCGACGAATTTCACGAAGTGCGACAGTTCCAGGCCTATATCTGTGTGGTTTTTTCACTCCACCAGTGGCAGGTGCACTCTTGCGAGCGGCTTTGGTGGCCAGCTGTTTCCTCGGTGCCTTTCCACCAGTTGATTTACGAGCAGTTTGCTTGGTACGAGCCATTTTTTCACAATGCTGTTTTTGAAACGAGTTCTCAAACAATGACGAAAACGTCCAATGAGCGCTATTATATAGCCGCATCACTCATAAGCTGATAGGTCGCTCGGTTTTGAGAAGGGAGGAGTATCTCCTGATTGGTTGATACTCATGAAGAGGGGAAATGCGTTGGCTTCATTGTCAGTGACAGGAAAGAGGGGATAGAGTGCATCGGTCGTTTAGTGGGGGGACTCGGTTTTTGTGGCTATATAACCGACCCCATAAAAATTTTTTAGTATTCAGAGTTCTGCTCTTTGTTCCATTACGTCGTACATCTTTAACTTGCTGAAAAATGACTGGCCGTGGTAAAGGAGGAAAAGGTTTGGGAAAGGGAGGAGCAAAACGACATCGTAAAGTTTTGCGTGACAACATCCAGGGAATCACGAAGCCCGCCATCCGTCGTCTGGCGCGTCGTGGTGGAGTGAAACGTATCTCTGGCTTGATTTATGAGGAAACCCGAGGTGTCCTGAAGGTGTTCCTTGAAAATGTCATCCGTGATGCAGTCACTTATACTGAGCACGCCAAGAGGAAGACTGTCACCGCTATGGACGTTGTCTATGCCTTGAAACGTCAAGGACGTACTCTATACGGTTTCGGAGGTTAAATTCAAAAGAGTATCTGCTATTTATTGCAAACAATCGGCCCTTTTAAGGGCCACCAAATATTTTAAACGGAGGCTTAATTTCTTTTATTTCAGCATGAAACATTCTATCCACTTTTTGCGCTTTATGACTGTGACCTAATTTCTCCAGTTAGAAGTTCTGCAACGTTATTTCAAAGAACTTTTGCTTTTATATTTATATTTCATCATATTCCATTTATATTACTTATTGGCTGGTTTCTATAAGTGATGCGTATAGCTAATATATCATTTTGAGGGGATTCGCGTAGGATAGGAATACCTGAGGAATAGGATTCGTTCAGTGAGTTAAATTAGACTATTTCTTCCCCTAGGTAAGAAACACGTAGGGATCCGTGTTTACACAGAAATACAAGAAACTGACACGTAGATCTCTGTATGTTGAATATAAGTATAATTTTATTGTTTCCACTTACATAAATTTCGTTAACTTACTTTTATCGTATCTTATTACTAAAGTCGAGGCCTCCTCATTTTTTTTGGTTGCAACTCGCACATAAAAAAATCTGATTAAAAATATTTTCGTTTTAATTTACCCATGAATCTGCAAAAAATTTTTGTATTCTCTTTCAACCTATGAACATTCTCGAAAAACTTCCAAATTTTATTCTGAAATCTAAAAAAATTTCTAATTGAGAATCTTTTGAAATATTTCAAAGCTGTAAATAATTACACAATTTTGCAGAACTTTTAGATATCTTAGAATTATTCGATTTGTTCCTAAAGTTTTTTAAAAAATCCTGCAAAATAAAAAAGTGCCTTTAAATTTTCTAGATTCTTTTTCGACAATTTGGAAAATCTGTTGAAACGATTAAGTTTTTCATTCTAACATTTACATCCATTATTTGAAATAAAAAATCATTTCAATTTCCGTAGAAATATTAGGAACATTTTTTTATTCTCTTCGAACGCATCAAAATTCTCAAAAAGCTTGCAAATTTTATTTCGAAACCTAACAAAATATATAATTTGCTTACAATGTTTTATAATGATTCGAATTCTGTTGAAGCGAAAATATTAAAGGTACAAAGAGTACAAATGACGTAAAAACGTTAGCAAAAAGAAAAAGTTAAAAATTCAAATATCGGGTGGATGACACGAAATTTTTATTTGCCCCTAGGTCGTCAACCAAGAGGGTACAAACGAAAATATTGGATGTACAAACAGTGCAAACGACGTACAAACGTTAGCATAAAAAAACTCAAATTTCGGGCGGATGATACGAAATTTTGATTTGCCCCTACTATCGGCGAGAAAGTTCGAGTCCTCTGGCTTTGACGTTGAAAAAGTAAGTGAAAAAAAATGGTAGCTCAACAAATGAAGGATAATTTTAAAGGTCAAAATGTTGTACGTTAATGAGCCTGAAACGAATATGCCAAACAAAATTTTATAGCTTACTTATCCGAAAATCTGTTAAAAGGTAGGGAAACTTGAGAGCCTTTAAAGACAGTGAACTTTGGAACATAGTTTTTTATTGAATAAATAATAGGAAAAATCTGAAAAAATTCCTGGTGGTACCTTAAACATTTTTAAACAAATTGCTGTTGAAAAATTTGCAAAATATAAGAAATTGTTAATTTTTTGTTCATAAATATACAACTGTACTATCTTCAGTTCTAATGAAGATAATGAAGTGATTTAAATTAGAGGTAGTTAGTTGAACTATTTGTAATTATTTGAAAAAAGTATGTGCTTCTTTTTCTGTTCGTGCAAATTGCGATATTGGAAGACAGTTTTTATACTGGAAAGCAAGTGTGAAAAACCAGCGAGATGCCTTTTTTTCATGTGACCGTCCTCGTCTTTCCTGAGCATGTGCTTCCAAGAAAGACGAGGACGACTCCATGAAAAAAGGCACCCCGCTGGCTTTTCACACTTGCTTTCCAGTATGAAAAGCTGTCTTCCAATATCGCAATTTTCACGAAGAGAAAAAGAAGCTCATACTTCTGCCAAATTGCAAATAATTACAAATAGTTAAACTAACAACCTCTAATTTAAATCACTTCATTATCTTCATTAGAACTGAAGATAGTACAGTTGTATATTTATGTACAAAAAATAAACAATTTGTTATATGCTGCAAATTTTTCAACAGCAATTTGCTTAGAAATGTTTAAGGTTCCACCAGGAATTTTTTCAAATTTTTCTTATTATTTTTTCAATAATAAACTATGTTCCAAAGTTCACCGTCTTTAAAAGCTGTCAAATTTCTCTACTTTTTAACAGATTTTCGGATCTGTGAGCTATAACATTTTGTTTGGTATATTCGTTTCAGGCTCATCAACGTACAACATTTTGACCTTTAAAATGTTCCTTCATTCATTGATCTACCATTTTTTTTTTCACTTACTTTTTTAACGTCAAAGCCAGAGGACTCGAATTTTCTCGCCGATAGTAGATGGGCAACCAAGAGGGTACAAACAAAAATATCGAATTTGCCTAGCTGGGCAACCACGAGGGTACAAACGAAATATTAAATGTACAAACAGTACAAACCACGTACAAACGTTAGCAGAAAGAAAAATTCAAATTTCAGGGGATGACACGACATTTTGATTTTCCCCTCGCTGGACAATCACGAGAATACAAACTAAAATATTAAATTTACAAACAGTACAAACGACGTGCAAACGTTTACAAAGAAAAAAATTCAAATTTCGGGGGGATGATATGAAATTTTTATTTGCCCCTAGTTGGGCAACCAAGAGGGTACAAACGAAAATATCAAATGTACAAACCGTACAAACGATGTAGAAAAGGTAAACAAAAAGAAAAATTCAAATTTCGGGAGGATGACATGACATTTTGATTTGTTTCTAGTTGGTCAACCAAGAGGGTGTCAAAATTTAGAAAAATAGGCCTGAACCGACCTAGAAGAAATGAAATTACCTCATGCTTTGGCTATTTTTCATACATGCTTAATGTTGCAAATTTATCAATCTCTTTTGTCTTTTGACAGAAATATAATTAGATATGCCGCCGAAAAAAACAAAGAACAATCATCAAGAAAACTCTAGTTTCCTACAAAACGATCCAAATACCTACAATAGTCTCTAAGAATCCTGTATATCGGCCTATTTCTGAACATCGAAATTCGTCTGAAATCATTCACATTCCACACGATATTAGATGTACTAACACATGTAAAGATTTATTAGATTGGCAAGCTGCTCATTTGTCTGATCAATTGTATAGCCAATTCCCTCATCATCCATATTATGGGGGTTATCCTAAAGGAACTAAAGATTCTGGATCTGGAAATAAAACCTACTACTTCTTATACTAATTATCTCTGAGGAAATCATTGATAAAAATCCGCAAAAAATTGGAAAGACTTTTTTTACCTTTAGGCATGTAAACAAAATGAAACTCAGGAAAATTTAAAAACTCTGCAAACAAGAATTTTTGTTAATACTTTTTCTGAAAAAACAATTTCAGTTCAAATTTATGACTGCAATTCCTCAGGGACTTAAATCACAGTTTTCGATTTAAGTTACAATATTTATGATATTTGAAAAAATGTACTTGAAATGTACGCATTAAACGTACGAAAATGAGAGCGCTCAAACTTGGCGCGCAGCGCTCAATGAGAATGTGCGCGCGCAGCCTACATATTTTTTTCTTAGCTTGGGTGATTGTCTGAAAATTTAAATTTTCTAGTTTTAATGTGGTTCTTTAATAATAAAACAAAAACTACTCGTCCTATAAAAAAGTGATTCATAACCAATTTGTAGATCTTTTTTGGGAGCACTTTTTTTCGGTTCCTCTTTTTTCGTGTCTTGCATGGTTTGACCGCAAAATGGAATTTTTTATTATTTTTTGTGTGATCAAAATTTGAAATTTCGATTTTTCAAGAAAATTCAAATAGTTATTATGATAATCTTGTAGGGTAGGGCTTTCAAAAAGCAAAATTTTTCTTCTCCTGACTTTTTTTTTATATCGTGCGTTGTTTGGTCTAAAATTTTCATTTTCGTTTGATTTTGTAAATGCTATAACTCTAATAATTTTCTTTTTATCGATAAAGGTTATGAGAATAAATTGTTCGGTTTAATGAGTACTACGAATAGCCATACATAAAAAATTTACATCTTAGGAAAAAATGATCTCAAAAATCTTCAAAATGCTTTAACTTTTTTAATTTTTATCCCAAATGGCTGGCGAACGAACTTGTCCTTTCTTTTTATACCTTTATAAATTGTGCCAAAGCGCAATGCAACCCGGTGATTCGGCAGAAAGTTTTCGTGTTCACAGACGACGACAACAGACACCGACGTGAAAACTATTTTTCTGACAAACTTCGACATTTGACGGAATCCGCAACAATCCTTCACATAAAACCAATACCTTCTCATTGATGAGAATGTAATAATAATTTTTAACACGCGGACACTACTGCGACCTCAACAGCTTTGCGTTTAAATTCCATATTTATTCAGCATCACCGGTTTTATTTTACTCTCTGACATTTAAACGTATTACACTGCACTAATCTAGCTTTCCAGATACGCTGCGAAATTGTTTGCGCTTCATGCTGCACTATTTATTAGTAGTTTTATGTGTGAGTATTCTTTCATATAAGCATATTTAAATGAGGTGGCCAACGATTGTACGTATTACCCTAATCCCACCAAGTTTTTTAATGTCTAAAATGGCTTTTTAATTTTTTTTTTAAATCTCTATAGGGTACCTTATAAAAAAAGTTTTTTTTATATATTTTATTACGAATATTTTTTTGTTTATTACTTAGCCAACTTTGATTTCACAAATTTATGTAGTTGAATGGGTGAGTGGGGTATGGTGCCGGTATGGGTCACAGTGTCAATTACAAATAACACCCGTGTTTGTTGGTTTTTATATTATTTTTTTTTTGCATGGAATGCCTTTTTTTAGTTAAAAAATAGTGCTGTAGTGCGATTTCTATTTTAAAATACGTGTCAGAACTCAGAAGAGTATTTATAAAAATATAGTTTTCACAGAAACGGATGGAAAAGTATTTTACAGAAATTAAGCACTTACGGTATATTTTCAAGGACTTAACCATACAAAATTATCGTTTTATAGGTGAAGTATTTTGTTTTACTTCTATAAACTGACTCTATAGACGTTCTATAAATATACTAAAATTCATTAAATCTTGCAACATCACGTACGGGGCACGAAGGCCGAAAAATTTGGTATAGATGGTAACAGTATTGGATAATAAGGTAGGTTACATGATCGGCAATGTAGAAAAACTCAAAGAGCTAGTTTTATCTTGTGAATCTCGTAATTTTAATATTTTTTCATAGACATACAATCCTGCATATTTTCCGAGTTTATTTCCACAATTTGATATTCTGAGTTATAGTAAGTGTTTTTACATTCTCATCAGAGCAAAGGTGCTAACGGTCCGCGACTTTTTCAACTGCGCAGGCGTCGCGCAATGGTGGAGTAAGGAAGAAAACTGACGTTCTCTTCGTCACTCCTTCTTTACGCGACGCCTGTGCAGTTGAAAAAGTCGCGGTCTGTTAGCACCACTGCATCAGAGAAGGTACTAGATTTGTGTAAAATTTGACCCGTTCCGTTTTTGTCAAATGTCCACGTTTTGAGACTTTCTGAGCCCAAAAAACAGGTTTTTGCGAATGTGTCTTTCTGTGCGTCTGTCTGCCTGTGTGTATGCATGTATGCGTCTATGTATGTATATATTTGGTTATGCATGACTTAAAAATTCTATCGACATATATTAATAGTACTCAAAAAAGCGAACAAAATATTCAAATGACTTTTTTTGATAAAATCAAAGTTACTGGAGTTATAGCATTTACAAAATTCCAAAAAACAAACGAAAATGAAAATTTCAAGCCAAAAAACGCACGATATGAAAAAACGTTGCTTTTTGAACACCCTACAATATTGTCATAACAACTTTTCAAATTTTTCGAAAATTCAAATTTTGATCGGACAAAAGAATGATGAAAAATAAAAAATTCCATTTTGCTGTCAATCTATGCAAGATAAAAAAAAATGAAGCAACAAAAATTGTGCATTCAAAAAAGATCTACAAATTTGTTAGCAATTACTTTTTGATAGGATGCGTGGTTTTTGTTTTAATCTTAGAAAATACAATTAAAAATAAAAGAATTAAGTTTTTGGACAAACGACACAAGCTATGAAAAAAGTTAACAGAAAAAAGTTACTCACACAAAAAAGAGCTTACAAATTTGCCACAAATAATTTTTTTAATGAATTTTAGTTTTTGTTTTAATCGTAAAAAATAACATTAAAAATAAAAAAATTAAATTTTTTAAAAAACCACACAAGAGACGAAAAAAATTAATAGACAAAAGTTGTTCAACCAAAAATGATCTACATATTTGTTATAAACTTTTGTTATGCAAATTTTCTTAGAATTACTTTACGCTAGGATGGGTATTTTTTGTTCAAATCGTAAAAAATAACATTAGAAATAAACAAATTAAATATATGGAAAAACGACACAAGTTGCAATAAAATGTTTAATAACAAAATTATTTTTTTTTTAAATAGGATGAGCGTTTTTTTTAATTATAAAAACAAGACAATGCAAATACGTTTGCTTTCATACTAATGCATAGGGTAGTGTGGGTATTACTGCGGATGCTCTATTTACTGCGGTTGCAAATATAAATAATGATTTAGAATGTTCTGAATGTATATAATGCTCTGAAACAATTCAGAAAATTATTATGTGACTTATTTATAATTATCATCAATGAATAAACTCCAGTAAGTATGTTTTCAACTAATTTATTACAATTTGAATCTCGCATGGTTCCGATACTGATAGTTTTACTGCTTCGATTTGCAGGTGTGGCATGAATACGTTCTGAAAAACTAATCGTACTTTCGTTTCGGGAAACTAAATATTTATTGTAATATTTTTTAAAATAAAGTCAATAGTAGTATAGATAGCTGGCTTCGGGAGCTCCAATACGTAGTTTAAGCTGCCACCGACTGATGGAGCCACCGGCTAGTAGACAAGTCGGTCAGTTACCATCAGTCGGTAAACCAGTTATATGTGAGACACTCAGTTGGTAAGGTAGAAACCTGCATCAACATCATTCGGTGAAAAGTTGAAGGTCGGACATTGTCAGCCGGTAAGGCAGAAGTCTGCATTACCGTCAGCCGGTAAGGTGAAAATCTGCATTACTATCAGTCGGTAAGTAGAAATCTGCATTATCATCGATCGGTAAGTAGAAACATGCATGAATATCAGTTGGTAAGGTAGAAATCTGCATTACCACTAGTCGATAAGGTAGGAATCTACATTATATCCATGTTTCGGTCGATAATGTAGATCCCTACCTTACCAACCTTGATCCTCAATGTATCAACCAAGTGGTCAAAACCTATCAGTATATATAATTGATACGAACTTCCGGTTAAACTTTATAGAAATTTCTAGACAGGTCAAACTTCCGGTTTGAACTTTCTAGAAGCGTAGGTAGAGAGATGGTAACGGCCTATAAAGGCGGACTCCAGAGAAGCGCAGTCAATTCATTCTCGGGAGTGAAGTGATTCATATTAAAAGTAAATAGTGAGCAATAGAGAAAGTGAATAGTTAGCAAAAGAGAAAAAAATTGATCGGGGAAAACCTTTAGTACTTCCAATACGAAGTTTGAGTAGCAGCATCCTATAAAAGAAGGCCTCAGAGCTTGAGCTTAATCATTCCATTTCAAATTGCAAAGTGGTGAACAGCAAAACATAGAAGTGGTAATTGAAGTTTACGGATCTTTAATAATAACTTCTAGAGCAGGTGCGAACATGCTGCTCAACGAGTGTGTTAAACTTGTCCCTATGATCGAAGAAGCTTTAAACCTGATTTCGTCGTCATCGTCTGGAAACATGCAGATCTTTCTAGAAAAACACCATCACAAACAATAAATCAAAAAAGGAAGTGCCTAAATACAATTGAAAAATTAGCATGTCTCAAGGCTCGTTTTGATTTGCTCAGTAGAAAAGGAAGTGGTCTGCAGAATAAAAGAACAAAACGTGATAACATCAGCAATCGAGTCACATGGATTGACGTTGACAAGGCGTTTGATAGTAGAATAAAGACATGTATTGTAGCCAACCTTGTTCACAAAGATGTTCTTGCTTTCCTGGATGATGCTGAAAGACTATTTATTGCTGAGGTGAACAAGACTTTGCGTGAACACAGGGCTTTAAAAGTGAACGCTGTGCTTCTTACATATTATTTGAACGTCGGTAAGGAGAGGCCTGATGACATGACTTTCAAATCAAAAAATGAAGGAATATACTATACTACAGATTTGAAACTTTGGTTTAAAAACTATGTAAGATACCCGATCAGGAAAGAAATGGAAGATTTTGAGGAAAAAGACTCAGGATGGACCTCACACTCAATCATAAAACTTTCAGTGAACCTGATCAAGTTTAACCCAATGAAGGGTAGTTCATACTTCGAACTTCCTTTATACATTAAGAAAACAGAAGCATGTATCAATGTGCAAAATAAGAATGACAACGAATGCTTCAAGGGGTCTATACTATCAGCCATGTATCCACCTGAGAAGAAACAAATTGCTAAACGTGTATCAAGCTATACCCAATACAAAAATAAATTAGATTTTTCTGGTATCAAGTTCCCAGTCGCATTAAAAGACGTGAAAAGATTTGAAGAAAAAAATGACATATCAGTAAACGTCTATGGCCTGATCAAAAACAAGAAGGATGAATTTACTGTGGTCCATTACATCTCACTTCTCACAAGAGGAATATCAACGTGAACCTTCTCCGAGTAGAAGAAGAGTATGAGAACGAAGAGAGTAGTGATGAAGAAGAAGAAGATCATCAGGATAGCAGGTCACAGACATTTAATTTTCATTTTGTATGGGTGAAAAATATTTCTCGATTAGTAAGCAGACAACTGTCTGCAAAGAAAATCCGAAAATATATTTGTGATCGATGCCTACACTATTTTTCATCTGAAGGAAAGTTGATGGGTCACAGTGGAGATTGTACAAAATTAAATGACTGCAAAATCGTGCTTCCGAAACCTGGAAAAAATATCATCGAATTTAAAAACTTCAAGCATCGAGAGAAGGTTCCATTCATCATTTATGCCGACTGCGCGTCTCCGTTAAAACCTGTGGAAGACCAGGAAAGAATATCAAACACTGAGGTGTTTCAAAGGCATGAGGTTTGTGATATAGGATATTACCTCAAGTGCAGTTACGACGATTCACTGTCTTTTTATGAGTCCTGCTCTCAGAGTATATTTTAACGTGCAGTTCTAGACAATAATGCAGTTCTAAAAAAAGTGCAGTTCTTAATATGAAAATGTGCAGTTCTAAATTTGTATCTTACATGGGGAAGGGGGGGGGGGCGAGAATTTTGGAAAAACGCCTTACGTAATTTGTGGATGACCTCTAAACTTTACCGGAAGGTCCCTGACTCTTTCAGCTTTTCCTGACATCCTTTGATTTTACCTGACCAGTTTGAAGGGCCCTGGAAATTATTGTTGGTTAACCGGACTTCATAAATTGAGGCCAAACGGAGAAGCCATTTTTTCTAGTTTTTTGTATAGATAACTTAGAGAGCAGAAAGACTCCCGGTAAAGGCCGTTTTTTCTGAAAAAATTCTATTTTTATGTGATAATCGAAAGAAAAAAATGCGCAGTATTAGAGGTACAACGATAAGACCACCATTGCAGTAGTGGGGTATTTTACTATTTATCTGAAAAGGGAGCAGATGAAGCAGTTGTCTAGATCATTTTTGCTTCCGTGACTCACCACGCTTATCACCACCACCGGGCTACGACACAGGAAGAGGATCTGCTCGGTTCTGCTTTTTCGCAAACCTAAGGATAAAAGGAAAAACTTCCATCCTTCAGGAACAAATTTCATGCTAGTTTTTCGTTTTGTCGTCAGATTCATCCAAAAGCAGAACCGAGCAGATCTTCAGTAGATAAAGCAGTTGACTAGATCAATTTTTGCTTTCCACCGGGCTACGCCAGAGGAAGAGGATCTGCTCGGTTCTGCTCGGTTCTGCTTTTTGGCAAACCTAAAGATAAAAGAAAAAACTTCCATCCTTCAGGAACCAATTTCATGCTAGTTTTTCGTTTTGTCGTTAGGTTCGCCCAAAAGCAGAACCGAGCAGATCCTCTTCCTCTGGCGTAGCCCGGTGGCGGTGAAAAGCATGGTAAATCATGAAAGCAAAAACTAATGTAGACAACTATTTTATCTACTCTCTTTTTAAATGAATGGTAAAATACCCCACTACTGCAATGGGGGTCTTATCGTTGTGCCTCTAATATTGCGCATTTTTTTCTTTCGATTATTACATAAAGAATAGATTTTTTTTGTGAAAACGGTATTTATCGGGAGTCTTTCTACTCTTGAGATTCTTTATACAAAAAACTAGACAAAATTATATCCCCGTTTGGTCTCAGTTTATGAAGTCCGATTTACCAATGATTTCCAGGGGCCTTAAGGCGCTTCAAACGAGTCTCGGTTTCGCTTGATCCACTATATGTCCAAAAGAATGAATTGTTGAACCTAATTCGGAAAATGTTCTTGTTTTCTTTTTGTATTCGAAAATGGAGTGTGTTTTTGCGTCTGAAACTGACAACACCGGTAGTCTAGCCTAAACAATAGTCAGAGTGCTGCAGGTTTCAGGCGCAAAAAACACTCCATTTTCACCTACAAAAAAAAAACAAGAACATTTTTCGAAAAAAACTCTGTGTCCAAACCGGTATAATTGTCTCTAGATTATGTGGTAAAAATATTGCGCTCAACAATTCATCCTTTTAGACGTAGAGTGGATCAAGTGAAAACGAGACTTCCCTGACTTTCCAGAATTCCCTGACCTGTAGCAACCCTGCATACGAAACTGTCATGTTAAACTAATTGAATTCTAAGAAATATGTTTCTGAATGTCCATTATTTATTTATTAAGGAGTAGTGTAATTTCTAAGTGATGCAATTGCAATAATGGAACGAACATTTAGCTTTTTATTGTATTACATTTTTTTCTGAATTTCTGCTTGATAGTTATATGATTCTTACGCAACTATTTTATAAAGATCAAGTCGAATCAAATAATCATAGACTTTGCGTAAACAATTATAGTTATTCTCTGGCTTGTGGTGTTTGGTTTCAAATTAATTTGTATTGGAGTAAGATCTCGCCAAGAGTCTGCCACGAAGTAACCCACACCATGATAGTCATTCCAACATACAGTGGAGTAACAATGTAACTGCGCTCGTAAGTACTGCAATGGATGACTTTCAGCTGAGCCTCGCTCGTGTACTTGCACAAGCAGTTTTCAGTCTCGTCACTATAAATCGTTTTCTAATGTGTTCGCAGCTCTGAAGTTCAATAAATTTATAGGAAAATCTGCATAGTTTACAATCAGCAACGCATAATTAAGTGATTTCAATTTCTACTTCAGGCTCTTAAGAGATTAACGATTACTGTAAATTTCACGGTGTTTGTGATCTACAACTTTTTAATTTTGGGCTTTCTTAAATATAGTAAAAAAATCGTCTATTCGAAAATGATAGAAAATAAAAATAAAGTTCTAGATTGATTTCATTCCTCATGTATTCAACAGCGATTTAATTATATTCATTTCTGTTATAGGAGAATAGAGCAAGATAGACAAACTTTTAATGTCATAATATTGATAAATGATGAACAAGTTGTTGAAGGAAATTGTGTATAAGTTCATGAAACAAGAATTCGAAACTGTTATTCAAAAACATTTTTCCATTTAAACAGTGTTTTTGTTTAAATATGTTATAAAAATTGTACTTATGAATAAAATTAGGAATGTACGGGAGAAGAAATAACATACAAACTAATCCAACGGGATTGGAATAGGAACAGGAAACTGTATCTATTTCTATATTTCCAATTTCATTTGATTAGTTTGTATGTTACTCCTTTTCCCGAACACTCTTAATTTTAATGATTATAATCAGTATTATCCCGTTTTATCACATTTTAGCTTAACATAGATTAGGGGAAACAAGCACGCGGTGCACACCAGTACTACCTGAATAATGGGAAAAAGTGACTAAGTTTTAAAGCAAAATTTCTGCCGAATTTTCATGGGAGAAATAATAGCATTTCCAGAAAGAAAAATTTAACAAAAACTAATAGGATGGGAAAGAATGAATTCTTGGAAAGAAAAATCATAGTTTGATGAATAAAGTAATATGACAGAATAGATAAGGATAGAGTTGTGCAAAGATGAATGGAAAAAAACGTATGGGAAAGGATAAGATTTGTTGACAGTGAAGTAGGATGAAGTGATGAAATTGTACAGAAAAATATTGCATTTTTAATAGAGTGATTACAACGTGGTCACAGATAATTCATGGAATAGAATACATTTTTTACCCATCCAATGGAATTTATCTAAAAAATCTATCTGAATCTAGGCGGAAATATGATATATAGTTTATATATAGTGTGAAGTATTATATATAATGTTCATTTGTTTTATATAAAAAATGTATAAACCAAATGAATATTATATATAATACTTCACACTATATATAAACTATATATAATATTTCCGCCTGGGAAATTTGTTTGAAATTTTATTCCAAACAAGCATGTACTTATTGAAAAGAGCACTAGGATAAACAATGATAAAATTGGAAAAAGAAAAGGATAGCATTATTGAAAAGAGGAATAAATAAAAAGGAATAAAAAACGATGATACTCGACAATAATGTTAGATCTTATATAAAATTAAATAGAAAAGCGCAAATAAAAAAGAATAGAATTTATTGATGGAAAGAGAAAGAGGATAAGAAGTGCTACAAATAGGATAGCTACAAAAAACGGAATAGAAAGGAATTAAATTGTTGGAAAATGGGATAGGTTAAACAAATTCTAGAATGGTATAGAAAAGGATGGAATTGTTGACAAGAGGAATAGGATATAGTCATAATGTGGTATAGAATAGGATAGCATTTCAGAAAAGGAAAATTTCATCTAATAAAAACTAATGACACATGATAGAAAATGATTTAATTCTTGGAAAGAACAATAGATATAGGTCAAAGAATAAAACGATATAACGATACAGAATTGTGGCAAGGAAAAGGATATAATTTTTGGAATCATTATTCAGGTTTGCCTCATTTTTGGCCCGAATTCGTCTAAAAATTTTTTGCTAAATAGGTCGGTAAGCGCCCTCAAAGAAGGGGTTCATAGGCTACGGGATTTAAGAGTAATTTTGATGTTTCATTCAAATTTTCTTTTTATATTTCTTTTCTATATCAATTATAAATTCCAAGAGTTTCAATTTGAGACAACCCTGAGGAAAATCGGACTAAAAGAAAAGCTTCTAGGATAGGGGTCTAAGAAATAAAATGTCCTAATTCTTCTTACTTTTTAACCACTGATATAAAAGCAGACGTATTTAACATATAAAATTTCATCCTTGATCGTAATCCTAAATAAAAAGAGCTTTATTTTGAGCCGTCCTCGAGGAAAACTGGACTAAAAAGAAAGCTTCCAGCATAGGGATCTGAAAAGCCAAATCTAATTTTTCTTATTCTTCTTATTTTTCAATAACTGATATAAGAAAAAAAACCCGAAAGGCAAATGGCTTAATAGTATAATAATAAAAAAATTTGATTTCTTATCGCAGTTCTTTATGCCAAGAGCTTTAAATATCAGCCGTGCCTGAGGGTAATCGTACTAAAAGAAAAGCTTCCGTATAGGGGTTTGAAAAACAAAATTTTCTGATTTTTCTTATTTCGTTACCACTGACATAAAGAAGGAAGAATGTTAGATAGAAAATTTTATTCCGGGGTACTCTACGAAGTCCGAAAAAATGATCAAACTGGATACAGAAAAGAGTATCATTACCGATTAGAGGAATGGCATATAAATAAATAAAAAGAGTTAGAAAAATATGCAACTGCTGTTACACGGAGGAATAATGTGAGGTCTAGATTAGACAATGAAATAGAAAAGCGCATATGAAAAATGATATAATATATATAATAATAATAATAGTATATATAACCATATAGAATGGGAGCGAACAGAATGAAATAGAGATGGATAGAATATCCGTGAAGAGGAATAACATCTTTGGAACAAAGTTGCCTCGCTAATTATTTTATAATTCAGTGAATACACGGAGACAAATGGATGTTCAATAGTAGATCTTCAAAATATAAGTTATTACCACCAAACATACAAATATTAACAACATCTACTATCTTTTTAAAAGATTAGGCCTAAATATATTTTCA
This sequence comes from Andricus grossulariae, assembly GCA_011634705.1. Classification (NCBI taxonomy): domain Eukaryota; kingdom Metazoa; phylum Arthropoda; class Insecta; order Hymenoptera; family Cynipidae; genus Andricus; species Andricus grossulariae. The sequence goes on from JAABKJ010007545.1 coordinate 224,458,843, forward strand.
TGTTAAACTGATACATCCAAGATGTCAAATTCGTACAGGAAAATACGCCAGACAACTTTCGGCCGCTTGGTGAAGCAATGTGAAGCAATGAAGTCAATGTCGTTCGATGTCATTTCGTCTCATATGTGAACTTGTGGAGAAATGATGATTATATTTTGTTTACGAATATTATTTTGATTAATGCTGCAAATTTTTTGGATAGAGTAAAATGACGCTCTGCATTGCATATCTTCATTATCAATAGAAACTAACCTTCAACATCTAGATAGCTGTCCCATAGTTAAACATTAAATATGCTAACCAGAAATATCTATATGTTAAGGGTAAACATCCATTTTTCTTGGTGTATATCCATACATTGAATAATAATTAATAATGATATTAGAAATGGATGTAATGATATTATATTGCTTCCTCAATATTCACATAATAAGAAACTACTTCTGTCGTTGTTTTTATGGGTAGGAAGGATCCTAATTCCGTTTGAATGGGCCATACTCCACTTAGAGCAGGCACATAAATAAATAAATACATACGTACGTAGGTACTGCTGGAGAGCACTTTATGCACTTATATGTTGGCTGGATCGGTGATCGGAGACCCCGACTGCATTCGGAGCACCGGGATCTGCGACACCCGGTTTGCCTACTTACGCCTACTTTACATGAAACGAACGGTCGATCCAGCTCATGAACATTCTCACGAGAAAAGAAAAAAGAAAGAGAAAAGGGAGAAAGAGCAGGAAGATGTAGTTTTTAAAAATCCATCCGGTCATCGGATGCAGGAATGCGCTTTGTACACCCATTTCTATCCTGTACAGTGTACTGTAGTATGTACCAACAGTAGATGCGAACCTGATCTGCTAAACCTTGTTGCTTTAATTTTAATTCAGGTTAAATTTACTCTTAATGTCTATTTTACTCCCTTTCCTCGAATGCAGATCTTATTCTGTTTTTCAGTTCTACCTGCAGTATTAATTTAAGGTCTAGATGACCATATAAATTTAAATATGCAGGCCTGGGACTCAAGACACTTTTTTTAATGTTCCAACTATTTTACTACTTATAAAAAGTGTAGTAGGTATAATAATGACATACACTTCAGACCAGAAAGAGATGTCGATGATGTTAGGAAGATCCTTTATTGTCCAAGTTCCGAGAGAGAAATGCTCTTCTCATTAGGAAAGAAACATCCAAAAATAAAAAATGAGTCGTTAGTGAAATTAAAGAAACCAATATGTCGCAACGGAAAGAAACCATAATCTCAAATTCTCCTCTCGAGTTCTGCAGTTGTTATTATTCTAAAATCTTTCTTTTCCAAAATTAACTTTTCTTACGTCAATTTAAGGCTATGGTCTCTTTCAATTATGACATATTGGCTCCTTTAATTTTACTCAGGTCTTATTTTTGACTTTGGATTTTGGTTTCCTGATGAGGAGAGCATTTGTCTTCCGAAGGGTTGACAATAGAGGATCTTCTTAACATCATCGAAGTCTTTTTCTGGTCTGAAATACGTAATTTCTATACCTATTACTATACTTTTTATAATCTATTATTCACTGAGACGCATAACATCGGACTGTAACATCGATTAACTTTATTTTACTACTGATTTGAAAAAAATGACACTAATGCAGAAGCGGCGGAGCCTTTTTTTGCTACACTGTTAGAAACGTTTGCAATTTTAGCATACACGGGCATATTAAATTTTCTAATATGTTTACTAAATTCATTACACTTTGTAATTTTAGTATACTCACGTATACTAAATATCTTTTATGAAGTTATATGTATACTAAATTTATCAAGTGTACAGTAAGTTTCTTTCACGTATATGAATTTCATAGTTTCTGTATACTAGAATTCATATACGTGTTTACTATATTCAGCTGTGCAAGCGCGTTTTGATTTTTGCGAGTCGGGCAACGTGGCCGGTGGCATTTGTTTGAGTTCTTTGCAATGCTAAAAGTTTCGGTTTCTTTCTGCGAGGATCTGCGAAGTCTTCTCTTTAAAAGGTATGTTGAATTTATTAACGTAAATGTAGCTTGACCATATGATTTTTTGAAAATTAAAACTTTGTTCTTTAATTTAATTTTTCGTCTGATCATGTTTACAGATGATGAAGACGGAACCCACGCGAAACGGAACGCGTATAGTGAATTTAGTATATGCATATACTAAATTTCGTATACATATATACTTAATGTAGTATACGCGTATAGTAAATTTCATGTAAGTGCATGCCAAATTCAGTATATACATATACTAAATTTACTGTAAACTGGTATACTAAACTTAATTTCATGTTGTTCATTCTTTCTTCCATTACTTGTATACTAAATCTAGTACAGATTTTTTTAACAGTGTATAGGTAGGGGCATAGATTTATAATATTGAATGACAATTTGTACATAGTAAAATAATATTATACTATGTGAGATTTTTACATGAATCATAAGTAATGAATAAACAATGAATAGTAAATAATAAATAATAATAAATAGTGAATACATATATAAAATTCATATTGCCAAAGATTTCACAAAGATTTCAATGATTTTCCAAATATTTCACAATAAATTTTACAGATATTACCAAATACTTCTAAAAGATTTCCGAAGATTTCATAAATATTTGACAAACATTTCACAAAGATTCAAATCACTTCACAAAAATTTCAAAATTTTCGTCAAGATTTCAGGTAGATTTGAAAGATTTCACAAAGATTTTAATCATTCCCCAAAGATTGTGCGAAAATTTTGAAGTATTCGCAAATATAGATTTAAAAGATTTCACAAAGATTTGAATGATTTTCCAAACCTTTTACAAATTTCACAAATATTACCAAATATTTGAAAAAAATTTCAAATATTTCGCAAAAATTTCAGAAAGATTTAACAAAGATTTAAATGATTTCACAAAAATTTCCGATAGATTTAAAAGATTTGAATAATTTCCTAAATATTCCACAAGGATTTCAAATATTTCGCAAAGATTTCAAATATTTAGCAAAGGTTTCGCAAAGATTTTCGATATTTTCAAAAGTTTCCACAAAGATTTAAATGATTTTAAAAATGTCACAAATATTACCAAATATTTTAAATATTTCGCAAAGATTTCACAAAGATTTCAAAATTTTCGTAAAGACTTCAGATAGATTTGAAAGAGTTCACAAAGATTTTAATCATTTCCCAAAGATTTTGCAAGAAATGTTGAAGCTTTCGCAAAGATATATTTGAAAGATTTCACGACAATTTAAATGATTTTCCAAAGATTTTACAAATTTCACAAATATTTCAAAAAAATTTCGCAAAGATTTCAGAAATATTTGAATGATTTCAAAAATATTTCAAAAAGATTTCGCAAAAATGTTGAAGGTTTCGCAAAGATTTTCGATAGTTTAAAAAGCTTTTACAAAGATTTTAATGATTTTACAAATGCCACAAATATTAACAAATATTTCGCAAAGATTACCAAAGATTTCACAAAGATTTCAATTATTTTACAAAGATTTGAAAATTTTCGTAAAGATTTCAGGTAGATTTCAAAGATTCCACAAAAATTTTAATAATTTCCCAAAGATTTCGCAAACATTTCCGACAGATTTAAGAGATTTCGCAAAGATTTCAAACATTTCACAAAGATTTCAAATATTTAGTAAAGATTTCGGATTAAATCAAAAGATTTCACCAAGACTTCAGTGATTTTTCAAAGATTTCTCAAACATTTAAATAATTTCTCAAATATTATCAGATATTTCAAAATTATTTTGAATATTTCGCAAAGATTTCCAAAGATTTCAGAAATATTTGACCAGGAATTCAATGATTTCCCAAAGATTTCGAAAATTTCACAAAGATTTCAGATAGACATAAAAGATCGCACAACGATTTCTGATAGATTTGAAAGATTTCACAAAGATTTCGGATAGATTAGGAAAAATACACGAAGATTTCAATTATTTCATAAAAATTTCAGATAGATTTCAAAGAGTGCGCAAAGATTTCAATGATTTCCAAAGAATTTCACAAAGACTGCAGTAATTTCACAATGATCATCAAATATTTTAAATATTTTGCAAAGATTTGCAAAGATTTCACAAATATTTCACAAATCCTTCAATGATTTCCTAAAGATTTCTCCAAAATTTCAAATATTTTGCAAAGATTTTAGATACATATCAAAGATTTCAATAATTTCTCAAATATTATCAGATATTTCAAAAATATTTTTCATGATTTCGCAAAGATTTCAAAAATTTCACAAAGATTTCAAATATTTCGTTAACATTTCAGATAGATATAAAAGATTTCAATGATTTTCCAACGATTTCATAAAGATTTTGAAGATTTCGGATAGATTTAAAAGATTTCGCAAAGACTTCAATGATTTTAATAATTTCACAAATATTACACAATATTTCAAATATCTTAAAAAGATTTCACAAAGATTTCTGATAGATAAAAAAAGCTTCACAAAGATTTCAATTATTTCACAAAAATTTCAGATAGATTTCAAAGAGTGCACAAAGATTTCAGTGATATCCCAAGGATTTCGCAAAGACTTCAATAATTTCACGAAAGGCATAAAATATTCCAAAAATATTTACAAAAGGCATCAAATATTTCCAAAATATTTATAAAAGGCATCAAATATTTCAAATATTTCGCAATGATTTGCAAACATTTCAATGATTTCCCAAAGATTTCGTCAAGATTTCGCCAAGATTTCAAATATTTCGCAAAGATTTCGGAAAGATTTCAAAGATTTCAGGTAGATTTTTGAAAAAATTCTAGGGAGGGATTTCAAGACATTTGTATGGATTTCATGAGATATTGTGGGGTCTCAGAGAATGTAAAAGATTTAAACATTTTGAAAGGAGTTTTGAAAGATATTCAAGATTTCAGGATGTTGTATAAGATTTCAGAAGATTGTCAGGGATTGTACAAGATTTAAGGGATTGAAAAGTTTCCAAGGATTTTCAAGAATATAGTGTTTTTTAAAAGATTCCCAGGAACTTAATGAGATTTCAAAGAATTTCTTAGGATTAGAGAAAATTTCAAGAGATTATACAATTTCTAAGGAATTTCAAACGAGTTCATGAGATTTCACAAGATTTACAATATTATAAGGGATTTAACAGAATTGGGGAGTTTTCTAGGGATTAAAGAGGATTTCAACATATTTCAAGTCTCTTTAACAGATTTCATTTGATTTCAAAGATTTTAAGGGGTTTTAAAGAGCTTTATTTGATTTTATATATATTTCATCATTTTTTAAGAAATTTTGAAAGATATAAAAAAAAAGATTTAAGGGTGGTATCTTGAAACATTCCAAGGAATTTAAAGAGATTAAATATTTTTAAGTGTTCTTTAAGATTTTCGTAGGATCTCAATAAATTTCAAATTATATTAATAAGGTATCCCGATTTTAACAGATTTCATAGGGTTTTAAAGGATTTCAATACTTTTAGGGCATTTTAAAAGATTAGAAAGAATTTACGCAATTTTATGAAAGATGTATATTGTGTATACCAGATTAAAAAAATAACCCTTCGATGCAATATTTTAAATTGCATGACACTATTTTCGTACTATTTTTCAGAATTTCTGACTGAATTGCTATATACTCATCTTTAATTTACCAGAAAAGTGCAATTTCTATATTAATTGAAATCACTGTTTGCAAGTCAATTTAATTAAATTAGTCTAATCAGATAATTAGTTAAGCAAATTATTCCGCTCCTTTTCAAGTTTAAAAAAAAAATGGTTAATTATGTAAATAGAGCGAAGGACTTGAATTAAACCGTAACTAATTTAATTGTGCAGATAGAAATCTAATTTTTCTCGATTTCATTCTTTCTCTTCAGATTTCCCTCTTTTTAATTTTTTAAACAAATTTTACTAAACTTGATCCGTTTTTGTCCAATAAATAATATTTCAGATTGCAAGAAAGATACATACATTCTACAAATCTGCGGGTAGTTGCACCACTATCGTAAGATTTCAACAAGTCGTATAATACGCTTAGTTTACGTCACTCCTAATCGCGCTTGAACTTTACTTGCTTTTTTTCCATTATAGTAATAACTAACCTTGCACACACTTCCCACTCTTGTTTCACTTTGCAAATAAATTTCCAGGAAACAATGCAACCAATAAATATTTATTTGCAGAAATATTGTTAGCTATATTTTCTCACTTATTTGTACAAAAAATTGTTAGGAAAAGTTACTTTTTTTGAGTAACTAGTTACAGTTACTAGATGAAGTAACTTTCAGTTACCTAAAAAGTTACTTTCTTCAGTTCCTTAATTTCATAATTTAATAATCAAAATAACTAACATGATTAGACATAAAAACTTAATTTGAAAAGAAATAGGCATTAGTTGATGTAAATAAAAAATAATATAGTTGGAATAAAATATCGTTGATTTTGTTGATAAAATTTCATCAGTCATTGAAAATGATTTTCCATATTAAATTTTAAGAGAAAACCATGAGTCACGTATTCAATTCTAGAATTTTAAGTAAAAATATTGCATTTTCAACCAAAAAGATGAATTTTTAACAGAACAGTTGATTTTCCAACCAAGAAGATTTTTCAGTCACTTTTTTTAACAAACCATTTGTATTTTTAACCGAAAAAATATTAATTTTTTCCACGAGAAGAAATGAATTTTCAAAATCAAAATTAAAACACTTTTGAACCAAAGAGTTGAATTTTTAAGTAAAAAGGAAGGATTTTCGACCAATTAGTTTAATTTTCTACCATTTTCAAACCAAAAAGACGAACTTTCAACAAAAGAGTTAAATTTCCAACAAAATAGTTCATTTTCGTCCTAATAGTTGAATTTTCTACCAAAATATTTTAATTTTCTACCCAAGAAAAAAACAAATTTGAAACAAAATATTTAAGTTTTCAAACCAAAGAAATGAATTTTCAAATAATATTATGAATCTTCAATCTTTTAACTGAATTATTAACAAATTAGTTCAACTTTCAAGCAAATAGTTGAATTTTCAATCAGAAAAGACAAATTTTCAACAAAATAGCTGAACACTTTACAGAATTTTTTTTACCAAAAAAGATGAATTCTCAACAACAACAAAATTATATATTTTTTTACCAAAAGAGATAAATTTTGAAACGAAAAAGCTGAATTTCCAACCAAGAAAGACAGAAAATTTAACTCATTTGTTCAATTTTTGAGTCAAAAACGTGAATTTTGTACAAAACAGTTGAATTTTCAAACCGAAAATATTAACTTTCAACAAAAAAGTTACTTTAGTTGAAATTTCAACAGTTTGGTGAAAAAATAAACTGTTTGGTTAAAAATTTAACTTTTTGGTTGAAAAATTATATTTTTGGGTTAAAAATTCAAGTTTTTTGTAGATAATATGTCTTGTCGAATTTAAAATTAAATAAATTTGTTGAAAATTTATGTATTTTGTTCAAAATTCGTCTTTTTTGGTAGAAGATTATTCGTCTTGGTCGAAAATTGGAAAATTTGGTTAAAAATGCATTTTTTTCTAAAATTATTTATCTTGTAGATTGGATAAGTTGGAAATTCGTCTTTTTCGATAAAACAATAGTCGATTATTTTGAACAAAAATAATTACATTTTAAAGAAGATTTACAATTTTGAATAATTTTGCGTCATATTATGTTAGTGTTTTCGGCGAAAAGTTGAATTTTCAATTTAGAAAAATCATTCGATTTCAGACCAGATTCAACATTTTTGTACAATTTTAGGTTATATTAGGTTTTTATACCGGAAATCGATATTCTTAATAAAAAAGATCATTGGAGTAAGATTTGAAATATTTGTACAATTTTAGGTTGTAAATTTGTGTTTTCATTGAAAATTGGTACTTTTATTGAAAGACACATTAGATTTGAAAAATAAAATGTACAATTTTGAAAAAGTTTAATTTGAAGTTAAAATATCAATTTTCATCAATTATGAAAAATGTTCTTGATTTCTGTTTTCTATTTTTGCAATTAATAGATACTATGAAATACAGAATTTTTTTCTTATTATTAATTTTAAATGACAATTAAACTATTTCATTTTGGGTTAAAATGAACCTTTTTCAGTTAAAAATTTAAATGTTTGTTTAAAAATGTATCCTTTTTAGCTGAAAGTTTTACTTTTTGGTTGAAAATTCATGCATTTTATTGATGATTCATCTTTTTTGGTTAAAAAATAAATTATTTGACTTAATGTTGAACTATTTTGTAAAGAAATTAATTTTGTTTATTACGCATTCATAAAAATGAAAATTCAATATTTTTCTTTTAAATGAACTTTTATGTTAAATATTCTACTATTCTGAAGAAAATTCATATTTTCGGCTTGAAAATTCAACAATTTGGTGGATAATTAAACTGTTTGGTTGAAAAATCATATTTTCGAGTTAAAAATTCAACTTTTTTGTAGATAATTCGTCTTTTTGAATTTAAAATTAAATAATTTTGTTCAAAATTCGTATATTTTTTTCAAAATTCGTCTTCTGCGTATAGAACATTGATCTTTTAGGTCGAAAATTTATTAACTTGGTTGAAAATTCATTTCTTTGTTGTTAAAAAGTATTTTTTCTTTATCTCCCTCTTTTTTCATTTGGTTATTTTTGTCTCTAATGAGCCGAAAAGTGAGATAGTTTGGAATTCTGTTTTTTTACCCGATGAGCCTTGTAAATGAGGTGAAAGATACCCAGCAAAACCATTAGCCCGGTGACGACTCTATCTCTTGGAAAGTGATGCTGTTAAAAACATTTATTTAGCGGGGAAGACGTGCTCGATGTTGGCTCGTCTCAAACCCAAATAATATTCTTAAGATGCGTCCGAAAGATTGAAATGATTTTATATTTTGGAAAATAAATTCTAAGAGAAACCTGAAAAAGTTTCGAAAACATTCAAAATGATTTCCCTAAGTTTTAAAGAAGAATTCGAAAGATTTTCAAGAAAACTCTTGCAGTTTTATTAGATTATGAAGTTTCATGAAGACGTCAAGTATCAATAAAGTTGTTTGTTTGTCCACCACAAAAAGCATGTTATTCTTCTCAATTTATTACAAGTACACCTCCTGACCAGAGGACTTTTTTATAGCTCATATTTTCTATTATGCCAAAAAAACCCTAAATAATTTAATAGGCAACGATGTAATCTAGACAGAACGCCATAAAATGTTTCCATTCGAATCAAAAAATCAAATTTTGTTATTTTTAATTACCGAAAACGTCGTAGATACATTTGAATGTTGGACGTTGAAGAGGAATGGAATATTTATTCATTCTGAATTTTATTTCATAAATTTCAATTTTTAACTTTGGTGTCTCTTATGAAGATTAACCGAATATTATGATTACGAAAAGGCAGCATCATTGAATCTTCTTACCAAATGGTCTTTATCTGGATTTTTATTTTCCTTGCTGCTGTCGGTTCCAGTTTTGTCGCATTTTCCATGTTTTTACCTTGCAAGGTAACGAGCCTCTTTTAAGGCAACTTGCAGTTTAAGGTGCGTTCCAAACCACCAAAGACCTGGATTAATCAACTTTTATTTTGAATAAGCGTTGGAAAAAATCGATTTTTAACTTTACTTAAATCTTCTCAAGTATAAAATTAACCATTTCAGCCCGCATTATAAACTGTCTGAAAAATTATTTTCGTGTTTCATCCTAAAATAGCAATTCAGCGTGACCAGACAAAAAACTGGAGGTGCAGACTTTAAAATTATTATGTATCATTATTTATTATATATAAATCCTCAATTCTTGAATAATTAACTCTGCTTTTGATTTTTCTCTTTTGCAGATCAATATAAATCACTTCTGTAAACATCAGATATTGAAAAAAATGTTGTAAATATTATGACGCAATTTTTTATTTCAAGTTTTGTAGGTTGGGACAGGTACGTGACGAGAGATAATTGATAATATGGTACATTTCGGCATCCTAAAAAACATAATAAGTTTGCTAACACCTCCCCCTTGGGCTTCGCATTCATTTTAACAAATGGCCCCAAAAATCTCGGTTTTTTCCAAATATCTCCTGTTTGGTGCATCATATGTTAAGAGGAAGAAGTCTGAACGAAAGTTATTGTAGGTGAAATTTGCTACAGCATGTCAAGAATACTATACACTAGACTCTCGGTTTGAAGACAGTGTCGGGGTTTGCCTGCAAATATACTTGCTCCTAAATCGGGAATCTCGAAACGTAAACAGTCAGGGCAGCCTGAACCATTTCCAGTTGAGATGCATAATGTTGCGCAATATACTCGACTGAGTCCTCGCCTGCTGCGGCCCTTTCAAGGTGCGACTCGCAAGCGTCTCTCGCTTCTTGAGCTGAGAAACTGCGTGGGATAACAATTCTAGGAATCCCTAAACCTCGAGTTCCTAAACCGAGAGTCTGTATTACTAATTTTCACCTCATCAGCATTTTTTTCAGCTAACCGTCTTTTTAACTCTCTGCTGTACGGCTGAAATCCAAGAAACTGTTTAATTCGTACTTCAGGTAGCAAATATGAATCAGAAGTATTTTACCTTAATATGAAAAGTCGTATTTTTATAAAAAATAATTATCACATGGAATATTCATTTAGTCAAGGCAAGAGCAATTCATAAGAGAAGAGTTGGGGAAAAATTACGAAATAATCATGATTTATAGTTTCGGCCGGGGTTTCATTAAAGCAATAGAAATCTGTTTTCCGGGAATCTTTGTTCAAATTGTCGGTTGATTTACTTCTTTATACAATAGTATTCTGCGTTGTTGACCAGAAGATCCTTCAAAAAGAATCTATTGCCTTTATCTTTTAATAACAATGTTAACTGAATGACAAAATAGATGATAATTCCGGCAAATAATGACGTCGCTTTCATGTTTCTGAAGCCAGAAAACCTGGAAAACCTGGAGGATGTATGCAATTCCTTGGCCTTTTTCCCACAGCCCCTGCTTCACGCCAATTCATAATGTACTGCAATAACTTTCCAATTTTTCTAATAAGCCCGCGTTTGTCAAAATGCTTCAGATCGATTGCAATGGTTCATTCAGATGCATTAATGTTCAGTGAAGACCATAAAAGTGAAACATCATGCTAATTTTCTTGTGAACATTGGGCAAGTGCCAGTATGAGCAATTTTTTACGCTAGAATCTTTGAACCCCTGGGCGCAATCTCCTAGTTTATATATTTGGCGAATGCTATCCGGTCTTGAGTTTTCTTTAGTTGATTAAATAGGAAGCTATACCTTTGGGAATTCCCCTCCAGACCCCTCGCCCTCTTTTAACAATGGATTCGCAACATACTTGATCTTTGTTTTAGGACATTTGAAGAGTCTACCAAATCACAATTTAATCTCTCAATTCTTTCAAAAGTTATCGCGCTACAAATATAGAAGCCTACATACACACATACCTACACATTCACGAAAATTTGTTTTTTGGGTTCAGAATATCTCAAAACGTGGACATTTGACAAAAACGAAGGAAGTCAAATTTTACACAAATCTAATACTTTCTCTGATGAGAATATAAAAAAGTGCGAATCCTATTAGGAAAAAAAACGATTTTGTGATTAAAGATTTTATTCCAACTTGTGTGGTTTTTCCATATATTCATTTGGTTCATTTTTAATGTTATTTTTTACGATTCAAATCAAAAATACGCATCCTAGCGTAAAGCGGTTCTAAGAAAATTTTTGTAACAAAAGTTTATAAAAAATGTATAGATCATTTTTTGTTGAATAACTTTCGTATATTCATCTTTTTACGTACCTTGCGTCGTTTTTCCAAGGATTTAATTTTTCTATTTTTAATGTTATTTTTTACGAATAAAACAAAAACTAAGCATCCTATCAAAAAGTGATTCATGAAAAATTATTTGATCCTTTTTATATGCATAATTTTTGTATTCTCAGTTTTTTTCATATCTTGCATAGTTCGACCGCAAAATTGAATTTTTGATTTTTCCTCATTTTTGTGCGATGAAAATTTCAATTTTGGATTATTCAAAATATTTCAGAATTTTGTATGCCAATATTGTAGGGTGTCCAAAAAGGAACGTTTTTTTTTACTTTGTTTCACATCGTGCGTTTTTTGGCCCAAAATGTTCATTTTCGTTTGTTTTCTGGAATATTGTAAATGCTACTACTCAAGCCGTTTTTGTTTCATTAGCAAAAGGCATGAAAGTGAATTTTTTGTTTTTTTGAGTACATACATATACGCCCATACGCCCATTATATTTTTAAATCTTAAAAAAAGTGGTCTCAAAAATGTTAAAAATGCGCTCATTTTTCGAATTTTCATCCAAAACGGCTGACTAACGCACCTGACCTTCATTTTAGAACACTTGAAGAGTATACCAAAGCCCAATCCAATCTTTAAATTCTTTATAAAGTTATAGAGTAAAAATCTACATACATACATTCAGAAAACACACAGGCAGACGCATTCGCGAAAATCTGTTTTTTTATAAGCAAGTACCCACCAAGAACTGATTATACAATAACAGCTGAGTGGGTAAAAATCAGAAAATTACCGCACCCAAAATTATAAGAGTGGGAAATATTCATTTTCAAAAAGTGAGGAAGAAAACACTTTCGGTTTTTCAAATCATGGAACCTGAAAGCGTGTAGAATTATTATTTCGTAGGACAAATAATTTTCAATTATTAATATGATAATGGTTACAGTTTCCTTCAAAGAAGATTTAAGACGACGTCAGAGAGCATTCTCATGTGATATAGTTGAAAAAAGTACTTTTGAACAGAGTAGTTTAAGTGAGGAAAAACAAAATGATGTGACAAAGAACGTCTGAATAAGAATGTGAAGAAACTTATTGAATTCTCTTTACTTAATGATTTGTAAACAATAATATTTAATATTATGACGTAAGCTCTTCTCCACATATCTCTCTTAGCTGTTTGGCTGATACCAAAGGATCAACCGTCGGATTATAAAAAAATTTCAAAAAAAGAAAGAAATGCTTGGAATACTTAGATAATTCCTCGCCTTATAAGCGTTGCACATCTGTAAAAAATACTTGTGAAAAACAAAAATCTTAAAACGAAGATTCGCTGAAGCATCGAGTCAAACCTGGAAAAGCTACCCCAGTAATTGATCAGCCATCCCCGAAATCGCAGAAGACCAATTTTGCAACCACTTCATCTGTCAAAGAACAAGCGAACGTGAAGTCTGAAGTTGTACCGAATGAAAAGAATTCACCAAACATATATTTGCAAAACATCAGCGAAGATTCCAGTAGAATAAGCCTTTGTCACTTCAAGAACGTTTGTTTAGAAAATTATGCTATACATTTTCTTTACTACAACTTCTGAAGAAAAGACTTTTGCACCATATAAAACAAGATTGGATATTATATCAGATGGCGTAAAAGTGAATCAAGCTCCTGCTATAATTTCTCAACTGATGCAGAAACATGTGTTGCGAAATTCACCGGAAGAGACAGTCGCAGACTTTGAGCATTTCGACAACGAAATTGAAAAAAATGAAGATTCGCAATTACACGTAGCAAGTTTTCACTTTTGCACATCCCTGCTCTTCACATTAAAATTGTACTTTGTACATTTTATGGTAAATTTTTCCTTCAGCAGGTTTAATACATGTATCTTCTCGCAGCGCGAAAGCAGAATTTTAAAGATGCTCTCAACGCTATTTTGCCAAAAATTATGACAAAAGCTGTCCAGCTGGAGTATGGTGGAACTGGATGACTCCTAGATATTTAGCTCGTTCTTTGATTTTCAGTTGTTGTTTTACCAATTTCAGTGCACTCATGATTCCCTACTTATGCCGTCTTGTAAATATAACCGCATTTGTCTTACTCGGATTGACCAATGATCCAGTCTTCTTGCACCAAGAAGCCACTATCACCAGTGCTTGCTACATTACTCCGAAGAGCGCATCCAGATGCTGCCCGCGCATAATAACCAGTATATCGTCCATGTATCTGATAACATGGTAGCCCTGACTCGTGAGCCGGTGAAGCTTTGCTTCCACTAACAAGCACAACAGCAGGGGCAACAAAACGCCTTTCTGTGGACATCACGAATCAAAGGTTCCACATAAAGTAGTATTGCCCTTCGCCGTTGTCAGGTTCCCGTTGGCCAACCTGTGGAAGGTCCATTCCACGATTGCAATAGACAAACTTTGTGACTTCATGGTCACCCTGATCACCTCCTTGGAGGTTTACAGAGCAATGCCGATGACTTCCTCTCTGACAGAGTCACGAAACGTCGGGGTACTCCCCGTGTTAAAAATATCTAAATCAGTAGTGATTAGGTATTCCAATAGATCATTACCACTTGAGTTGATGTCCGTGCTGTCCCACAAACTATGGTGAGAATTAGCATCGCACCCCAGCAGAAGGGGAAGGCCCCTTAACTTGCAGTATTCCACCGGTGTACGTACCTCCACTGGTGGGTTGGTATCGCTGTAATATGGAAAGTAGTTTAATCCTATGCCTAGCTTCCCTATTCCTTTAGGATCTGTGGCTATCAGCATCAGGTCTCTCGAACATAACTCTAGCAGCGGAACAACGTTGACTCTCTTCACCAGTATGTAGGCCCTTGGGTTGGTCTTCGGACAGTAAAGACCATACGGCACCCAGCAGATTACAAGATGTACATGCACGCATATTTCTTCATCAATGATTAGGTTCTAGTTTAATTTAATTTGTGACCACGAAAGGTGGGCAACTTGCTTTCACAACCCATCGACATGGTCGCCATTTGCCTTGAACTGCTGAATGTCAAGTGGGATGCCAATCTAGGCTCATAAAAGTCACCGCGACGGACGATTTGTGAATCTGTTGAGATCGACTTCTGTTAGGTAGGCAACCTGCTCCACCGCTGCTCTGCCGGGCGTGCAAATTTGTTTTCACTTCTTGAATGTAAGTTGGGGGCATATACTACAAATGTGCCAAGTCTGAATGGTCTAGAATAAAAGGCAAACTTGGTCGCATTATCGTCCATTAACCGCCGTACTAAAAAGAATGCAGCCTTAAAAATCTGTTGATGATCTTCAAGGTGAGTGATTGCATATCAGAAAAAGAAGAGAAGAATTGGAGCCAGAAAAAGTGGACGAAAATGAAATTTTCAAAATCGCGGAATTAGAAACAGAAGGCCTTCCAGCCGCTGAATCCAAAGATTATATTTTTATCTTCTTTATCAGTACCTCACCATTTATAAAATTAATTATTTTTACCTATGTTCTTAGCAAGAATAAGAAAGCGATCCCAGAGGTTTACTTTAACTTTTTAAAGTATTATGGTTATTATAGTATCATATAATGCTATATTGTCTTCATATATTCAAATTAGTAAATGTCTTCCAGTTCCAAAACATTATTTTATTTGTACAATATGTGTTCTGATCAATATTTTGATCTCAATTCCAGTATGCTGTGGAAGGTGGCACGAGAGCCTCATTTCACTCTCATTCGTGCAACCATCACCCGTGCGAGTGATATGCGTCACATATTATGACACATATGTCTACTTCAGTGACGTATTTCAATTATGTAAAACATATTTCTGAAAAATATTTGTCAGAAAGTGATTTCATATTTACTCTTCTTACATTATCAAATTCGCTGGGCTTCTTATTACAGAATAATTAAACACGTGAGGAAGTTTAACTTTGAGTAAACAAACCATATAATACTCATAAAAAATTTCAATTTTATTATGTCCTAAAATTATCCGTATACGCGATTTTTGCACGGGAAGGTGAAAATACAAATATCTAAGAACAGTTTATATACACGAAATATCAGAACATTGATTATTTACGCTCTTCTCAAAATTCTCCGTCAATTAGTTTTTCCTACATTTTGAAAAAATGAGGAGCTTCAATATTTTGGTCGTAACCCTGGACGTTATTTTCAGCTCTATTAGTGAGTAAGGAATAAATAAATATCATTCTTCATATTTTCATTTTCTTCAGTATATAATGGAACATATCTTATATACATTATTAAATGTAAAATACTATTTGAATTCTCTGATAATGAGAAATGATTAATAATAAAGTTGAATTTCAATTTATCCACGGTTTTGGTTTCGCGGTTGCTCTTGTTCGAAACCGCGGGGCGACGTAATTCTTGGAACGCAATAATCGAAATTACTAAAATTGAAATTCGACTGTAGTACTTTTTTGCTACTCAAGTAGAATACTTTGAATCTGAGATTTACTTATTTGAATTAGTTTTTTTATAGTTTTTGTTTAATGAAAACCTTATACCTAGGAAAATACAATTTTGATCGCTTTGTGCCGAATTCTGAAGTTTTAAAGCCAAAATATAAAACATTTCTTTTTGAAGCTTCCTGTAGTTTCCGCGTCACTTTTTTCTCTAAGAATAAAGATTTTGGATTTTTTTGGTGACTTTAAACTAAGGTAAAATTGATTAGGTGTAAATATGTATTTTTTTACATTGAAGAAAGCAGTAGTAACTACAAATAAAATGCAACACAATCGGGTTCTTTTGATACGCTTTTCTCAAACATAGGTTTCTAATTATTTCGAATAAAAAAAATTATGTATCCTTCAGAATTACTTGACAAATTTTGAATTCATAATTTATGTTGATATTCATGTATAATTACCGTCGAAGAAACATATTAGCGTTTTTTGTTTACTTGTGGGTGATTCAGTACCGCAATTCATTTCTTGGCTGTAGCTGACTCATACTAAATAAAATTGAATAGTCGAATTACGCTTTTACTATTTTTAATACGCTTTAGCATTGGAAATTAATCAATATTTTTCGTCTTTTCAAAAAAATATTTTTATATTGAGCACGTTTTGACCTTTGCACAAAATGCCATAAGCAATTTTGCTGTTTTACAATTTATTTAATTTATCTTTAGTGGGCATCTCCATGAACAATGATGGAATTAATATTCTGCAAAATTTGCCGGGAGAGAAGACACAAAAAAAATGTAATCCTAACTTTCTTATGTAGATTCAAGTTCACAGTTCGATTGCTTACCTAATAGCGACCCTGCACAGTCTGTTCCTCGTTTTGGAAATTCTTCTGCAAGGCATCATTCTCCTGAAAAGTCACCTCCTCCTGCCAGACCTCATTCTCCGGGATCTCCAGTCAGGTCTACTCCTCCAGCCGAGTCCACTCTTCGTATCAGGTCCAGGTCTCCTGCTAAGCATTTTTCTTTTGGAAATACTTGGATTCACACATCAACATGAACAACTTAGATTTGTGCGGCTTATTCCAAAAGCGAATCCGAACCGGCAATTTAAAATTCGAAAATACACTTTTCCTAATGATTTATCAATTTGTTTGAGAGGAAAATATAATCTTTGTCTGCCCTTACTGACCGAAAAAAAATTGGTATTGTCAACGTCTAATGGTGACATCTTCGCAATGTTCGAAAGAAATAATACACTTCTTCGTGGAATATATACACCAAGCTCTCCATATCGGCAGGGAGAACGCGCGAAACTGATCATGGACAGCGGCGAGGTGAAAAGTATGACCATCGTAGAAATTACGGACTCTCCATTAGCCAGCTCTTCACCAATCTCGAAGAGTTTTAAAATAATATTTTTGGATGATATTCCTTCACCGCATTAACGTATTTTAAAAAGAATGTAGTACCAAAATACAATAGTGTTTGCGATCCGAAGTAGGATCAAAATGTTTCAAGTAATTGCTAATTACAATAAAAGCTAATGTTTCATCGTTCTCAAGGCTCAAATATTTCGTCAATATTCCAGTCTTTCTTCTGTAGAAACAGATGAAAAAAGTTACATTTTTTTTATGAAAATACTTCAGAAGTAAAATTATTATAGCTTGACAATGATTTCCCTATAAGGGCTCATCCACATATTCTTTAAGGTTTTTTTTCTGAATTTTTCAACTCAACAACCCCATGTAAGATACTGTAAGATTTTCTTTCATTCCCAACCCTCTAATTCAAAATCTTACCAAAATTGTTGTCAATTTAGGAACGAACCTACATATCAATTTTATTAATCAAATGAACTGAGAAGTTCCATCTTCAAGGAACGTAACATATCGCAAATCGATAGGGAAGTGATAGCGTTTACCGATATAGTAAATAGTATGCTGTAAACCTTCTTCAAATTACCACGAGCAGCAGAGCTCACAGGTAGCACAGGTAACACTGGAGTGGGGACTTACCTGGCTACTAGAGGGGTGAGCTGTTAAATAGCTGCTCCCGGCAAGAAAGCTTGTCTTTTCTCTGATGCGTCGGCTAGAGCACCAGCTCTAAGAAAAGAACTGCGGTTCCCTCTTAGAGACACCTAATAGGTTTTCTGCATTAGATGCGCGTTGGCAATTCATGCCGTTAGTTCAGATTAGAAAGAAAGGACGTATAGTCCACTTGAATCTCTTTCTGAGAAAGAGAGGATTCATACGCGTATAATATTTGATATAGGTAATCGCGTGTTTACATAGAAATTCGAACCTTGCCCAGACGGGTCTGTTATATATATATTTATCTATTTTCCTTAGTACGCGTTCGCCTGCTGGACGAAACATGCGTGACGTCGCGGACATTTGAATGTTTCCAGGTATTTCACGTCATTTTCTGGCAAAATAGTCAGGAATTCATAAGCAAATTGCATCTCGTTAGGAGATTTTTGTTCGTTATCCTTCCAATAAATTCAAGTAGGGAAAAGGTGATTCTGCTGAGCAGAATCACCCATTGTGTCACGGGTCTCAATGATGACAATTAGTGATTTCTAATATCTCATTAGAGATTGGTTTTAAAATACAGTATCACTATACTGAATGATCGCCTTGACTCAATATGTTTTCCCTCTTGCACGCATAAAGAATGCATACGATCTCGTTGCGAGAACAGTCACTCTTCAAAACATGTATCCTAAATAGCTCGTGAGGTTCTGTGGATGAAAATAATACAAGATTTTCTTTCTAATATTCGAACACATATGGAAATAATTGTAAGTAATTATGTAATTGACAACCAAATTAAAAGTTTTCCTTGAGAAGAGTTAGCTTGTCGAGTGGCTCGTCTAGATTTCTTTCTCAATTCCGTATCAGCTATTTGAATCCACAATGGTGTTTCTTTCCATGCTTAGTTCGTTTGCATTCGGGCTCGTGAATGAAAGTAACATAATGTATATTTTCTTGATAATTTTGAAACATTTTACTTAATGCTTTCATAATTGGAAAGAAGTTTGTCTCTTGAGTGTTTTGAAATTAAGTTGTCGACTTTAAATAATCTGAGCCGAAGTACTCATCCTAAAATGAAATACATCTGATATTTGTACACGAAATTGATTATGCAATAAACATCTTATCACCAATTCAAAGGTTTCGAAGCACCAATTTTTCTGGCATTTCAATGCATGTGAGACTGAGATTGCTAGAAGAATAAGGAAGATTTTTTTTTCATTTAACTTTGAAAATAAAGAAATTAATTTTTAGCTTTTGTTTTAACACACACTTTTCACGAACGTTTGGCAACCGCACTAAATTATACTAAATTGCGGTTCGATATATAATTATGAAAAAAAAATTTCCATTATTTTATGAATAACAGAAATTTTCTTTTGAAATTATATTAATACACTCAAGAAAAAAGAAATGTTATATATTTCAATGCATGAGAAAAAAATTAGGAAATAGTCCATTTTTTCGATAGCGACATTTTTAGTATGCTGTATGCTTAGTATGTTTGATTTATAGTCTGAGTATGAGTTAAGTTTATGCTAGAGAAAATTTTCGCAAAGTTTGCGTACTTATATAATAACACTGTGCTGGCGTCAAGTTTTATGAAATTTTAATCTGATTCCTGTTTAGTCATAAAATTATCTGAGTTTTTCAAGGTGAAATAAGATAGTTAATACACATATGATTTGTAATAAGATAAGTTGATAAAAATGTGAATAGCTTTAAAATTATTAATCAATTAAATTAATTTTTCTCTTATGGAATTTTCATGCCCCCCCCCGCTGATTTCTATTTCCTAGAGAAAATAGAGAAGGCATTTTTTTCATTTCGAACCTATTGATAATAAGAGGTTACTCAATAGGATAAAACGAAAAAAGAACATTCTGCGGACCTAATACGACGGTGAAAATTAACAAATTTCAACGGATTTAGCTAACAATAATTATTTGGGGCTTTTAGGGATTGCTGTTTACGAATCCAAATTACAGATTCTGAATACAGAAAATCGAGAGAAATTTCAGGAACAAGTATTAAAAATTGTGTTACACATCAAAAATGAATTCAATTTTTTCAAATCTAGGCCTCTTTTTTGTCTCTTTTTTGTACTTGGGTTTCTTATTAAAACTGCAGTAAGAACAAAATTCTCACAATATTTAAAATAAAATTTTTAAAGGTAACTGTCATATTCACTGTATAGTAATTTTCACGATTCAGAGGTCAAAAACTTATATAATAATTATTTTTTTGTTTGTTTCAGGTACATACCTCTTACTCTTATGTATATAAATATAATGTAATCAGCGGGTAAAACAAATATTATATTTTTGTTGTGCCTTCGTTTACGATTTAAATCGGTGATTGCTAAAAGAACTTTGACATTAGACACAACTTCCAAATTATTTCTATTTCGCAAGTAAAAATTTGACAGAATTTCAAACTTTTCTCTTCCAAATTGAGAAAAAAACAAAGCAACAATGTTTCTGAAATAAAATAAAAAATGTTTTACATGAAGATAATTCTGATTTGGAACCGAGAATTTTAGACAGGGAACGGTAGTTTTGTAAAATAATATTTATTCTGCTGGTGAAGAAGGGAATTGTAAAAATCGCTGCTCATATTTATGAATACAATTCTTCTCCAGGATTCTCTTTTCCCAAGCAGAAATGTTTGAAGTATTTTTCAATTTTCAGATTTTTTTAAATCTCTTTTTAACTGACCGAGTGAAATTAATAATTGACCTCACTAATCGGGAAATACCGGAATTTAATATTTATGAATTCGGAGGACATCCTATAAATACGAAAGAAAATATATATTCAAATATTCTAGACAATTTCTTTTGTTTGCGATACATTCCGTAAAATAAGGACTGTTTAAGATTTCATATGTATCATAGGGTGGATCGAAAACAAATGGTTTGAGAAATACAGACGATACCATGCCTAAAAGTAGTGCAGTCGATCGTGAAGTTAGAAGAAGTAAACGAGTTTATGAATTTGAGATATACCTTGCAAATGATTAGAGATCATAAAGCTTTCATATAATAAAAAGGATAAGAAAGCAGCAGTGATAATGGAACAGATATGAGGAATAGAAAAAAGAAGGTTCGAAAAGGATTGGAGAAGGAGAATGTAGTTATTTGATATGCTGGTATGGCCGGTATTAGGTTATGAAGCAGTGATATGGGGATCAGAGGGAAGGAAAGAGATTGAGAGTTTACAAAAAAAGGTATATAAGGTGGACGCTAGGAGTAGACTAGAGAGCGCCTTTATATATGGTGAGAGAAGAAGCACAGGGGGATAAAATAAGTACTAGAGCGGGTAGAAGGAAACGGCAATTTAAGACGAAGTTAAGGGAGGAAAGTTAACAAAAAATTGTTTGGAGGAGGTACAAGAAAGGAGAGGGAGGGTGGTAGAACTAACAAGATGGTAAAAAGAAAGAACTAAGTTTTTCAGTGCTAGAGGCGTAGGAAATGGGAATGGAGTGCTATAAAGAATTGGAAAAAAAGGACTAGGAAAGACAATCAATGAAAAGATGGGGAATGATTGAGGCATCAAAATATCGTAAATAGTATAAGATGATAAAAAGGGGAGGAGTACCAAAGTATTTAAAAAAGAGATTAGAAAAGAGAACGGATCAGAATAGCAGGATTTAAATTGGGATCGAGGTAAGGGAGGGGAATGTATTGGGAAAAGGAAGAGAACAGAAAGTGCAGAATAAGAAATTAGGAGGAGGAAACATGGGATCATGTATGTGAAGGATTTAGGAGAGGAATGGAAGATAAAGAAAGCTGGCAAGAGAATCTGGTAGAGATTCTAGGGAAGAATGAAATAGATGAGAAATGGATGAAGAAGTTGGAGGGGGCTAGAAGGGCTACAAGGGCTAGAAGAGCGAAATCATTCTCTCCGTACAATAGTTATTGAATTTTTCGAATCACTTAAAGTACTTTCAGTAAATAATTTATCGGGATTTCTACATCGAGAAAAAGCCACATTCAGATTACCATGAGAAAATAAAGGTCTATCAAAATATATTCCTACTTTCTCAAAACTTTGCCCTTGCGATTTATTTATAGTAATCGCGGAAGCCAAACCCATGAGTGCTCGGAAAGTTTCGAGCTTTCTGGAAAGCTCGATCTCGACTCGACTTGGCTCGAACCGGATCGAGCTCAGCTAGACTCGACTCGAAAGCTAACAAGCTCGACTCGACTCGTTCGAACATCGAGTTTCGAGGTTTTTACACACCCCTACAAATAATAAACATATAAATCAAATATTTAGACATTATTCTTTAAATACTAGTTGTAATTAGTAATTATAATAGTTCACCGTGCTCTTGAAGAAGGGAAGTAGAGGAAGAGAATAGGGGATCCTCGTCAAAATTCATAAAAGAAAAAGAGGGGCGTCGGAATCCTCTTTGCTTCTTCCGTTTCAGCCGTTCCATTGTCATTAGTCACTGCGATCGCAACCATAATAATCGCGAAGTATATTCAATAGTGAGTGTGTTTTTTTGGTAAATAAACAGGAATATTCCATCGTTTTCAAAAAAGTAAGTAACTTATTTATTATAAAATTCTTTATCATGCAATTTCCAATTATTTTTCCTTTTTTTCGATTTTCATTCCGCCTTTTTTTGATGGAGTTCTATCATCAAATTTCTTGTTTAAATTCTTTTTATTACACCCATAAAATTATTTAGTTAAATATAATTTTTTGATTAATAAAAATGTTTTATGCATATGACACAGACAAGCCAAAATTTATACTAATTTATTCAAATCAACAAAAATTTTTTATTCTCCATAAACGAATTGAACATTTGTTTCGATCAGCCAAATAATTTCTTATTTTGACATTCAAAAAATTAAAACTTAAACCCGCGGATAGACTAACTTATTCTGAATAAGGCCAAAATTTTCTTTATAATAATTGAACGGCTGGGTACGAATAATTGCAAATTTGCATTTTAAAGTCACTTATTTCAATTTCTTTGGTGGCCTTGGAAGCCCGACCTAACTATTCCTTTTTTTCAGGGCAGACAGGGCATACGTACCTCTTTTTCAAATTCCATTCAATTTTCAAATTCTTTAAAAATTTAACTACAACATTTTTGAAGAGCTTTAAATATTATATTAATAAAAAATAGTTCAGAAAATTCGTTTAAAAATAAAAATCTTTTACATATCTTAATCCCCCCCCCCCCCCAGTCAGCTACCTTGGGCCTACCTCCCTATTTTTTTACAATTTCAGACCTGATTTCATGAGAAGTAAAAGGACAGTATACAAAAAAATGTGCTGTCCATGGATTGCACTCCTCAACTTCGTTATTGCAGTGCCTATACGTGTACCGAAATTTCCGTACAAATAAACTTATTTCCTGGTCCCGCTATTCGTATAGAAAAAATCCGGCTATATGTGCAAAAATCTCGTTACACGTATCTAGTAAGCACAAAAACATTAACGTCCTGAGAACGTTCTAAAGACGTTTTTAGGACGTTTATGTCAGTCCAATTGATGCCCTAAAAACGTACAATGTTCCAAAGACCGTCTTTGGAACATGGGACATCTTTAGGCCATCAATTGGACTGACACAAACGTCCTAGGAACGTCTTTAGAACGTTCTCAGGACGTTAATGTTTTTGTGCCCATTGGGTAGCTACCACCTTTGTTTATATCAAATCTCAATCATTATAATTCATAATTATATTTACAATTACACCCTTATGAAAAATATTATAGGAATTTGGAAGTATTGGATTAATATATATGTATGCAGATTCTTATGTAAAAAAGAAAATGGTCAAAATATGAATTATTTTCCGGAACGTGTTTTGTAAACCACGTTCCGTAACGTCATGCTTTTAATTGTAAACTGTAAGTGGCAGTAGCTCCCAGTGGGACCCTGTGGTGGTTGTTAACCTTATTTTATATATATATATATATATGCATATGTGCCTATAAAATGATTAACATAACGTTATACTTGGGAACCACGCGAGCACGGGTTGAGTGCAGACAGTGGATAGTAATTGCAGAAAGTATAAAATGTACATGAACTCAACGTAATGCAAATTTGAAAATGCATAATTATTTTCCCATAGCAGTGCAAAGGTCAAATATCGCGTGACTATTTGATGATTCGCTTAACTATTGTATAGTTTATAAGTTTGTGACTTCTGAGAGAAATAGAGAATTTGCATGAATTTTTTATCGTTTCATTTAGAAGTTTATGATCTAAATATTTGCGCTTATTTTTTAATTCTAAGTATATATAGCTTATAAAAATGGATTGAAAAAGCCGAGTTATGAATAGACATTTCCACTCAAGCTTTTTGAAAGACATGACAATCTATTTAAGATTTGATATGGTTGCAGATTTTGCGAATCCGCTTAGAAATAACCTTCCATCATCATGCATTTCAAATGTTTGAGGTTTTAAATCGCAATAAATGTCGACACTAACTTTCAATATAAAAAAAAACTGAATGTGACACGCGATTTTTTCCAAAGTACTGAATAATCAAGCACTGCTGGCAAGGACTGTCCGTAAAACTAACGCCACATGAATTATTGTCTATTATAAAAATAATCTCAGTTTAACGTCCTCTACCGTAATTATCCCTGGCAAAAGTTTGGGAAAGTAATCCTATACGAGCCAGTGCGAAACAATCCGAATTATTCCGAAAAATGTATCCGAATCAATTCGAATTAATCGGAAAAAAGTGTTTAATCTTGTTCGGATTGAAAATTCCAGATTTAGTCGGATCGAGTCGAATTAATTTTTAACTGATTTGGATCGAACGAGATTTAAAACTAATTTCGGATTGGTTCGGAAACAAATTACGGAATAATTCAAATTGTTTCGGGATGAATTCCTATCTGAAACTTTAACCAGGGATGGCACAAGCAAATTCTTTATTATCAGTCCTGTAAAAAGCTGTGACTGTACTTATATTATATGCAGACGATATAGACTGTCCTGGATCGTGCGCATCGTGCGTGAGACACGCATCTACGATCAATTATTTGTCATTACTGATTCGTGCTGTCCTACTGTCTGATGATGAATCTTAAATGAATTGCCTCCGTCCTCAATGCATACAGCCACTTTGCTGCATTTCCTCCTCTATGTCTGCGGCAATTTTTTCTATTTTTGTCGCCAATCTTTTTCAATTCCTTCTTTTCTATCCCAGTCTATTCCTGGTGACTATTCCAATATATCTGCGTGAATACTAAATCATGCTCAAATTATCTTTTTCAATGTCGTTTAAGAGAGACCAACTAATTCCACGTCTATTCCTTTCAATATATCTTTTTATATCCTTTTTGAATCTCCTCTTTTTTACATCAGCCAACACATCTTCTGTTTACATACGAGTACACGTGTATACGACTACATTTTTCTTTCTCACTATCAGCTTAATTCTCTGATTCACTCTCTAAAATTCCTCTTCTCCATAGCCCAAGCAACAAAAAGATATGACAGGAAATGGGGTAGGTCAAAAAAGATAGGCCTCTCATTTCTTTGGTCATTTTGCTGTAATTTTTGTGTAAAAATTACAGGTAAGAAATGACACGCTTCCTGTAATTTCTTTTCGTACGGTTAAGTATTTTTGTATTCTTTTCGATCCCTCGTTTATTCGCTCGGTTCGAAGATGGGAATACTTTAATAAAGATTTATAGGCTTATCTTAAAAAGGAAGGCATCAGCATCAAAATGCATATACTCCACAGCAAAATGAGATTCCAGAAAGAAAAAATAGATCTGTCATATATATATATAAATGTAGAGGTGCATGATCATTCATGCAACTTGAGTTGTGTCCTGGGTTTAGAGTGCTTAGACCGTGATTAAAACATTAAATTCAATTAATTATTAACTAATTTTGACGCAAGTTTTACTAATACAATTTAGTATTGTGAAAGAAACAAACGTTAATTAATATGATCGAATGAGAAATTTGTGTTTTATTATTTTATATGAGTTCATGCAAATGGTATAAAATCATGTTAAAATAAGGTGCAGTGAACTTTGGCCTATTTCAAGACGCATCTATTTCAAGGCTTACCTATTTTAAGTCCCCCATGCTGGGGTATTTCAAATTGCGCAGTTCCTTCACCTACCACCACGGTCCCTGCACTCTCTCGCCTGCGCGCCTGCGTCAGTGGCTGACCAATTAAAAAGAGGACGAAGAGCGGGAAGCCCTAGTTGGTTTGAATTGAGTATTTTAGCATGACGTCATGGGAATGCATACGATTTTGAGGAGAAAATATTCTAAACGTAAAAGTAAGTCATAAATGTACGAATAGTAATATTTGTCATGTGTAGAATGTATTTTCTCAGTCATGTCTCATTCTTTTGTCAATTGAAGACCCTTCAGTGAACGTCGCTTGACAAAAATCACCCGGCGACTCGCATTTACACTATAAATGCTTTTTTTATATTTTTTAAATTTTCCTTTTTTTATAATCTGTAATAAGTAATAAATAACTAAAGCATAATAAAAGGTGTTCCGAGTTTTAATCGTGTGCAAAACTACGAATCAATATTGGTAGTTTTGCACACGACTGAAACCCGGAACACCTCCTTTTATTATAACGAATCATCGTGAAGCGTTAAATCTATTAAACAACTAAAGTATTTATCATTTCTTGATAGGGAAAATAGGCGAAAAGTAATTTAAATCTTTTATTCTATTATAAAAGAAACATCTGGTTTAGAAGAAATCTTGCTACTGAAAAGTTTTTTATTCATCAAGATATAATTTCTCTTTTACTCATTACAGAATAAATAAAAAGATTTCTAGGCATTTTTTGTAGACTTTTTCAATTATTTTATAGATTGCAATGACCAGATTTTAATATTGTGAATAGTTCTATAAGTTTTTAATTTCATCTCCGCTAATATAAAATGTTAAAGTATACATTTTTTGTGATATAAGGGTTTCACCACTCGGTTTTCAAGTGTACACCAGATTACAAAACATTATTAAAGATTTCCAAACTTTTCAAAATATTTCAATATACAAAAGGATTTTGAACATTTTACAAATATTTCTCGGTTTTCATAGATTTCAAAAAGGCGTGTGCACCAGATTTCAAATATTTCACAACAATTTTACAAAGCTTTTAAATTTTCAAAAGATTTAAAGGATTTCAAAGATTTAAAAAAGGCGTGTATATTTTAAAACTTTCAAAAGATTTTAAAGATTTTAAAAAGGGTATGTTAAACCAGATTTCTAATATTTGAAAAGAATGTACACAGATTAAAAATATTGCAATGATTTCAAATGAATACAAAAGATTTCAGAAAGATTTCACAAACATTTCAAAAATTTCATAAAGATTTCAAAAGAATACAAGAATTCCAAAGATTTTAAAAAGGGTACAGTACACCAGATTTTAAAGATTTCAAAACATTTTAGAGATTTTAAACGATTTCAAATATTTTAATGGTTTCAAACGAATACGAACGATTTTACAAATATTTAAAAAATGTTAAACTATTTCAAAAGGTTTCAAAAAAATTGAGAACTTTTCAAAAGATTTCAATGTTTTCAAACGCACATAAAAGATTTCGTAAACAAAGATTAAAGAAAGCTTTCATAAATATTTCAAACATTCCATAACAATTTTGAGAAATTGCACAAAGATTTCAGATTTCAAGGATTTGAAATATCTTACAAAAATTTAACAAGATTCCAAAAGATTTCACAGAAATTTCAAGATCTCAAAAAGATTTTAGGTACCTCATGAGATTTTAACGAATTCACAAAGATTTCAAGGATTTCAAAGACGACTTATGTTCGCAAAAAATTAAGAATTTATTTATTAATGGTTCTGCTTTCTTGAAAAATTTTAGGCCAATAAAAAATGAAATGGCTCATAAATTACAAATTACTTGTATGTAATGTGTATTTTCTACCAAATACACTAGGTCTAATTATTAATTTATTTCAATTACACAAAGTAATTTCAATTAGTTCAGAATTAGATTGAGCATTAACTTACCACAAGTGCTTTGCAAGAGAGGTGTGGAGTGGAGTGGATTGGAGTAGACTGTAGAGTGCAGAATGAAGTGAAGTGGAGTGAATGGTCTACGCAGTGCACTGATATAGTACATGAGGCTATGCTGGAGACTTCTGGTATGCTTAAAACTTCGCAGTACAGCCATGTGATTATAGGACTGCACAGTAGATTTCTGCTTTGCGTAGGGCTACGTAATGCAGTTCTACGGCAATTAGGGATCTATAGTAGACTAAATGGCGCATGCGGGTGACCATGAAACTTTGACCCTCTTCATTCGGATGCCTCTGTATGCACTGGAAAATGTACTGCGACCGTATTTGAGCATTTTGGTGGCATATACGCATTTGTAGTTCATGGACCAGTACACTTTTTTCTACTTTTTTTGTGAAAAAACAATAAATTGTTCAACCATTGTTTAAATAATACGCTTCACACTATCAAATGTGTGCATATTTTATGTGAGAAATCATCTTTTACAAAAAAAGTAATATAGTTGAGACCCATACACTTGGTATTATCATTGTCTCTCTAGATTTCCAGCTGATCGATCTGCCATATTGGACCGGAGTATGCCTAATTGGATAATTAAGTGTAGGAAATTAAAAAAATTAAAATTAATATAATCATAAATATTATCTTCTATATATTTAATAATATTTCGAATGACGATTTCCCATGTCCTATTAGAAAACGCTTTAAAATGCGCCTGACACTCTACCTCCGGGACGGTATAGAAAAGAGTTCATCTTACAAAACAATTTTCAAGTTTCTTAGATGTAGACTATCTTCTGATAGTTAGTAATTTATCAGTCAATCAATTATTTAATTAGTTTTTTCATCACTTGAATTATCACGTTATTAATTTGTTTACATATTCTTCAATAACATTGTTTGTGAATAATAAATAAACAATGTAAAACTAGTTAATTTATATATTTTTTCTTCATTCATTTTCGACAACAGATATTCTGGAAATAATTTTCACAAAGTAAATACATAAAATATGCACATAATTGATAGTGTGAAGCGTATTATTTAAACAATAATTAAACAATATATTGTTTTTTTTTTAAAAAGGAGAAAAATTGTGCTTGTAATGAATTACAAATACATACATGCCACCAAAATGCTCAAATACGTTCGCAGTACATTTTCCAGTGCATACAGAGCCTTCCGAATGGAAAGGGTCAAAGTTTCATGGTCATAACTCGTGACCTATGAGAGCTAAAACATTTTCTTTTACTTTTATTTTACGCAAAATTTAGTCCTCCATAATTTATCTTCCTTACGTTTTTCATACGAAACAAGCAGTTTTGAAAAAACTTTTTTGGCTACAAATAGCTCAAAATAGCAAAGAAATTCGGTTTCTTTGACGAGTCATAACTCTTGATCTATCAAGACTAGAAGATTATATTTTTTTATATTTACGCATAATTTACTGCCCTACAACTTTTTCTCTTGCAACACTTACGTAGCTTCACCGAGAAGCGAAGTATTTAAAAAAAAACTGCACACGAGTAATTTGTCCTGAAAAATAGGTCAAAAGTGGTCAACTTTGGGAGGCCATAACTTAGGACCTATTGAGGATAGGTCATTCCATTTTTTTACAATTACTCGAAATTGCGACTACTTTAATTAAAATTCAAAAAAAAATTTCGTGAAATTAACAGGTTCCAAAGTACAGATACAAGCTTAAGAATTGGGGTTTTTCGCCTTTTTTTTTAAATCTGGGTTCTTTGAAGAACCATAACTCGGAATCTATTAAAGATAGGAGGATCTTTTTTTTAACTTTCGAAGAATTTCCTCCAGCTCAATTTTGGTGTTAAACATTTTGCTGTAAAATGTAATTAGGCGGGGCAGTCTACGCAAACACGATTTTTGGAACTTTGTTCAAAAATATTTCTTGGACGCACGGTAATCATTTCTAGAAAGCTTTGAATTTTCACCAGGACCCCTTAATAAACCGTTTCAGGAAATGAACGCGCCCTTTTTTCGTACGAGATGCCTGGACTAAATTCACAACAAATTTAATAGTCCAGGCATTACGTCGAGATAATGAGTGAATTTCCAGAAAAAATCCCATATCCAATATTTTTAATGAGAAAGTTTCGTTATGGGGTCCTTTTTGACATATCAAAAATGCTAGATCAGGCCAATTGCCAAACCGGTTCTGTTTTTTTTAAACAGTTCCAAAAGTTACTTTTGCGTGGACGAATAATTCCCATTGCATTTTAGAGCAAAATGTCCAACGGCAATAAGAAAGAGGACAAAGTTATAAGAAAATTTTGTTAAAAGAATAATCCGTAGGTTTCGAGTTATGATATATTGAAAAATTCCCACTTTTTTGGATTTTCAGTGAAAAATCACTAAGTTTCAAAAATCACTGTGTACCTTCGCACCTAATTACTACACGGAAAAGCTATCCATAGGTGAGTGAAAGTAAACTCAATTTTCTGTGATTTAAAAAAAGAACAATGTCCTACCTATAATAGGTCATTAGTTATGACTTCTCAAATTTGGCCATTTTTGCCTGTTATTACGGGTAAAAACGTGGAGTTCAGTTTTTTAAAAATAAATCGAGTCAGGTTTAGTTTGCATTGATGATGCAAACTGTGTACATAATTCATTAATCATATATAATACGTTTTTTGTCATTAATAAATAAATAATTGTTCATAACAAAAGCTTGCTCTCACCACTTATGATTACCTTTTGGCCATTTTTTAGTATTGTTGTGGCAAAAAAGTGATTGTATTTGATTGAAAATGTGTAATATGTTTTTTTATCCATAAAAAATATTTGTATTGATAATTGTTTATAACAAAATCTTGTCATAACCACTGTTGAGTACTATTTGAGAACTTTTGTGACAAAAAGATAATTATAATTGATTAAAAATGTGATGTATTTTTTGTCATCAATAAATAAATAGCTCTTCAATAATTTTTTATACAAAAAATCTGGTCGTAGCCACTTTTGAGTACTTTTGTAGCAAAAAAGTAATTATAATTGATTAAAAATGTGATATATATTTTGTATCAATAAGCAAATAGTTTTTTATAATTGTTTGTAACAATATCTTCTAATAAATACTTTCTCTGCATTTAATTCCATACTTACTTCACCGTCTTCGCAAGTCATAAAAATACAGTCACTCCA
This sequence comes from Andricus grossulariae, assembly GCA_011634705.1. Taxonomy (NCBI): domain Eukaryota; kingdom Metazoa; phylum Arthropoda; class Insecta; order Hymenoptera; family Cynipidae; genus Andricus; species Andricus grossulariae. The sequence continues at coordinate 224,490,218 of JAABKJ010007545.1, forward strand.
GAAAATTTTACCAAGCTTGGAAATCTATAATGTTTATCTTGTATAAACAGTTCATCTTTAATTAACTCTTTATTTTTCAATTACTTAATTTTAACGTATTGAACTATTTTAGGAAATTATTTAAAGAACTTTTAGATACAACCAATTTATCTAATTACTTCTTTATTTATTGATTTTTTAAAATAATGAATTACATTTGATATGTAATTACTTTCAACTAATCAATTACTTCCTGATTTTTAATTTGAAAAAATGGGCACAGAATATTATGTACAATTTACACAAATCACTGCGAATTACAAGTGTCTTGATGGTAAATATAGAATTAAATGCAGAAAAAGTAATCATCAGAAGACATTGTTTCAAACAATTATTAAAAAACTATTTGTTTACTGATGTCAAAAAATATATCACGTTTTTAATCAATTATAATTACCTTTCTGCCACAAAAGTACTCAAAAAGTACTCAACAGTGGTTATGACAAGATTTTGTAATAAACTCCCTCTATTGTTCCGTCTGGTCTACAGAAATTCAGTCCTACTACTTATGGAACAGACCATATATAATGTGCTATTAATTATCATTCGTTTTTTCTCAATTGAAATGTAATTTTCTGTACAATGCTGGAGCCTCTTCAATTTTTTTGAGGCTTCAACCTTAAAAAAAATCACTTAAAATTTATATAAACTATATTCTTTTTACTACTGAGTGTTCGGCATTCCTTACTTTTTTATAAATCATTGACTGCACGTCAATAACGCAAGTAACAAGAATGTTATAATTACGAAGTCATGTCTTGACTATAATTTATCAAATAATATAAGTTAATTTAGAAATTTCAAAGGTACCGGCTCAGGGATCGAACCCCGGACCTCTAACATGAATACCAGCGCCTAACCGCCTGCGCCAACGAGGCGCTAATTATTATTTCTTTTACATTCTCATCCTAATGAGAAGGTATGGGTTTTATGTCAAATTTGACTTTAGTCGGCTTTCATCAAATCTCCACGTTTTGAGACCCCCTGAGTCAGAAAAAAACGATTTTTACGAAAGTGTCTGTCTGTGTGTAGTCTGTAGTCTGTAGTATCGTGTAGGCACGATAACTTTCGAAAGATTAATCAGATTAGATTGTGCTTTGGCACACTTTTTGAAGGCCTAAAAAGAAAGAACGAGTTCGTTAACCAGCTATTTTGGATCAAAATTCAAAAAGTGAGCACATTTTGAAAATTTTTGAGACTACTTTTTTCACAATTTGAAAATTGTATGTACGTATATTAGCAGTACTCCAAAAGACAAACAATTTGCCCACATGAAATTTTTTGATAAAGTGAAAATTATCAGAGTTATAGTATTTTCAAAATCCCCAAAAAAAGAGGAAAATTAACATTTTAAGCCGAACAGCGCACGATATGAAAAAAGTCAAGACGTGAAAAACGTTTCTTTTTGATGGTCCTATGAAATTATCATAACAACTTTTTGCATTTTTTCGAAAAATTTAGAATTCACATTTTGATCGCACAAAAATAATGAAAAATTAAAAATTCCATTTTGCGGTCAAAGTATGCAAGATGTAAAAAAAGATGAAGATACAAAAATCGTGCACCCAAAAAAGATCTACAAATTTATCATTAATCACTTTTTGATAGGGCGTGTAGTTTTTGTTTTATTTGTGAAAAATAACATTAAAAATAAAAAAATGCAATGTTTTGGAAGTAGTCACAAGGAAAGAAAAAAAAATAATAGACAAACTTGTTCACTTAATGAGGATGTACAAATTTTTTATTTATAATTTCCAGAAAGGGCGAGTATTTTTTTCAATCATAAAAAATAAGCATAAAAATGAAAAAATTAAATTTTTTAAAAATGACACAAGAGACGAAACAAAAATGCAAAGACAAAAGTTGTTCAACCAAAAAAGGTCTACAAATTTGTTACAAACTCTTGCTATAAAAGTACGTCCAAAATTAAAAATTGACTGTTTGGAAAGACGAAACAAGCGACAAATGTTGCAATGAAATGTATAATAACATTTTTTGTATAGGATGCAAACGTTTTTATAATTATAAAAACAAGACAATGAAAATACGTATGTTTAAATACCAATGCATATTATGAATTGTGATAATATAAAATTATTGAAATGATAGATTTTTCAGGGTAGCTGAGGATAAAAGTTAGTGAAAAATAATGAGCAAATATTGAAGTCATCATGAAAAATAACATTTGTACATCATTTTACAAAATCTGAATAAATAGTACCAGCTTCAGATACATAAATAAATATGATATTTTTTATTAAATTCTCATCTCAATGAAAAGGTATTGGCTTTATGTGAAAAATGACTTTCGCGGATTCAATCCAATGTCGACGTTTCGAGACTCCCTGAGTCAGAAAGAACAGTTTTTACGAAGTTTTCTGTCTGTCTGTCAGTAGTATCGTGTAGGCATGATAACTTTCGAAAGATTGATCAGATTAGATTGTGCTCTGGCACACTGTTCGAAGGCCTGAAAAGAAAGAACGAGTTCGTGAACCAGCTATTTTGGATCAAAATTCAAAAAGTGAGCATATTTTGAAAATTGTTGAAACCACTTTTTTTCAAAATTTGAAAATTCTATGTGCGGTTGTTAGTAGTACTCCAAGAGACGAACAATTTATTTTTTAAATTTTTTCGATAAAATCAAAATGATCAGAGTTATAGCATTTTCAAAATCTCAAAAACCAAAAGAAAATTAATATTTTAAGCCGAACAACGCATGATATGAAAAAAAGTCAAGAGAAGAAAAACGTTTTTTTTCAAGGGCCCTCCAAGATTGTTATAACAGCTTTTCGAATTTTTTCGAAAAATCGAAAATTCAAATTTTGATCCCACAAAAAAAAATTAATAATTAAAAATTCCATTTTGCCGTGTTAAAGTTTTAGCACATGTTTCCTGAATTTTAAAATACGAAATATTCTCAGCCACACTTTTCGAAAAATTTTGGGAAAAAAACACAATTTATTATTGGAAACTGATGAGTTTATTTATTTAATTGCATGTGCATTATTTACAATAGAAATTTCCAGAAACATACAAAATTAGAGAATTGAAATTATAAACTATAGAATTTGGATTTTTGGAAAGTGTCCAGGTTACAAATGAAAGAAATGGTAAGATTTTCATTTTAAATTACAGATTTATAAGTATCCTTGCGGAATTTATTTTTTGGTTTGTTGACCCGCTCGACGTGCGCCTCGTGTTTCCATCGGTATATAAAATACATTTTTAGTGTTTGGTACTGTTATATATACTTCATCCGGTGGATTCAACGCTAGACAATCCCTGACAAGGTTCCTGAGGTTCCCATAAACGAAAGGTTGGAACTGATGACCATGACTGTCAAGCTCTATATCACCTATTCTTACTTGAACTCTATTCAGTTGCTGGACGGGAGTTCTTGGTGTCCCTCGGAGGATGGCCTCATGACGACCAAGATCGCATCCACGAAATTGAATCCTGTAGCTTCGAAAAGGATGTCTTGATTCACTAACCAGCCACCCAGGTATATCATTCGAGACCTTGATGAGCTCACCAGTAAACTCGCGGTTATCCAATGTGACCACAACAGTACCCGACACTTCACCTACAATAATTGAAGCAAAAATCTGAAATTGTGAGAAAGAATTTCTTCCAATTTTCTTTGAATTCAAGCTAAGAAAACTTTGGAAATCTTGACGAGTTCCTAAAATATGATTACAAATATCCAAATGTGTATGCGCTGAGTTTCAGTCGGTTTACACAATGGGTTTTATAATTTTTTTTATAATTTAATGCAGTTTTATAAGAAACAGCGCAAGCGACTCAGTTTGAAATTGTAGAAGATATTTGAAATTTAGAAGACGGATTCCTCAACATCTTATTTTTAATTAAAGCGTAAAAAACTCAAAATATCTTCACGGGTTCTTGAGATAGAACTAAAAATTTGAGTGTGTGCCTGTCGATCGCCAAACTACTTGACTGAAAAATGAACAACTTTCTGAAAAATCAATTTTTGGTTAAAGATTCATTATTTTAGTTTAAAATTAATTTCTTTGATTGCGAATTTCGATATTGAATGAAAAAGTTGTCTTTTGCTTATTCGAAAATTAAAATTTCAACTAGAAATTGACATATTCCATTTTAAGTTCCAAATTCATATTTTTTAGATAAAAACTTAACTCCCTGGACAAAAATTCATGTAAATGGTTCAAAATTTGTTCTTTTTGGTAGAAAATTAATATTTTCGGTTAAAAATTAATCTCCTTCATTGCAACTACATTTCTGCAGTCCAGAATTTAACCATTATTGTTAAAAAAAATTTATTTTTTTATTTTAGAAAATTAAATACTTTGAACGAAAATTCAACTATTCTGTTTTTGGTTAAAAATCTCAACATTGTAGTTGAAATTCATGTATTTTCCTTGAAAGCATTTTTTTTTTATTAATTTTTTTGAATGAAAATTCAACTTTTCCAATTTTCATTAAAAAATAGTATTTATTATAGGCGAACATGGCGAAAGGGAGTAATCGATCCCAATCGTCATAATCGTTGGCATAATGCTTAATATAATCCGACAGGACTATATGACTTCTTTCCAACGCTCCGTTGATTTGGGGTCGATAACCGGAGGTTGTAAGTTGTTTCACCTAAAACAACCTCTCCAGGTGTTTCATTAGCTTGCTCACGAAGGTTCCTCCTCTATCAGTCAGAATGCTCCGCGGTGCACCGTACTGAGAAAATAGGGAGGTTCGTTTTAGTCACACCCTTGTGGCCGCCAATTAAACTACCGTGGTATTCGGCTATTATTTTTTATCTTATTTCGAGTGGCGGAACCTCCAATTTTGCCTGACAAATAGTTATGATAATTTTGCTGAAAAACGGTGGATAGCAGTTCCGCAAATTTATTCTGAGGCAATTGTCCCAACAGATCTGAAGAATTAGCCATTCGACAAGTTGTCTGTCCGTCTTGCTCTAGGGCGGTACGAAGGTTTGTCAGTCCTAGCATCACATTTTTCCAATCGACACCATCCATATGCCGCTTTTTTATTGTGACAGAATAAGTTAGGCGTCGAACGTGAGGAGTGACCAGTACCTGTCCCGTTTTGGGCCTGCGTTCCCATAGATCTTGAGTGTTGATGCGCTCGGTAGCGATGAGTAGTTTCGCAATGGAGTTCGTGGGTTCACAGTCCTCCGAGATAAAATGGGCGTAATTGTCTCTTCTATAGGTGAGAAGTTCCGTCCATTGATGTAGGACATGACGCCCGTTTCCATTTAGGTCAACCGAGTTCATCTTTACCTCAATGGGGGCTTGTAGGGGGAGCTCGGTATTGGGAGAATCGTCAATATAGGGTATCTCGACGTCAATATAGCCATTTTAGGGGCTGGAGTGAAAGATAGAGTTTCCATTTTCTGATTCCTTCCTACGATTGGGGACCCTGGGATAGGCGCTAGCTCTTCAGGGGGATCCTTGAATCGAACTATGCTTCTTCTTACTACCCCGGGGGGGGGGGCAAGTTAGCTGTTTGATTTGTGTAGTAGGACCTACGGGTCCTTTATCTGGATTTTCTGTGGTAAAGAACGGAACAGGTTGCGTTGATTCGGCTCCTGAGCCTTTGTCGATTTCCTGATTAGTTTTATTTTCATAGGCTTCCAGAAAGTTCTTCACTCTTTCCGCGAAGACGTCATCGTCGTATCCCTCACAGGGGTCAAGGAGTTCTAATTCCTTGAGTAGTTCCTCATCCTGTTCCCCTTCAGAGACGTATGTACATGGGACTTGGTTACTTTCGTCTAGACCTTCGTGATCCCAACTCAAGGATGTTTGGGCGTCGGATTGTGCGAAGGACTTCTGAAGGTCTTCCTTGAAGCTTGCTTTGGTATGCGGCACTAGGTGGTCTAATGTTGCGATGTCGTCATCATCGTCTCCACTACTTACAATCGATGGATGCATCCGAATTACTGCTGACTCGGAGGGGTAGAATATTTGTTTCCCTTCAGCAAACGCTGGGCCCTCAATACTCTCTCTGGCTAATTTTTCGGCCATTTCATTACCGATGATCCCTTGGTGTCCAGGAACATGTTCCCAAATCACTTCCAGGGGCTCTAGGGCAGCCTTCATTTGCTCGAATGCTGAACGGTTCTTAACTGGCTTATTCTCGTAGGTCTTCCAGTCATTGGTTTCCCATTTAGGGATCCATTCGGTCACGCTGCTAACAAGGAATTTTGAGTGGTTTTAATTCTAAGCTTCCATATGCCGGCTTCTTGGGCTTTCAGGGCCGCTACGGTAGCTGCGTCTATTTCGGCTGCATTATTAGTCTGGCGACCTTGGCTACGTGGTGAGACATTCAGGTGGCAGTTTGGACCAAACCAGACACCTATCCCGGCCTTCAGCTCCTAATTCCCATTGTAAATACACGCGCCATCGACGTACACATCTACAAATGTGTCTTGCAGAGGAGTGAGCCATGGGCTCGGGTTCTTGATTCCAGGAGGGGCACTCTTGGGGACAGAACCATCCTTCTCAGCGATGTATGAAGGTTCTAGATTGGGTAACACGCTGTGAGATTTTCGAAACACAGGTGCGTCCGAGAGGTCGGAATCTTCATCGTCCGAGGATGGCTCGGTTGAGGATTCACCTTCCATAATCGGTGGTTTGTTTGTTCCTCTTCCCCTTATTAATCGTTTGCCTATAGAACTTTCCTCTAAGTCAGGAGGAGGCATTTCCTCTGGAATTATATTTGTTACATCCGATTCCTCGGGTACCGGAATTTTTCTTGGCCTCCCTCGTTTTCTCGGTAATCGTGCGATGGGAGCCTCAGGTGGTTGTGGAATAGCCGTTTTTGTCTTCGTGGGCTTGAAGACAGCTCCTCTAGATACTGCCGGCTTCGCTGTCTCCTTCAGCAAGGGTTTTCGAGTTCCAGTCGTCTGTTCTACATTATTAGAGGTGCCTGGGGTCGGCTTTTCCTTTACAGAATGACCCTGGGAAGCCCATGCTCGGGTAAGGACAAATACTCTTGGGATCTCCTTCTTGACCTTCATCTCGGCAAGATCCTGAGGATGCTCGACTTCTATGGAGGGCTGAGGAGATGTCGAGGTTACCTTCGAGTAATTGGGGTCTGGTGTTTCCTTCGGACCTTCGGAAGGGCTGTCGTGAGGATTCCTCGACAGTGCTTCGACTCCCCTGTTTAGTTTCCCTTGTTTGTACTCGAATTTTTACTGATAATTTCGGAACCTATGCCTTCAGTGGAACAGTCTAGCCCCAGGGTTGTTGATGTAACTGATCCAGTGGACCGGTTCGTGGTCACAGGCGAGTATGAATTCTCGACCATATAAGTATGGTCGAAAGTGTTCAAGAGATTGAACGATGGCGAGACATTCTTGTTCTTCCTCAGGGTACCTTTCCTGACAACTGTTCATGGCCTTGGAAAAGTATGCGACAGGCATGTCGAAGCCTTCTTCTTCCAGACTGTCCAAGGAATTGACGGATGTTACGTACGGTTCTTGGACAAGGAAAGCTTCTTATTGCCTCTACTTTGGATGGGTTTGGTTTCAATCCTTCGTGGCTAATAATATAGCCAAGATACGCAACCTCTTTTTGTAAGAATTCGCATTTATCGGGTTGAAGTTCAAAGTTGGCTGCTCGAAGTCGATACAGTAGTCTTCTAATTTTTAAGCCATGCTCTTTCAAGTCCTTCGAATGAACCACGATGTCATCTAGATATACAAAGACTTCAGTGCCGTGCATTCCCTTTAATACTGCATCCATCAATCGCTGGAATATAGCAGGAGCGTTCTTGATTCCCATGGGAATTCGTAGGTATTCAAAGTGCCCTCGGGGCGTAGAAAACGCTGTCTTTACCCTGCCGTCAGTGTGGGTTTCAATTTGGTGGAAACCACTAGCCAAATCAAGCACAGAAAAATACTGGGCTTCTTCCAGATGGTCCAAGATGTCTGTAATGTTGGGCAGAGGGTATGCATCCCCTATAAACTTCTCGTTAAGGGCACGAAAATCAATTACAACTCTCCATTTCCTTTCGCCGGATCCATCTAGTTTCTTAGGAACATTCCAAAGGGGAGAGTTATAAGGGGATTTGAAATGTCCTATTATGCCACTATCGTATTGTTTCTGTAATTGGACGGCCACTTGATCGGCTGCCTCATTAGGGTATCGATATTGCTTCCTTGCTATAATCTCATCGCTAGTGGCAGGGATTCTGTGCTGGATCACGTTCGTAGTCGAGAGTCTTTCTCCGTTCACGTGAAAGATGTCGGCGAAATCTTCTACCCATCTATGAACGTAGTCCTTTTCCTCTGTACTGAGGTCGGAGATGCGCAAGCTGTTTTTGATTTTATTGATTCGGTCAGCGTAAGAATCTCCCATTTCCTGCTTTAGATCCTTAACCAGATATTTGGATTCAGAGTTTGCGGACTCTTCGTCAGGTAGCTAGATAAAATCATAGGGCAGGATTTCTTGAGCTGGTACTTCTAACTCGACGTCCTCCTCCAGAGTATTGATAGCGAGCACGTGGCAGACTTCCTTATGGGAGGAAATGGCTGCTTCGCCTAGGTACACTCCCTCAGGTGTTTTTATCCTGGGAGGTAACCTTCCTTTATATTTGAGTTGAGCACGTCTATGGCAATCGGTTGCCTTGTTCTTGCCCTAATTTTCAAGATCCTGGCAAAGGGTTTGATTTCACGCTTGAGCGAAGTCCGGGCCGATCGAGACTCCTGATGAACAAACGGAATGGGGTTAATTGGGTCCGAGATGGTCAGTAACGAATTATGCCTAAAGGATATCTGGGCTTGCTCCTCTCGCAGATATGGCCTGCCAATGATTCCATCAGAGGGTATTGGGAAATCCTTTTTGACGATATGGAATTCGACTGGAGCACCGAATAATGTAAGGTTGATGGTTCCAATCGTTTCCACGGGGTCTGTGTTTATCCCTGTCAGCAAGATGGCCTTTTCAGGTTCATATTTTAATTCAAGTAACAGGGTTCTAATCTTTATTAGGTTCACGTCTCATCCGGGATCTACTAGAAAGCTGGATGTCGGGTTCTGTAGCTCTGCGGCCGTTAAGGTGACTACAGGAGAGCCTTCTATTTTGCTTCCTGCTCGTAAGACCCTATGGTTTTCTCGGGGAAGTGAACATGTTTTGGAGGGCGCTGTATGGTCGGCTGACTCCCTGCCGCGTCCGAGCGTTGAGTCGGTTGTAAGTTTAAATTGGCCGCTGGTCCTGGTGGATTTGACCTTGGTGGTGTCCTGCTGTCCATCGATTTCCCGTACCTCTGCCAAGGAGAGTTGGCTCTAGTGCCGTTGTCCGGGGGAAACCCATGTGGGAACCTGGAAGCAGGGAAATGTGGAGGGTACTGATAAGGGTAGGGAATGTTCGAGGGGAAGTGAGTTGGATAGGGATAGGGATATTGATGGAGGTAGCTGACATAAGGAGCAGGGTATTTTGCAGAAGCTGAGAGGGGGTAATCTATCGGGCCCTTGCTTTACCCCGTCCTTTCTAAGTCCAGCGTTTCCCGTCTGTCCTTTCCCTCCATTTGCCTCGAATAGGGGCTCGGAGAACGTGGTCGATCGTGGACTTCCTCCCTTGGTCGAGAGATAGGATAACCTGATAGATGGCTCTTGGCTCTCTCCAGTTGCTTCTGCCTCTCCTCAGTATGTAGGGCATGGTCAAGGGCCTCGACGAGATCCTTGGAGTTCCTGGTGTCAACGAAGGTGGACATTTCATCTGGGAGCCCCTTCACGAACGCATCGACTGCAACGTCTGTCACCGGTCCCATTATTATATTGCTCTCCTTTGCTTCATCAGCGAGCCCCAAGTTATAGACCTTGGTGTATTTTTCCTCAACTGTATGCCGAGCGCCACTTAGAAGGCCTTGAACTCTGTCGAAATAGTCCCTAACTGACTTATTTTGGCGCATACGGAGGTTCACGATATTCTCGAAATACCACTGGTATTTTTTGGTAGGGGCAAATCGCTTCTTCAGGTGTGCGATCGAATCATTCACTATAATAAAGCGTTTGTCCCTAACACTATCACGTGCAGTGCCCTTTATTTTGCTGAGGACGATTTTGATGAATTCGGGCACATTTGCCTCCGTAATATATACCGCGAATTTGCGATATCTTGGAGGAACTCCTTAAGCCGAGGGGTTTTCCCATCGAACTGCGGAATGTGGTGGGTGCTTTGCTGGAGCGTCATGCACTCCAGTACCGAGGCCATTGCTGCAGCTGTGTCTATATTCAAAGTCGAATTTGGGAGGGTAATGTTGGGATACACTCCCAAGAGGCTAGTATTCCTGTCCAGGTGTGTGTCGTTGATGCCCTCCGGGGTAATCATTTTCAGTAGTAAAATTTTCCGTGGAGAGGGACTAATTAGATTTCGCGGGCGCAGCTTATGCTGGTGGCCTTATTGAACTTCAACGTGGCTATCCCGTCAGAGAGTTGGTCCAAGCAGAGGGGTGTCGATTGAAGATGCAAATTCGGTTACGAAGGGCGGTAAAGGTGTAAGTAAAGGTGGTTATGGTTCGCCACACCGGAATTTTTATTCGGCCTTAATTTTAACTTTCTTTTCTTTCGTTTTAGCAAAATCGATTGGTTAAATCGATCTGTGATTGGAACAATCCTTGGCTAAATGATCAACGATTGGTTCCGAAGCTAGGATTTCGTGAACCACACCGGAATTTTATTTGACTGCCTGAATTCCCGAGAGCGGTGTCGAACCTCTAATCTAGGATTTCAATTTCTGGATCCATGATAACCGTATCGTCATCAGAGATATCGCCGTTTATGGGTTCTGCGCGAGGAGTGACCACGCGTTCTGGATATTCGACTACGGGATTGCGGTGGTTTTCTACCAAGATGGCACGTCTCCTTTGTTGGAGGGCTTCTTTCAGTTCTAGATCGATTGTCACGATTCGCCCAGTTTGGTTCGCAATTGCAACCGCAGGTGCCGGATTTATGGGTCGGCTCGTTGGCCGAACTACGCATACGGGGACTATCCTTTCAACAAGATGAACTAGACCAATATATATGGCTGCTCTAAGAGTTTCAGCGGTCGTCTTGTACTTTCCACCGGACCTCCTCCCTCTTTTACGAGGTCGTGGTGAGGGGTCTGTATCTTCCCGAGGATTCATGGGAAAAAGAGAAAATCGTGAACTTTCATAAGAGTAGAAGGCAACAAGGCTGCGTCGGTTAACTGGGGATTCCTGATTCTGGATCACGAGGTTAGAAACTTTGGACGCTACGACGGCCGAAGAGGTACTCGAGGCCAGAGCGGTGAATGGCGGGAAAGTCCGAACTGAAATAGGGTAGTTTCAGTCCAGGACCCCTTACGGTGATTATCCGTGAAGAGAATGGTGGTGCGCCTGAATCTCGACGTGGCAACAAAGCCTGTGGCTACACGTACACAGAGCTGGAGGCTTCCCGAGTCGGAAACGGAAAATAATTTCCAATTCAGACTTTACGGTACCACTCTTTCTAAGAAAAAGATAATCCGCAGTTGGATGACATGCAACTTCTATCTCCCCTGCTAGACTATAAAATTCTGATCATAAATGAACAGAACCAGCAATTTAGAGAGAAGCGAAATATAGGTGGAAGGCACGTTGAGTCCTGTTGAATTCTTAGTGGCTTCTCGACTGGGCTTGCCTTGAAAGCTTAATCCGGGCCTCTGCCTGGTTCAGTACTTTTTCAAAGAAGGACGAAAATTCGTCGTGACTATTAAACTTTTGGGTCTCGATTTCCTGGAGCTCGAGGATTTCCTTTGAGACGTTAGGGGTGACAAAAACGATTGGTTCGGTTTCGGGTTCTCGAACTTCAGTTGTTATCGCTACAGAATCTTTCGTTCGCAATTTTGTCCCTGCGCGGTGCCTTGACCTATTTTTAGCATTACTGCTACCCGGAAGATTAGACATCTTCCTATCGTACCATAATTGAAAATGATGGCTGTCTTACACGAGAATAATTCTGGAACCAAAATCCGGTATACCGCCAAATCAAAAATACCTGGCAAGTTAATGCCGGGTCCCCGGCAAGTTAATTCCCATGGGGTTTTGGTTTGATTTGGTGGCACTCTACCCAGTTAAGGCGTGAGTACAAGGTTTAAGCTTTATTTTTGTGTGTAAACTTGAGAAACGTCATTCCCAATTGAAGGAATAGTCAAAAAGAACCTTTGAAATAAGTTCCAGTATTTTCGCTAAAAGCAGAAAAACTGCCAAGTTCAAAATACCTGAGCAAGTTAATGCTGGGTCCCCGGCAAGTTAATGCCCATGGGTCTTTGATTTAACATGGAAGTACTTATTTTTCGAAAGTTCACCTGATTATCTACCTGGTGGCATTGCTACCATAATTGGGAACGATGAGTCACACATCAAAATCTGAATTTTGACAAATTTGTCTATAAAAATTGTGTTTACGTAAACTTATTTATAGCCGCCTTGTAACAAAAGTTACTAGTAGCAAAATCCGAGTGGGGACATCAGCAAGGGTAGGCCCCACCGCTGCCACCATCAGTTTGTCACGTACGATAAAAATATATTTGTTTCCTAATTTAAAATATGTCTTGAGAATAAACGTGTTCTGTCGCTAATAGAACTTTAGAAAAGGAATTAGTGGGTTCGCAGTCTTCCGAAATAAAATGGGCGTAAATGCCTCTGTAATATGTGAGAGGTTCAGTCCATTCTTGTTGTATCACGATTTTATTTGGGGTAGGCGGCGGTGAATTATCATTTTGCTCTGCATTTGGTATAGGGCCCTCTCTCTGAAAAAGAAGAGGAATCATCTATATGTGACAAATGTATATTTAGAGTATTTTGCTGTTAGAGGGTAATGTTTCGCTCTTCTGAAGCAGATGCTAATTGATTAAGCTGCCGTTGAGGCACAATATGCTTGTGTCCAACAGAAAATCTTTCTTGGTGATAGATTTTTGTTTGTCACTGTTTGCTGCTGGAGTTGAACTGACGGCGGGTGGCTAAGAACATTGGCGTCTGGAATAATGATCTCCTTGAAGGTTGAGTTCCTATAATGTGAGATTCTATCACCTCTGGTAAGTCCTTAAACCGAACAGTACTTCTCTCCACCCCGGAATTTTTCGTTTAGGGTGGATTTTTGGTGTCAAACACAGTATCTTTAGATTTCGGATTGTCTCTCGTATTGAGGTATCTACGAAAGTATTCCAGAAATTCGTTTACTCTAGCGGGAAGAGGATCGTCGACGTCGGTGCATGGATATATGTTTTGTAAGGAAATTATTAACTCTTCGTCATCTTCTCTTTCCAATGCCGCGGTACGTTGTACTTGAACTACTTAATCTTGGTGGACTTCGTCAAGTCCTTCCTTGTCGCAAAAATAAGGCTTGGATTTCAGCAGTGTTATTCGTTTGCCTCGCAGTAGCGGATTGAGAGATATTCCACAGATGATCGTGGCCAAACCACACGCCTATTACTCCTTCCAGTTTCCCGCTTTTGTTGTGAATGCATGCTCCATCTCCATATACGTCAGTAGTTTTATCGCATAAACTTGGGAAGCATGAGTTGAGTAGAGTTAGAGGTACACTCTGAAGTGAACGATCTTCTTTGGGCATCGGTAAGTTAGAGTCAATACGAGGAAGAAGACTGTGTCTCTTCCTATATACAGGGGAATCTGAATTGCTAATTTCTTCATTTTCGGAGGACGCGTCATCGGCTAATGAAAATTCTCCTTCGTTCCTTGAGTCTACCAGCTATGGCGCTTTGATTGATATGCTTGATCTTTAAATGAGGACGTGACTTATAAGATTGGTCTAAATCATATTTTTCTGGGACCTCATCCTTTTTTCTTCTGCTGGGTGCGGATCCAGTGCTCGATGTCGATTGCACTGCGTGCCTTCCTTCTAAGCCCTTAGGATGCAAGGGAGTCAGTTTCAGAATAGATGGTCTTCCTACGGAGCTAGTCACTGTCGGCTTCAGTCCAGTGGGCGTAGCTTTTGGCATTTTTAATGGTTGCTGGTATGCAGATCGAGTCGTTCACCCATTTCAGCTGATTTATCAGTCGTCATACTGGCCGGCATAGTTTGAACACCATTTCTTCCATCGTCCTTGTTGGGTTTTCTTGGAAGTGCCGAATGATTCGAACCGTTTTCTTTTGAAACCGTTATAGGGTTAAATTGCGTAGAGGCGGAATTATCAGAATCAGTGAAGTCATCAATTTCTGTTGGCACTTCTCGCTCGTTGAGCACAGTGGGATTTTCAGTTATGGCCTCTACTCCCCTGTGTAACGTTCCCTTCTTGTATTCGAAGATATATTGATAATCGTTTAGTCTATGGCACCAGCGAAGCAGACTTAGACCAGGATTATCAATATATGTCATCCAATGGATGAGTTTATCATCGCAAGCCAAATTCAGATAACGTTATTCAGTGGTATCCATTACTTTTGAATAATACGCGATGTGCATATCCATGGATATGCAGTCGGTAGTTATCTTGAATATTTTGTTAAAATCGGGGTATTGTAAGATGGGTTCACGGCAGAGGTAAGTGCGTAGTTTGCAGAAACTTCGCCTTTGTATAAATCGCCGCTAATATACTGATAGCCCCAAGAATTGTCTGATCATCTTAACAGTTCTAGTTCTAGGGAAATTCCTTATAGCTGTAATTTTTCCGGATTAGGGCTCACTCCATCGCTGCTAATGACGTGTCCTAGGTATGCAATTTCGGTGCAAAGAAAGTCGCATTTGTCTGGTTGTAATTTAAGATTCGCTTCCCTTAGCCTTTTAAGGTTATATTTAAGTCCCATCCCCGTACAAATAGTAGAGTCCCTTGGGGCGCCGTCAGTTTGAAAGAGACTAAAATTTAAATGTTTTTCATTAGATTATTTATATATGAAACTACACGGTCGAGAAATTTGATGTTTATTCCGAAAATTTATATTTTCAAGCAGCACAGACATTTCGACATTTTTCATATTTCTCAACCAGAGCGTTTAATTACTAAAAATTAAAATGTGGAGACTGTCTATGAAATACCCATGAATTACGAGTTAAAGTAGTCACCTTTGACATTAGTTATCTCCGCATCGGTACGGTTCAAAATTTTGAAATTAATTTAGCATAAAAATAATCATTCTATTCAATTATAGCTCCTTTTTAAAAAAATTCTACCAGAGATCCATTTTTTACATATAATTATTAGGATATCCAGGTATACAAAGGCTTCCGAAACGTGCATTCCATTTAGAACGTTGTGCATAAGGCGCTGGAAGGGTTTGGGAGCGTTTTTTATACCCATGAGCATTCATAAGTATTCGAACTGCCCTCTTCAAGTAGAAAATGCGGTTTTAGCCCTATCGTCTGGGTGAGTTTTGACTTGATGATATCTAATCACCAGATTGAATACTGTAAAATAGAGGGTTCGTCCTAGTTGGTCTGGAATTTCGGTAATATTAGGTAAAAGGTTGTCGTCACCGATTATTTTTCTTACCCCCGAGGCATCCATCTTTTTTGGGACTATTATTAGTGGCGCATTGTAAGGTGATTGCAAAGGACGGAAAACACCACTTTTAACCTCCGTTTTAATTTGAATGTCGATTCGATCTAGTGCATCTTGAGTACAGCGATATGGCTTCCTCGAGATCTCTGTATCATCTGGCGTCGGAATTCGATATTGAATCTTGCTCGTGATGTTCAACGTTTCTTCAGGGATATGGAAGACATTGCCGAAGTCAGTTACCCAACTTTTCACGAGTTCTTTCTCCTCATCATTAAAATAGCGGTTTGTAAGAATTTAGTAACTCGTTCACTACGAGGCTTATTTGAATCTAAAATCCCATTATCATGAAAAATATTCTGCATCCGAATTGGATGACTCTTCTCCTGGGAATAAACATTATTCAAAAAGAATTATTTCTTCTGGTGGTAGGGTCATCTCAATTTCTTTTTCGGCGGTGTATCAACTCTAGTGAGGTATTCCTCCGTTAGGTCTTCATTAACCACCGGTATTTCTATAGGTTGTTTATTTCGGGCTTCACTTTTTAGGATTCGATTGAAGGATGTGATATCACCCCTTGGATCTTTTTTAGCTTTTATATATTCGGGATCGACAAATGGTATAGGTTTTATGGGTTCAGATATTACAACGAGGGTGTTGTGTCGAAACGACATGTGTCGATGATGCCATCAGCCGAGATAGGAAAAGTGTCTTCTACTACGTTGAATTTGATTGGTTTGTCGAGTATAGTGAGTATCACCGTACCAAGGGTTTCGACTAGATTAGTCGTGATACTGGAAATCTCTATAGGACCGTCTCCTACGATTATCATATTTTTCAAAGCTCGAAGTTTTATCAAATTCACATCGGATCCTGGATCTACTAACGAATAAACTTTTGAATACGTAAACACTGGAGCAGTTAGTCCAACAAGTGGTGTGTCTTCTTTTTCTCTTCCGGCTGTAAGAACCCGCAATGGTCCTTCAAGAGCTGCACTGTCCTTAGTCGCTCTCTGAGATTCGGACTCGTTGTTGCGTCCATACAGATCTCTTTGTAGTTTAAAGAAGATTTTTGTGAAATGGGTGCAGATAAGTTGGAAAAGTTTTGAATCCGTCCGATATTATCTGTTTGTTTTTTTGTAGTGTAATGAAGATACGCTTGAGGAGGATATGGTAGTGGAGAGGGATAACCATAGCCTGGAGGAAATTGATTTTTATACGGGTAAGCAGATGGATATAGAGGATTATGGGATGCCTCGTATCTTATTAAAAGTTTTATCCCTCACGCTCTCCCTGGCAATACATTTTAGCTTACTAAGTACTATCTTCCCGAATGAGGTTTCGGAGGTTTCATTCACGTGAACCAAGCCGTTTGCTACATCCTGAATAAAGTCCTTCAAGGGTGGATTTTTACCGTCAAAAGTAGGGATATGGAAAGTGCATTGTTGCAGGGTCATTTCCTCCAATGCAGATGCCATAGCCGTATTCATGTGCATGGTTGGAAATCTGTTGTTTTGAATTAACTTCTGATCGTAGATATTGCCGATTACTGGTCAAATATTTTTCTGGAGAAACAAGAAAAAATCTGCCTCGGCCCTCTGCTGTTTTGGTTTTTTATATTCGGGGTTACACCGCCGAAAAGAGGGGTATTTCTATTTGGATCTGGGTTCGAAGTTGTCTCGCCGTTCGGCATTATTTATCTTCTAGTTTCGAACTAGTTTTACGCAAGGTAGTCGTTGAGAGAGTCTTCAGTCAACCTTGAGGTAAATAATTTTTTTTCTTTTGAACTCTCAAAAAGACTTCCTCAGAGTACAAAAATTTTTTCAATTTAAAACGTTATCCGATAATGTGGAGGATTAGTTTAGAGTTTGCCTTTTAAATGTTGACTGACGATTGTCTCAAGTATCTTAAGTTCAGTGGCTGTGATTTTTTTCAGTGATTCACCGGACCTTATCTCCTACCGAGTGTAAGTAATTGGATCGATTAGTGTCGAAAGCACGTTATATAAAATTTAGGCACCCGAAAAGAATAGGCACAATCTACTACCATTACAATATGATATATGTTATGCAGGATGTCAACGAACCCCCGCTGGGCCAATCATGCATTTTCACTAAGGTCGTTGGACAACTTTCTCATATCCAATCATTAAATAAATGAGTAACGTTGAAAGGTCATTCGGTTTAAACGCCGCAATCTCTCGTTACTCCCTCTCTCTCTCTCTCGCTCTTACCCGGAAATCGAATGGGATCCCACGAATGCAATTGTTTATATTTTTTTTCTAATTGTTTTCTAACTCTGAAAAGGATTTAGAGTATTCGTCTATTTCCCTTTAGGCGATTTTCTTTCAGATTCCTTCTTCGATGTGTAGTTCGTTAACGGAGGAAAGAGTGATAGTTTTTACTTCGTTATCGGGGGAAGGAGTGATTTAATTAGGGCATGGTTTAGTAAGGTGTTAAGTAGGCAATCAAACTTGTATGGACCCTCGATATCCGTTAATTTTTTCTCCTAGTGGTTGTACTACTTCTTTCTTTTCATAGAAAATTAGCTGGTCAGCTAGAAAGCTATCAGCCAATAACTGTTTAAGCTGTACTTGGCGCCCTTCGACTTATATATATATATATATATAGAAATTTTACCGCGATTTCGCTGGGAGCAAGTGCAACTTTTAAGATTAGCACCTGCTCCCGGCGAAATCCTGCGGTTGTCCTTATGACAAGCTATATACATAAATCGTAAGAATAAAAATGACACCACCAAAATAATAAAAAATTGTAGATGGGGTTCAAAACTATCGAACGCGCAGAGCACGCAACAACAAGGGGTCGGCAAACCGTGGTGATCACCCTAGAGTCCGGGGTGCTGGAAATGAATTAAATAAAAAGACGACGCCAAACCGGCGAAACGCTTACATTGAGTGGAGGAATCGAATCACGGATGACTTGCTGGACTGCTATGATTCCAGCATTATCCCTGCTCCGGGAGGCTTTATAGTGCGTATGAACACTATGTGCTGCAAGAAACACCCAGAACTTCAGCACTTTTCGCATCAGTCTTTATGAAATCAAGCTAACTACCTCTCGAAAACTGGATATGCACGCAGAGCGTTTCCCCAGACGCTGCATGCACAGGCTGCAGAGAAAAGGAGTGAGAGGCATTCGGATTAACCGCGGAAAGCAGTAACCCCCTGAGAGATCATAGCGATTTCAGGACGAGGAAAAGACTAAAAGACGCTTGCATCTACTGAACGAGAAGACTGGATGGGCAAGGCAGAATGCGTCTCGTGTTCAGTTTGTGATTGACTACATAATATCTGGTAAGCTGGTGACAATCAAATAGCACTTTGTTGAAAACATACGGGTGTTATCTGACGCACGGAAGAAAATACAGAAGAGGGGGGGGGGATGGGTCAAGGAGAATCAATAGATTCTCGCGGACCCATCGCGCCTCTTTAGCGATCTCCCTGTTTCTGTCCAAAGTCCATCCAAGAACGACAAGGTGAAGGCTTTTTGGAGAGAGCTATACAAGATCACAAAAACACTTAAATGGAAGGAAACCACTGAAATGGAAAGAAAACACTGACGTCTGGCCCGCATTTTGTCTTGGATAATGAATAATAATCAAAGACAATTTCAAGTTATTCTGTATGTTGTTGAGACTGAAATGATCCAAATTGTGACTTTGAAAATCACTTATCAGATAATTACAAGTTTTTTATTTGTAAAATTTTAATACTTATCAGATGCCAACCATTTGGTCCCAAACTATCTGGAAGTGGCAGGCCCTGCCAGCAGTAATAGAACCAATACATAAATTATCCGTTCATGTCTCAAGACAAGCCTACCTAGTTTTGTCTTGGCACAGCTATAGTCATAAATGCAAGAGAAGTCTGTATTTCTCCAATAGTCTAGCTGGTGAGATAGAACCAGATATCATGGTCTTAAAGACGTCGCTCGAAAAAAGATGTGGCAGGTTGCCGAGAGAACCTGCTAATTGATAGGTGCATCTGAAAAGATGCAGCAGTTGACCAGTGCACCCTGTTGATGGCGTGGATGGACTACCGGAAATCTTTTGATTCCACCTCTCACGAGCTTATAATCTGTCTTTCGGAAAGCTTAAATATTCATCGACACATTGTGAGATGCATTGCGAGATTGATGTCTCTTTGAAAAATTGGATTTACTACCTCATCTGGAAATTATCGTGTGACAACGACCATCCTTATCTTCTAGAGAGGTGTCTTTCAGGGCGACAACATGAGACCTTTGCTCTTTTGCATTACACTTCTGCCACTTTTTCTCACACTAAACAATTCTTCTGGGTGCCTCTGCGGCGACACTAAACAATGCGAGTATAAGGTCCCTTACGTATTTTATACGGAAGACCCGAAGTCCTATGCTTTTAGTGTAAAGAAACTTCAGCGTGCTGTAATAACGTCGAGGGGTACACAGGATAGATTGGTATGGACTGGCGTTCTCGGGAACCCTGAGCTTGTGGATATAAGTGTTATTATACATCTTGACACTGAAGAAACCTATACATATCTGGGTGTGCCTCAAAGCCGCATTAGGGACGTAAAATCAGTGAAGGAATCACTTAAAACCAGATACAAGTGTCTTCTTTGACAGATTGGGTCATTTGCTTATTTGTCTCGAAAAGAATCTTTTTGAAGCAAAAATTATTCTTTTGCGACAAGCTTCATGTAATCTAGCAACCAAATAATTCTGTTTGTGTTAAAAATATATTCAAGTGATTCAAAATAAAACAGGCAGGAGGACGCTGCTTTGGTTAAGGACAACTTTTTCTTTGAGTGTTCAACGAGGTATCTGCGCAATCATAAATATGACAGAAGCCTACTGCGCAGTCATAAATTCTTTATAATACTACTACGCAGCCATGCTTATGGTAGAAGAATACTGTACAGCTGTTTGCACGATAGAAGACTGCTACGCGAAATTCGAGAAAAAGCTTTAGCAAGGGACTATAGCTTTCAGAAAGTCTTACAACATTTTTTGTAACCATTTTTTGATACAAGCTGTCATTCTGGTTTTACTTATCGAAAATACTATGAATAAAATTGAAAATGTACATTTTAAGCCGAACTGCATGAGACGCGTAATAAAGTTTCAAGGGGGAATTGCAGCTTCTAAAAAGTCCTACAGAAGTTCTTCAAAGCATTTTTTAATAGGACTTGTCCGTTTGGTTTTGTTTATCTAAAATAGTAAGAGAAAATCGATAATTCAAATTTCGAGCCAAACGACATGAAATACGGCGAAAAATTCAAGGAGAAATTTCAAGATTCAAAAAGTTCTGAAAAATTTCTTAGAACTATTTCTCGACAGAACGCGTCGTTTTCAATTTATTGATCGAAATTGATATGAAAAAATTGAAAATTACAATACTACGCCAATTACGCGAGACACGTAAAAAGTCTAAAAGAAGACTTGTAGGAATTTTTGTTTCATCCATCAAAAATGCAATTAAAGGTATGTCACCCCAAAGAATAGCCGTCTCATTATCCCTTCCGCACAGACGACAGAGGGGGCTTTCTGCAAGCCCTATCTTATGTCTGTGATATCCGAGGTTTCCATGTCCTATACAAATTTCTGTTAGGACATTGACTTCGTTCCTTCTGAGCTTGAGTATTTCCTTATCTCGGTTAGGATTTAACTTTAAACCCAAGAACGTTTTGGCCTCTCTGCAGCCAGTGGCCAATGCCTACTCATTCTCATATGCCTCGGCCAGTCAACTGTTCATTTCTTCAGTGATTAACCTATTGGAAATTCACACAACTGCCTTCGGTCTAGTGAAGTTTTCTCTTACTACTAGTTTTGCTAGCCTGTCCGATATCTCATTGACTTTGATGCCGCTGTGTTCAGGAATCCAAAGTAGAGTCACTCGGTTTTTCGTCGCTAGGTTGTTTAGTGCCTTCAAGCACTCTCATACTAGTAGCGACGTAGTCGTTGTTCCATTCAGGGCCATTATAGCAGTTCTGCTGTCTGGGCAGATACTGATGTTTCTTTTGTTGCAATACTCCTGTGCCTTGTAGGGGCACTGGAGCATGGCCATAATCTCAGATTGTAGAACTGTGGCATAAGACCCCATCGTGATTGTGAAGCCCATTCTACTCCTTCTACGATATACACCAGCTCCTGCTTTCTCCTTATTCATGGAGTCATCTGTAAACTAGTTGCCCCATCACTGGGCAGGTGTGTGTCTCCATTAACCCATTTCTCCTTCGTGGATAGGCTAACACGATACTTCTTGTTGAAAAGATAGAGACTGAGAGTTTTGTCCCTGAGCATGCTCAGAGTCGGCCTACTCACGATGACGGTTGGCATCCGCACTGCTGTCGAGATCCTTTCGCCTATTACCATATTTAATCTCCTGGCCGCCTTTGCAGCTACGGCCTTGATAATGAGGCGGAGGGGTTCCAACCCTGTGATCGCTGTGTAGATGCACATAAGTGTATCCAGCTTCAAGCCCCAGCTTTTCGCTATGGATCTCCTACAGAGCCATAGAGTTCATACTAGATTTTTGTACCTATTTTCTAGGTGCTTGTTTCATAACAGCGTCTTATCTAGGATGACTCTTAGATGTTTTTCTCGTTGTTTGATTTCGAGTTGTCCTCTCAATTTTATTGTACTCGTGGTTTCCCACTTATACCGTCTGGTGAATACAACCGCGTTCGTCTTATTTGGATTGACCGAAAGTCTTCTTGCACCAAGAATCCACTATCTCCAGTGCTTGCTGCATTACTCCGAAGAGTGCATCCAGATGCTGGCTGCGCACGATGACCAGTATATCTTCCGCGTAGCCTATAACGTGGTAGCCCTGACTCGCGAGCAGATAAAGCAGTTCATCCACTATCAAGAACTACAGCCGGGGCGATAAAACGCCTCCCTGTGGACATCCTGAGTCAACGGTTCCGCATAAAGTGGTATCACTCTCAGTCGTTGTTAGGTTGCTGTTGGCCAACATGTGGCACGTTCCAATCGCGAAGCCTTTCTGCTTAAGTTGTCCTTCGATTAGGTTTACTGCTTCCCTTAGGGCCATCTTGGTCGAGTGGCCGCCGTGTCGGTCCCAGTTGGGCAAAAGGCGGCTTTAGTCGCCTTAGAGGTGTCGCCGCCTTTTCTCCAGACCTTATAGAGCCCGGAAAATGTACCTTGATCAGGTGAGCTAAGGTCTCCTTGTCCGATGCCGAGTATACCCCGTCGGGCAATTTCAGAGTGCCGAGAATAGCATGCGTGTTTCGAGAGAGCAGCTTGTCCAGTCTCTGCTACTTTCTCGATGTTTGAACATCTAAACCTCCCTCTGATTTCCCTGCGGAGTTCTTTGAGTTTCCCGTTCCACTAGTCTGTCTCCCCAGCCATTCGGACTCCTGTGGAGCGACAATTACTTTCCTGAGTAGATTTGATGGCCTCCGTGAAAATCTTGGCTGCCATTTCCAGGGTGTCCACGTCTCTAATTGATTTGGGCACCTCCTAAAGTGTACTCCTTAGTTTCGTGGAAAACTGGTCCTAGTCCTTTCTTCTTGGATTTCTGGCCCACTTCGGGCCCGCGAATACGATGGATTTCAACTAGAACTCTATTTGTGAGTGATCTGAGAGAGTGGATTCGTCTAAGACTCTCCATTTCTTGACATCTCTAAAACTAGCGGTACAGAGAGTGATGTCGATGACTTCCTCCCCGACCGAGTTATGGAACATCGGGGTATTCCCCGTGTTAAGAATATCTAAATTAATAGTGATTGGGTATTCCAATAAACCATTACCTCTTGAGTTGATGTCCGCGCTGCCGCCAAAAAGTATGGTGGGGGTTAGCATCGCAACCCAGAAGAAGAAGTTAGACCCTCAGCTCCTGGGAGAGCTGGGGACACAGCCGCCACCTGAATTTGGCTGGCCGGGGAGACAGATTGGGAGAAAAGCGTCATGTTAGACTTGTTCGAGCCCAACCCCTATGCCCCACCACAACATCCCTTCCTCCTTCTTCCTTCAATATTGGTTTTGTTTTTGCATGTTATATTTTGATCCCACGAGCAGCTAGGGAAATAAAAGGTCTGCCCCTGCAGACCCCCGCTTGCAGTAGTAAGACTGATTACTCGGCGAAGTCGTCTGGTGTCCCCAAGAGCCCGTTAGGACACCTTCGTACGCCTAGGTGCCAAAGTACCACGGGCACGATCATTCTACACTCATGGCTTAGGCGGGTGTCCAAATTGAGTGAGACACACAATGAATATCCGTTCGTAGGCCACCATACCAACAGAGGGCTCTTTCTTGGTCACTGTGCGGGCCATACGTCATACCCGTCCCGATTGAAAAACTGGATATCAGTCCGGAAGGGACCTCGACCGAGGGATCCAGAAGGTCCGTGTCAGCTAGGCTCTTTTACCCTTCTACAATGCTACAATCATGCATACCAGGAGAGCCCGTTTATGGGGATCCTTTCATCCATATCCAAACACATGTAGGTCGAGGTCCGTTTGAACTCCTTGTCCCACACACTGAAGCCTTCCTACCAACTACAAGGTGTTACAGCCCCTAGGGAAGGTTTTTATTATAAGGTAGCTCAGAAAATGAATGTACATTTAAAAATGTTTGTCGAAAATTGAGCGCGAAGCGTAAGATTCACGATGAGATGTGTACCTCAAAACTTACAGAGTTTTAAGCAATTTTATCTTTAGCTATACGGCATTACTTAGAAAATTCAGAATATGAAGATGCATAAAAACACTTGGATCTAAAAGATATTATTTTGCTAAAGTTTCATTCAAGTATTCCGAGTAAAAATAATAAATATCCGAGCGTGAAGCGAAGAGTACTTCATTATCGAGCGCAAAGCACGAGATCTGGCAGACGCGCACCCTATGCGCGCTCAAACTTGCGAGTGACACGAGCCGCACCTATAGCGGTGTACGAGAATGTGTCCGCGCAGCGGGCAGATTTTTACTTTTTACTTATGAAAGTATGTAAGCGATGAGTGATTTTTGAGAATATACCATTTGTTTGGGCGATTTTCAACTCTTTTAATAGCAAATAACACAAATGTTTTCTACTACAATTTTGATGCTGGTTTTCACGTCCTTTTCATCGGTCGTAAACATTTTTTGAAAAACTAAATATTTGGCTTTCGAAAATTAAATTCAGAAATAAATTTGATTTTTTTCATACATAGTCGTTTTTTATCATTTTTTTTCAAACGGTAAAGGAAGCTGCGACGTTTTCCTTCAAGTAACTTGATATTAGACAGTAAAATCAAATTTTTCATTGACTAAAATAAGTTTTCAAGGCTATGGTATAACCACTAACGTTTGTGCGCGCGCGATGTTGTTATAAACAATTGATTATTTTCAGAGAAGACTTAAATTTTAATTTTCGATCTGACAAGGGAAGACCAGGCCACCGGCTCAGGCAGTAGCGCTTGAATAATTTAAAAATATTGTATGGTAGTATTTTTTCACCAACAGGAAGAAATTTGCGGGGTAGCGTTAGCAAAATTTATAAACACTTGTTTCTGGGCACCCTGCTGTATACATATAATCACTTTCAATTTTAGTTGAAAAAGTAATAAAATAAATAGAATTATATATTTCTAAATAACAAGGATCATTTTTAAATGCAGAAACCAGGAAGCCTTGCAAATTCAAAAATTATTAGGACTTTATTTTTTGACCGAAAATTTTCTACATTTCTAATAAAATTACCTATATGTAATGAGCTTTTCAATATCATTTGTTAAGTAAATTTCAAATTATTTATAGTTCACAATGATCATGCTCGCTTTACATAAATGGGTTTTATAAAGTTTATGGAACTAATTCAAGAGTAGCAGAACAGAGTTTTATATTATTTCCAAAACATTTCAGATACAATGTAGAATTGTTCAGATGTAATTATAAAAAATGTCCTTGAGTTCCATGAATTCCTTGAATTCCATGAAATCCTTAAATTCCATGTATTCCATGAATTCCTTGAATCCCATAAAATACTTGAATTCCACGAATTCCATGAATTCCTTGAATTTCATGAATTCCTTGAATTTCATGAATACTTGCACTTAGCCCGCTACATTGCTGGAGCGTGACGTGACGTTACGCAGGACCGCTGCGCGACGATTCTTGTAGATTCATTCCTCGTGCGAAAATACGTTCCGTGTCCTAAGAAGTTTCACTTTAAAAAGTTCCATAGTTTTTAAAGTGAGCTTGGAATGAAAAGTTCAATAATTATTGTGTAATATATAGATAAAAAGTCTTTTAAAGATTCGTATAGATTAATTTTGAGATACAATAGTTATTTGTGATACGAGTGCGCAAAATAGGCGAATGATGCAATCACACGAGTCAGCGATCACCTATGCGCACGTGTATAACACGCTATTTTTTGCAACGCCCGTTCAAAAAAGTTGTGTTAGAAGGAGTTAAAGAAAAATAATTATCTTAAAAGAGAAGATTTTTAAACTTTGTAAGCAAATTGTTTTGAAAAATATGTCTTGAGAAAAATATCTGAAATACAAATTTTAGAAGAAAAATGTTTGAAAAAAAATATTTGTGAAAAAAATTTTTGGAAAAACAATTTGGTAGAAAAAAATGTTTGAAAAAAAATTGGGTGAAAAAAAATTGTTGAACAAAAAATGTGGTAAAAAAAAATTGAAAAAAAAAAATTTGGTGAAAAAAAATATGCTGCCCAAAAAAAATTTTGGAAAAAGAATGTTGACGCTTATGCCGTCTTGTACGACGGACGGAAACGGCTACAAAACCCTGAAAACAAAACTTTAATCATTAAAAGGTTTGTTCAAGTGAATTCTACATTTATTTCAAGAAATACCAACACCAGTGTTTAAAGTTACCTATGCTAAGTGTCTAAAGTACATCATCTCGAAAGTGCGCATGCGCAGCTTTTTCAACAGTGCCTAAAGTAAGCCATCTTCAAACTGCGCATGTGTGCAAATTGTTTCGCACACAGTGAGCTCTAATAAGGTGCTTTAAGCACCACTTAGAAGCATGAAAACGTCAACTTTTGAGGTGGGTGTTGCAAAAAGTGTTTTGTAGAGCACTGCGTTATGTAGATGAACTGTAGAATGGAGTTTCGTGAAATTCGGAGCAAATCGGAGAATGCTTCATGCGCAAATGTGTATGCTTTATCTGTATGTGAATGCCGAGAGCTATAGGGGTGGTTGCGTTGTTAGAATAAAAATTATTAAATCGTTTTGATCGCAAAAGTATTTTTTTTTCCATTCTGCAACAGATTTGAAGAGTGATTATCGTTCTGGAAGAAAATTTGAAATATATTTATTCTCTACTATCCTACCGAACTTATATCCTACCGCTTTGTTTCATACAAGGCAGACTGCCAATTGTAAATTTTAGTGTCGGGTTATAAATTTTTTAATGTAAGCTTGTATTCTGAATATTAATTTGCAAAAGCAGTTTCGCTTTTCACCGTTTTCGAGAAAATCAACTTTCAAATATTAGCCACACGTATATACAGTTTGGCGAAAACCATTCACGTCATCCACTATCTCAGAAAGTAGCGCTTCGTCTTCATAACTGGGTGGTTGCGTGTTCGATTCTCGCTGCCTGCGCTTTTCTTTCATTTATTAGAATGTATATAAATATAATTTTAATTATAACCTTCAAAAACTCTGCAAATAATAATTTTTCTAATTCCGTTTTTTTACAGAAAAACTGCCTTTTCACAACTTTATTATTTTGTTTTGCAACAAATTTGTTTTATATAAATTTTAGTAATTTTTTTATCATGTTTGCTAATCATATCTGAAATTATAAGTATAAATGAAAATTTTAATCGAAAAATGTTATGCTTATTTAGAATTTTCAAACAGAGTAGTGGCTCAATGAAGAAATATTTTCTGCCTGGAATAGAATGATATTTATTTCAAGCTTTTCTTTCACGCAAAGAAGTGAAAATAAAACACAGTAATTAACATGAAATTCAATTTTATACAATTTATTCACATTCTACTTTTACACTTAAATACAATTTCCAATCAATCAGAAGTATTATCCAGAAGTTTCGCACGAGCCAGAGCATTACAAAATTATTATTTCCGTCATTCTTGAAGATTGATGCTACCGGGCGATTGGAATTGTTTATCGCTAAACTGTATATGGCATATAGCGAATATTTAACAGTCGATTTTCTCGAATCTGGCAAAAAAGCGCATATTACTGCCTTCAAAAAATAATTCATTGAAAAAATTATTGACTGAAAACCCAACAATTTATTTAATCTTACCCGAGTTTCCTCATTGTTTCGAAATCAACAAGAAAAAAATATGAAAAAGCTGAAAAGTGAAACATTGGGGACCGTTTTTCTCAAAATAATTTTGTTCCAAAAAATATGCTAGGTACAAAGCAAATTTTTTAAATTTGCCTATTGATGAAGTGTGCAAAACTGAAAAGTTAATTATTAGTAGAGGCACACATACTAATCCCCTGACTTTGTAATAGATTTTTACACGAACGTCTAAGCGTTCGATAGCTCAGTTGGTTAGAACGTGCGGCGCTGCGTAGGCTAGATTTATGGTTATGTAGTTTTTAGGTACGTAGGTAGGGTTCGAATCTTCAGCGATTAACTAAGATTATGATTATGATGTTGTTGTCTAATAATATTAATATCAAAAATAATTTTTTTTACGTTGTTGAAATACTCCAACAGATTTTCCATCCTCTTTAATTTACATTTTCCGAAACTCTAATATAGACTTTATAACCTGCATGTCAATACATGTTATATCGCCTCGATTTTTAAATATTATTGAGACTTTCTATACTTCTAGTTAAAAAAGTTAATTACATAGTATAACCAGACCTTATTAACTTCCACTAAACTATCTTCCATATCCGCTACCCTTCTATTAGTTCCGTAAATTTGATGAAAATTATTTCTTCCCTGCATTTTGTTTGCTCCTATTTACAATTAAGTAAATCGCCCTGGCTGACAATAAAAAAGTGAAATGTATTTGCCTATGTAAAAACGCAGATTACGATTAGCGTCAATTGTTGACGTTATTCGATATTGTTGTCAAGAATAACGTAAAAACATCTGTTATGTATAGTTGTTGCGTCATTATTGACATAAGCGAATAATGTCCGTATTGCTGCAAATCGTGAGTTACATTTTAATTAACGCAGATGGCGATTTACGCTTTTATTGGCAGCCTTGATGATTTACTGCTTTTTAAATAAGAGCAGTCGATTAATAAAATCTATCAAAATATACTGATTGTTAGTTGTAATCAATTAACCAAGAGATACTGAGTTTTAGTTGAGAAATAATAGTTCAGGCAACTGTTGTTTATTTAACAATTCATTAAAATTTTTGTAGTTTCACTTTGGATGTAAAAGGACTACGTTTCTTATTCAATTCTAATGATCAAGATCCGATTTTATTCCTTGAAAGATTCTTTACAACTCTGTTTAGTTAATTTTCAATTTTCGTTATAATTTAAATTATCCAAAAGAAAAACTTCGTATAGAAAAATAAAAACTGTAGGATATCTGAATAGCGTTTGAAAAAAATTTCAATGTACGCGTTCTCCTTCTAAATTCGCACCAAATGAAAATGGGTCTATTTTCATCAAATATTGTTATTTACATTTATAAATAAACATTTCAATTTTTAAATTCTGTACAAAGTTAGGTGCAATATAGACCAAAAAAATTGCAAACATAAAAGTCTCATTTTTGTTATACGTATACTCAACTAAAGTATGAAAGCACACCAGTTTAATATTTCACGCCAAACGTTACCTTGAAGTGACAACCATGGATGGATCGTGATGAAAAATATGAAGCTAAAAATAAAATGTTGAAACAAAATGGAAATTTCGCTTTTTTCTAAAGTTAAAATGAAAATTATTCCTCTTATTTCTGCTACAATTTATAATCAGATCAAATAATTTTCGAGGGATACTTTTGTTTTTAGCCGAAATGTGGCGTTTGAAGATTTTTCTATGTATTATAATTATCAAGAAATATTTGTCATTCACGTAGTTTTTGTATGTATAACTTAGTTACGCATTCAAACTTTTAAATTCTTTATTGCACATTTATCATCAAGATACTTGAACTTAGCATGAATTTGCACTGATCAACTAGGAGAGCGCAATAAATCGTTATAGTGCAATTAGAAATTTTCTTGGAAGACTACTTGTAAACAGTTTCATCATCGCTATACTTTAATTATTTTGAACAAAAATTTGCCAATGCAATTACTTAAAACTTTTGCAACAGGTAAAAAAATCATTAATTTTTTCACAAACTTTAATCAGAGACTTTTTGCTTGCTCTTGAGATATACTATAGAACTCTGTTAAAAATAAAAATAAACGATTTACGCATGTTAAGGTTTCTTAAGTTTGTATGTCACACATAAAATCCTTTCAATGATCAGGGGAGAGTCGGGTGGTGGTGATAACTTAGACTTTTTCGTTAAGAACTTGGTTAATAGTGACCAAAACATTAATATTGAAGCTTACTTGTAACCTCAGTACTTCTGAAAACAACAAACAAATAGATTGTATAATGAATAAACTTGTCGTGGAAGAAAACTAAGCGATGTTCAAAGAAGCCCAAAACAAGTTGTTAAAAAATATCTTTATTAAAGTGAAACTTCTTATGGCGCACCGCGAGAAAAAATACCTTCAGATGGAGAGAGAAATGGATCTCGAGCTTGGTGGTCGCGTAGACAGTGGACACGTTTGGATGTAATGACACATTCGGCAATCTCCGAAATAAGACAGGCAAATAATGAGTGAAACAATTTTCAAGATTAACTGTAAATCAATTATAAACGACATTCTCATTAAAAAAAAAAACAATGTTCATTCTGCCTCATCACTTTTAGAATTCTAAATTTCACTTGGTAAAATCGGTAATAAATATGTATGTTCTCTAAGTCGCCATGTTAATTTGAGAGTTTAATTTTTCATCATCCCGAATTCGACACAGAAGATTCACATCCCCCGCCTGGTCCAAGCAGGCGGCAAGTTTTTTTGTATAAGTAAAGTCACAATAACTATGAAAATACGTAAAATTAATAAATAGATATATAATAAATAGATATAATAAATTAATATTACAGATCACATAATCCAAAATATAATCCATGTACCCAAACAAAAACTAGTCTAAAAATGTACGAGGCTTTGAAAATATTGCACGACACGACATTTGTTTTCCAAATTTACTGAGATAGATTCTTATTTTTTATAGATGAAATCTCGAAAAATCTTTAAAGAATAGATTTTCTTTTAGGCCATTTATTAGCTGCTCGATTTTCTCTTTATAAATAATTACATATTTGATATTGAGTTTGTTTTTGAAAATAATAAATACTTTACTGATAGATTTGAGGTATACTTACTCGTTACATATTCCTGAGCTAGAATTGACTTTATAAACTTTGACTTTAGCAGAAATATTTTTGAATTCTCGCAGATCAACCATTTTTATCACATTCTAAAAATTGATAACGACATAGACCGAGCAATTCCCCTCTTTATATCTAAAATCAATGAAATTCTTCTCGTAACTAAAATAATGCTTCAAATTGTAGTATGACTTGACCCCATGAATGCATGATTAACTTTTACCTGGAGAATGGAAGTACATAGTTATCCAGTAATCGCGTGCTCAAGATTCCGCTTTGGATAACTGGAACACTTTTTAGCGAGCCTACGGTTTTATAATATTGTTTAAAATATACAACAAAGGCACCAAATGTTAAACTTTTTAAATCGCACAAATTTTTTAATAGATGAAAATGTATAAGAATTAATTGTTCTAGAAAAGGCACAATAATTCTTTAGCATACAAAATTCAAAATTAATTCTCTATATATCAAAATTGAGTCTTAAATTCTGAAAAATTTTGTTTTATAAGAGATTAATTCAATTTGAATCCATTCTTTTATTCCAATTTTGTCACCATTACAAAAAAAAAATAAATAAAACTAAAGGTTAACAACCACCCCGGCGTCCCACTGGGAGCAACGGCCATAAAAAAAATGACATCGGCTCCCAGTAGGACCGCGGTAAATTCAACTTATGGCCACGTCTCACAACCGTCAGATGGGTTGTCACAGAACACGACGAAATGACAACGACAGGCTGGCGAAACCCTCGTGTGTTTTGACGACACGAAGCGACCCAAGGATGACAGCTTTCTGTATCCATCTCGCAAGTGCCTTGGCATATTTTTGGCACGCGGGTAGTACCTTATTTTTTAGTGCTCTAAAACATACTTCAGAACGAATCAAATCGGAGGCGGACACTTGGGTAACCTTCCTTCTAAGTAGCGAAACACAAAAAAACAGCAACGTAGATTTTTACCTTGGTTCGATTTCGAAATTTCTTTTCCTTCACATAAAAAGGACCACAATAATCTACTCCTGAGTCTAGAGAGGCTCTTTTGAATATTTTCCGATTGTTCGTAAGATCACCCATCAAGTAAGTAGGAGCTTGCGGTTTTGCGCGGCGACAAATTATGCATTTTCTGATTACGTTTTTGACTGTGTTTTCCCCCTTTATAATCCAATAAGGATCTCGAGTGGCATTATGCGTCGCCTGAGAGCCAGCATGCATTAATTTTAATTGTTGATCGCGAATCATAAGCCTTGTAATATTATGATTCTGAGGCAAAAGAGTCGGATGGTTTTGTGAATAATTAGGACCCGATTGTTTTAATCTGCCTTCAACTCTGAGATTACCTTCCGAATCTAGGAAAGGGCTGGGCGGAGCCAATCTACCATCGATTAGTTCCTTTGATTCTAGCATTTTTATTTCGTTCGGAAATATTTCGTTTTGTAATAATTTTAATAAGCAATCAGTCGCGGTTAAATTGACTGCTAAACTGACAACAGGTTTCTTTCGTTCAGGTACTCCGATAGGTTCCAAGTCTGATAAAGGCTAATTCTTTTGATCCAATGCAGCGCTATGGTGGAATTGGACCAGAGGATAGTTTTTTCGATATTTAGCCTTCGTAAGGCATGATGGACGGTTGCACGTAGTTTTGATAACAAGAGAGCCGAACAGAGCTCTAGTGGCGGTAACAATACAATTTTAAAGGCGCGACTCTAGATTTCGAACGAACTAATCGAGTGGCCACTATTTTTCCTCTAATTTCAATTTTTTGTAAAATGAATCATTGTTTTCTGTGCTCTAACCAGTTCGTGGCTACTTCGAGTGGGGCAGCCTTGTTCCAGCATGTATTTAGTTACGACAAGGATTGCTTAATGATTTTTGGCGGGAAGATAAGAGGGCCCAGCAATCCTAGCGGGTCTAACAATTGAGCGATTTCAGATAAGATAGTTCTTTTTGCCTGGGATTCCAATAAACACCGCGTTTTTTTGTCGTATCTCCTAAATTCGAATAAACGTAAGATTCGTCAGATTCTTCTGATAAAGAAGTGATGAGATCGGGTTCATTGGATGAATATTAGCCTCATCGTTAGCCAATTGCATAAGCGATCGCGTTGCTAAAAAAGACGCATAGGACATGCCATAAGTGAGAGTTTTTAACTTGAAGATTTTTAGGGGTTGACTAAGATCTTCTCGCCATAAAATTTTTTGAAAGTTTTGATCGGCATGTTAACACTTTTTCGAGAGCAACACTTTTTTCGGTTATATTAGTGTTTAGTGTGAAAAACTATGCAAATTCAGTGGGAGAAAGATGATTTTTTAAACAAATTGTAGATGATTGAATAAGCAATAAGAAAGAAGCTCTTTATCTCTAAAGCAGTAAGATATATGAGTTTAAACGAAATCGAAGAGTTTCTAGGGCTAGATAGCCCTATAAAGAACAGATGGTATATTTTCTCAATATGAATTATTTTTAATCGATAATCGAAGAGTTTCTGATTAGTTTTTTAATATTTTTTAATTATGTAAACAGTTCTTGTTTTTGGAAAATATTTAGTAATTATTTCAAAAAATGATTAAAACAAATGAAAATTGTTCTAAGTATCGCTCCGTTACATTCGGTCAACATTTGAATATCGGGCTGGTAACGTTACCGCTATAGTGACATGTGAAGTCTGTAATGGATCTATAGCGAGAGGGGCGATGGATTCTCTAGGTTGTGGAAGGTGTAGCGCATTGTCGCATATGACTTGTCTGAATTTAGCGACAAAAAATATGGAAAGTATTAATAAAAAACTGAAGGATTGGAACTGCACTGATTGCTCGAAATCCCTTGGTAAGGAAAGTACCCGTCATCGTGGTTCTCTATCCTCTGTTACGTTCGAGGGGAACGGAAGTAATCCAGGGATGTCTTCTATCACGCTGGGGCCGGTAGTCGAAGTATTAATCTCCAACGCGATTTCGAAGGGACAGGAGTCCGTTCTTCAAAAAATCACTTACTTGTTGGAGGATTTTGCGGCTAAACAAATGGCTTTCAATAATGCATTCGAGGTAGCCGTCAAAGGAAAAGAAGCCGATGTTGTTCAAAATACTTCCCGCATCGTGGTATTAGAGGAGACCACGTCCTCGAGTGTGACGGACATTATGAAGCTTCAAGCGGATCCGAATCTATTTTAGACGAGAACAAGATTTTGAAGACTCAAGTTTCTAGTTTAATGAGTAGATGCAATTACTTGGAACAAAATGCGCTCCCTTCAACACTCGAGGTTCACGGTTTACCTCCAACAGTCGGAGGGTTTGTCCTTACTTTCTGCCAGATTGCTGCAGTTTTGGAGGTGCCTCTCACAAGAGATGACATTTCATTTTTTGCCGTTTGAGAGTCTTACTACTACTCTACAACTTAGAAGATGTGACAAATTATAGTACAATTGGACGACTGGGGGCAAGATTTTTTGCCGTAAAGCGGATGGTTCGCCCACAATTTTGTTGGCCAACATGAACGACCTTGATGACCTCCGTTAATACGTCTTCAACATTGCACTGCATCATGTGACCCTCGCAGTTGATCAGCTACTTGTTTCGTATACTTTTTCGGCGATTTTTTTGTATTTTTTTTCTCTTCAATTTTACAAGTGTAGGCGTGGAGCTATTCACTGAGTGAAAATGAGTGAAGCGTCATTCCTAACTCAGAACTGGTACTCCGAAGTCAAGAGAAATTTCTTACAATCCGGACAGACGATCACAAATGCTAGGAAATCTTAGGAAGTCTTGCAAACTCACAGAGAATCACTCTTCCTGATTTTCTTGTATTCTCTAAATTTATCCGTATTCTCTTTTATCCTCTCCAGTTCTTTCAGATTCTCGCCAACTCTCACTCAGGAGTTGTTGCACTCATTTTCACTCAGTGAATAGCCCCTCGTGTGTAAGTTAGAACGTTGAGGTTTGTTTTTTTCGAACCTTTAAGCCTTATTATTTATGATTGATTGTTATTTTTGTACATGGATTTGTTACTAATTTAGTTCACAACAAGTCGCAATTTTTTGTAGCTCTTTTCTTCCTTTTTCTACATTTCATTTTATGTAATTTATTAGTGCAATCTGTAAAAACTTCCAAATTAAATCTCTAAGGACATTTATCTCTCTCTATATGTTATTTTTTCAAAGTAGAAGCAATTTTTAGTCTTATCATCCCCTATTTATTAGAATTGTTAGTATGAAGGTTGCACTGAATTGAGTACTGGAAACTATTTTCTTTATGAATAATCTGTACATTCTATGCGGGTAGGGTATTTTTGAATCTTGATACGTTTATTCTTGTTATGCAACTAATTTTATTCTCAGTTTATTATGGATTCTTCAAACATTTTCCATGTGAATGCCCAGTATTTCTCGGGTCACATTCATGAGTTCCGACATTTTTTTAGCTATTGTGCGTACCATATTACAGCAGTCTCAGAGACATGGCTAACCTCGAATCACCCATCAAGTGTAGTCGCACTTGACAATTACGTGCTCTTCCGTAGAGACAGAGATGAACGGAGAGGAGTTGATGTTTGCCTGTATATGCATGACAGCCTTAGAAGGCTCTTATTGGGAGCCAGCTCGGCCTTTAGTTATCCTACTGCTGAATTTCTTGTTATTGAGAACACAGGATCCAGGGACTGCGTTTTGCTTGGGGTCACTCATAAAACTCCAAATGCCTATTTTGGCACGGAACTCCAATCAGAGATTTTTACCCATGTACCTAACTTTAATAATATTATTCTCACAAGGGATTTTAATACTCATTTGAATTCCACTTGTAATCATACTAAATATTTGACAGCTTAGTGATGGTAGATGATCTGAATAAGCTGAATTCTTTAGCCAACATCCTATTCCATTTCTATCTAATCACGATCTTATCAATATTAAATTCAAATATATCTGTACCCAATCCACAAACCGTCATCAAACCCAAATAAGAACTCTTGGATATGTAGATGAGTGTAAGTTTCAGGAACACTCAGTGACCTATAATTGTGGAAAAATACTGAGAACTGAAGACCTTAATAGTGTATTAAATCTTGTATGCTCTTACCTAATGTTTTTACTGGATCAGTTTGCGCCTTTGCATATTACGCATAAACATAAGGATTGAGCTCCTTGGATCACAGTTGAAATCAAAAACCTTATGAAGAAACGTAATAATAAGCGTCGCCTGACAAAGTGAACTAAAAATTTACTGATATAAGCACTGTTTCGTCAGCTAAGGAACTTACTTCAAACCAAATCAGGGATTCGTACAATCAATAACAATGCTATAAAGATCAAGAATAAAAATGAAAATATCTGGCACTTACTTAGACACTTATATCTAATTTCACCTAAGAATGAAGCATCAGCTCATACTGTCCCATGTAATGATTTATTAAAAGCATTCGCAAATCAACCATCCTTTAACTCCTCCAACTCTGGTATGCCCCTTACAGCAGTTCAGGTAAGCTCGACTTTTCGAGATAATGATTTTCTTTTAGACATAACACCGGAAGTTCCCTTTGAGGAAGTCTTCGAAATAAAAACTAACAATTTAGGAACTGATGGTTTATCTATAAAGATAATTTAACTAGCGCTTCCTGTACTTTTCCCCATACTCCTTCATATCAATAATTCTTCGCTTTAAGTGGAATTTTTCCCTGATCTATGGAAAAAAGCGCTGACTCGCTCTATTCCTAAGGGTTCTAGACCCTATTCTCCTAATGGTTTCCGGCCGAGTTCGATACTTTGTGCTATATCCAAGCCGTTACAACCCATTGTGCATTCGCAACTCAGGAGTTACCTAGATGCAAATATGCTACTCGATCCGCTACAACCGGGCTTTCGGGCTACGCACAGTACATTAACAGCCTCCCTGAAAGTTACTTCAGACTTCAAAATCGTCATCGAAAAGAAGGAAATAACAATAGTTGTTTTATTTAATATCTCTGAAGCTCTCGATACTGTTGATCACAAGTTTCTTTTCAATAAACTTCGTACCTTTAATTTATTCAGTGATGCAATTGCGTGGTTCGAATCCTACATAGAAAATCGTTTTCAACAAGTGCTTAATGATAAGGGTGAACGGTCCAATTGGGTTGGGGTCAAGAGTGGAGTCCCCCAGGGCTCCACTCTTGCCCCCCTCCTTTTCGGTCTATACACTTCTGACCTTGGTAGTGATCTTGAGCATTGTAAGTTACATAAATACGCAGACGATTTTAAACTATATGTCTCCGGTCCTATCTCTTCCATTAATAAATTGATTGCAAGGGCGCAGAAGGATATTTATATAGTGAATCAATGGGCACTAACCAATAGGTTAACACTGAACCCTACAAAAACTAAAGCAATTACTATTGGACAGTCCTCTTTCCCATCCACTGATACATTAGCGTTCTTCCCTCAGCTCTAGGTTGATGGCCTTGACATTGCCTTTCTTGATTTGGTGAGGAATTTAGGGTACATCCTGAACCTGGCCCTCTATTTGAAAGAGCAAATTCTTGAAATCTAGAGAAATACATTTAGAGTACTCCAACAGCTTAAAAATACCGAAGAATTCTTGTCAACGTAAACTAGGATTCTACTTGTTAACAGTCTTATCCTCCACTTTCTTCGTTAAGGGTGTATTATGTACCATGATATCACAGATGAGATGAATTCTAAACTCGAGCGAGCACTTAATGCTAATAAAAGACAATTTGTTATGGGCAATCTAATTTACCATCTTTTTTATAAAAAAACTCTCAATTTCTCCTAGATTTCTTTGAAAATAGAAATGTGACTTTACCTGCTCAGTTTAGGCTTCGTGTAAGAAAAACGGTCCTTACAGTTGCACGTCACAAATCTTGTAATTTTCAAAGATCCTTTATGGTAAGGGAAGCGCATCTTTGGAATAAGGTACCTGAATCAATGAGGAATGCATCTTTGCCTTATCACTTTAAAAAGCTAGTCTTTAACTTTTTAGTTTGCACTGATAATTCCACTCTAAAAACTTTGCACTGGTAAATTGTGGGTTCTTAATTTGTATAACTTTTAATGACATTTTGCGCCTTAAAATTATAACAAGTTAATTTTTTCAATTTGATCCGTAGTTTATATCAGTTATCTAACAATTAAATCTTAAGATCTCTAATGATTTCCGTTATTCCGGCCAAATCTGTTAAACAAGAAGTACTGCATTTGACATTTATCAACTTTGTATCATTTATCTCAGAAGATAATAACTTTTAACAATTAAAAGGGGTGAACAAATTGTTATAAGCAAATATTGCAGATTTTTCAGTAAAAAAAAGTACATAGACTCTGTTCTCTAGGCATTATTATTATACCATTAAGCCATTTCCCTTTCAGGGTGTGCTTGACTGCTTCGGGGAGGATGAGAGTAATGTGGGTGGGGGCATAGATTTTTAGATTGATCTAGAATTCCAGTGTTATTGATTTAAATAACACGTTATTTCCGCAACACCGCTCCGACCCAGGTTGCTGATCAATCTCTCTAGCGATTACCCCGAGTGAAGAGCCTCATACAGTCATCATGTAGGGCTTTCCACTGGGGCTCATTAGCATCCAAGGTCATTGTTTGAGGAGTCATTCACTCCACTGGCGCTCTTTCCATAAACTATTTGTCGCCACACTCTTCTCTCCTGGCATACCTCTCTAGCTTCCTTCACGTCCATGCATTTTTTATGCAAGCTATCGTATTTCTATGCCTTCTTATGTCTCTTGGAATTAGGGTCTCATATACACATTGTAACCATTCTTTTCCTGGTCTTCCTCTGGCCACATTGCCATTTACTTTACTACAATACACTTGTTTCGTTAGTCGCTCACCTTTCATTCTCCACATGCCCAAACAATCTTAACCGATTTCTTTCACACATGTCAACTAGTGGCTCCTCTACACCACATTCTTTTACGCTTATCTCATTACTCACTTTGTCCATTAGTGTTTTGCCGCATATCGTCTCGCTACAGTATAGCACAGTCGGTATAAATATAGAATTATGTATTGCCCTTTGAGCTTTATTTGATATGTTTTTACTTCTCATAATGGGCGCTGCTCCACCGATAACCTTCTTCCCCTCGTTTATAAGCCTATCTAATTCCTCATCTATCTATCCGTCACTTGTCAATAGGCTACCAAGATATTATACTTATCAAGTTATTCCATTCTCTCACCATTTAGGACAATGCTGCATATTGTTTTCTCACCTTTTGCTTCAAACACCATAATTGTTGTTTTATTTACGTTAATATTGAGGACCATACTCTTCACGCTGGTATTTAGTTTGATTAACATTCTTTGCAAGTCTTCGATTGACTCTTCTATTACAGCCTTATCATCTACAAAAGCTAACCCACGTATCCTCACTGTCTCGAGATCCACACCTTCTTCGTGAAAGATGGCCATTCTTCGACACTTGTCCATAAATATGATAAATAGCCGTGAGGATATAACGCATCCCCATATAATGCCTTGCATAGTATCCAAGCAGTCACTCAGCTCCCCATTAACTACCAGCATATATTGTTTCTATTGCTTGTAGGAGCCATCCATTGACTTCGTACTCTTTCAGGACTTCCCAAAGTTTCCTTCTATCCACCTTGTCAAATGCTTTTTTTAGGTCAACAAGTACATAGAAAACTTTTTTCCTTACTCTCAAACTCTTTTCTGTGATCTTTCTTAAGCTAAATATTTGATCCGTACATGATCTTCCTGGCATAGATTCATTTTGGGCTTTCCATATATTTTCTTCTGTTATTTTCATTACCCTGCAAATAAGTATTTTTGAATATATTTTACTCATCGTACTTAATAAGCTGATACCTTTGTAACTATTGCAGTTACTTTTATCTCTCTATCATTTGTATATTCGTACCATAGTCGCTTTTTCCAGGTACTCGCCAGCAGCCTTACCATTTTTTAAGTTCTTAATTATATCGCTAACCTCAGTGACACGTACTTTCTCAATTGAGTTTTCTAACGCACCGGTTTCTATATCGCAGTTGTGGTGCCCTATAACCTGCTATTTGTCATGCTGACAAACTCTGTACTTTAATTTCCCTTCATCCGTTTTTGAAACAGTTTCTTGCACCCTTCGAAGTAGTTTACATTTTCTTCTGTTTTGACTTTATCTTTACTTTCTTTGGCTAGTAGTTCAACTTTCCTCTTTTTGTCTCTGTAATCATTTTCAAGCTTATTTCTCTCATCATCGATAAGACTTGTGATGATCAACTCTCTTGAATACGCTTGTTTCTTTTCGTGAACGGCTGCGCGGATTTCATCATTGCATCACGCATCACCAGACATTCTTCCTATAACAGCAGTACCACAAATTTCGGTCGCAGTTTTAACAATGATATCCCGAAACATAGTCCATGCGCCCTTTATACCTTTATTGCTTATGAGCGCCTCCCAAGTTGCCCTATCTGTGCTTTCGTTTATCTTATTCTAAAAATCAATTTGCACTTCCAGTTTCTGCAGGTTCTTAATTTGGATTCACGTTTGTTTCGTTTTTTTTTTATCATTCTTCTCCATCCCTGACCTAATTTTATTTTAGAGACTTCAGTATTGCATTCAGAACCCCTCATGGTTCTTGAATCTTTACTAGTTTTCTTAGACTTTCATCCGCAATATCGAAGTCAACTATTCTGTGGCTATTTCCTTTACACCAGGTGTACATGTGGATTATTTTATGCCTAAGCAATGTATTTTTAATCAATAAGCCCTTTTCTCAGCATGAGGTAACTAATCTTTTCCCGTTATCATTTTTCCTTGGATCCCCAAAATTTCCAAGTACTCATTCAGTCTCTTGACGCTGGACGCCGCGCCGACCGAGACGTTTATGTCGAGAATATGAAGTTCCAGTATATGCGGCACTTCTCATTTTCGGCAATTGACTCTATTTCCTTAGGAACGTATAGCGGAGCTGATATTAGGGCTAATGCCGTAAGAGTGACAGAGATGGTAATAAAGCACTCTTATTGCCGCATTGTGCCTTTGGATGTATGTCGGTCCTGCATGAGTTGGACAACTAGTTAGTATATGTCCTAGATGCGGGTGATCCATTACACACTTTGCAGCTATCATCGGGAATGCCTTGGCTGACCATTTCCAGAACAGGGTCTAGTTTATTTGCGACTATATGTGCATATATGTGCATATATGTGCGTATATTCTTTTGGAAAATGCTTTAGAAGGTAGAGCAAAGATTTGGGTTGAAGCAGGACGCGTAGATTATGAAAATTATGAAGCTTTTAGAACTGTATTTTTAGCAATGCCTATTTTCCTATATTTCCCTATATTTCCATTTCCGAAATGCTATTTCTGAGAAAAAAAAACTTGAAGCAAGAAGCGTTAAATATAAATGTAATGATAGATTTATTGGCTTCACGATGATTCATTATAATAAATGTAAAATTTAAAGCTTTTTCGGCTTTCAATCGTGTGCAAAACTACGAATATTGCCGACGCTTCGTGAACATTGTAGTTCACTTCTTCAGGGCTGACCTGAAACTGAAGTTTCAAGTTATGTTTTTCTTATATATATTCTTTGCGATGCCTGTGACTAGCCAGAGCGCCCCATGGTGGGGGCTGGTCGAACTTGATTGACCAATCAAGTAATCAACATAGAGAAGCAGTCGAAATTTTGAAACACCCTAATAACATCAATAGGGATAATGGATATAATAGCAATCCGATTTGGCTTTCCGGCCTCCCGGGTTTCTTAAAAAAAGACTTAATTGGCCAATCAAGTTCGACCAGTTCCCAGCATGGGGCGCTCTGGAAAACCACAGGCATCATAGAGAATATACTCGTATATATAAGAACAATATAACCTGAAACATCAGTTTCAGATCAGCCCTGAACAAGCGAACTGCAATTTTCACTAAACGTCGGCAAGATTCGAAGTTTTGAACACGATGGAACCCCGAAAAAGCTTAAAATTTCACATTTATTATAATAAACGTAATAGCTAACTTTTCGTAAGAATTATTTTTGTAACCAGACATTAAACGTCTTCTCAAATAGATCGTGAAATTGTCCACCAAACTGGTTAGATTTTTCAATTTTCAACCGAAAGCACGAACTAACTGTTTAATCGTAATTTAATTTATGGTATCAAAAGTGTACAACTCCCCCTCCCCCCTTGTTCACCGATAAGCAAAACAGTTTAATTTTCAATGATATCGTCAAAATTTCCCAAAGTTGAATATCTGGAATTTCATTATTTCATCAAAAAATATAATATTAATTGATATAATGTACCCA
Organism: Andricus grossulariae; assembly: GCA_011634705.1. Classification (NCBI taxonomy): domain Eukaryota; kingdom Metazoa; phylum Arthropoda; class Insecta; order Hymenoptera; family Cynipidae; genus Andricus; species Andricus grossulariae. The sequence goes on from JAABKJ010007545.1 coordinate 224,532,373, forward strand.
GATATGAAGAGGTTTTTGCATTTCCTGCGTTTCCAAGTCACACTCATAGTTTACTATATTTCAGTCTAGAAATGCTTATTTCTTATCCGAGATAAGTGAGCGCCTTATTTCAGATAGTTTGTATACTTAAATTCAGTTGCTTGCCTAATTCAAGTAAAATCTCAAATTTTAGTAGAATGAGCCCTCATTATTTTTCTTCACAGCGAAATAAACCAATTATAATACATATAATTAGATGTGGATTATTAACTTTAGGATAGTGAAAATATGCATACGCATATATATATAGACTTATAAGTGAATTCATTCATGCGACACTCTTGCAACTCTATATATTAGGGACTTAAATGTTACCAATCTGTGATTTCGAGGGTTGCTAAATTCTTAGTTCTGTTTTCTTTTTACGGAGTTTGGAATGTAAAGATTGATCTTTGTCAATAAAATGCAAGAGGTGAGGAAGGCAATGCAGAGCGTTATTACTTAAAAGGCTATGCAGCAAGTTTCCCATAAAAAATTGTAATCTTTTGGCGACGTTAAGAAGTTCTGCTCTTTCTCTCTATTAAGCAATATATTCACTTTTGGGGATGTTATGCATGAATCCAATGCAAGCTTTAAGGGTACCTTAAAGCTTAGCTTCCAGCTCATCAGTAATATTCATCATTGCTGTCGAGCTGTTGAAGGAGTCTAAAAGTTTTCCTCGAAATATACGAAACTTGTTATTTTCTAGTAAGCGTGCGATTAACAATTTATACTAAATCTCACACAGATTTCAGAAAGTTGCAGGAAATCGTGGAAGAAATGCCTAAAAAATATAACCATCTGCAAAAAACTCCTGTAAACGTAACAAAGTGCTTTCCTCGGAAAATTGCATGTGATATATACTAAAACCTCTATGAATTTTGTGCATTTGCTTTGTTTGTAAAGTAAGCAAATACTTTTGATTTTTTTTAGGCCATGTCCAACTTTAGAAGAAACATATAAAGAAAAAAACGATTTCCGAGACATCTCTTATTAAATGGGCAAAAATCCGTTAATAAAAAAGTTAACCCGTATACAAAATGTGGCATAAATTGTACAAATTTGATTTCAAAAAATTACTTTCAAGTGCTTTTAAAATTTTATCGAACCGTGAAATGAACAGCCTGAAAGGAGCAATTACTTTCTGGAATGCCCGTATGAAACAGGCGGTCTGCTCTCTAGAAGGACGGACTTGAGATAGAAAAAAACGCATAGCCCAAACATATTCTGTTTAAGTAAATCAAAATATGATTTGCAGTCCTTATCCGGCTCTATTAAATCATAAAAAGCTCATACGAAAAGAAGCAATGAAATTTGAGATAAAAATGACCAAAAATGGATTTCAAGAGTGACCTGGAGAAAATCATGGATTCTTTAAACTATTTTTCTCGTGTCATAAGGCGCTAATTAATACTTGTTCGTGCTGTATGGTTTTCCTCAAAAATGAGAGTAAAAGAAACGTATACTAGACCAGACTAGACTACACTATTACATTACAAAACTCGTGGGACTTACGCCCTCATGTGCTTTAATTTTACATTTCACTTATTTCCAAACCGAATCGGGACTACAATCTTCTGCAAGGACATAAGTGAGGTAAAAGTAATTAGTTTAAGTCGATAGAACGAATTTCATAAACTTCGCACTTACGCCCGTATGCACTTTTACCCCTCACTTACTCTGCTCCAAATTATATCAGTCGACAAGGACGTATCAACAATCAATCTTTCACGTCCACTTTTAAAAAAGAATTTAAATAATTTCAGTTTTTACTCGTAGACTGTTTCCTTTCATACAAAACATACAACAGTTAGTTCTGCAATCGCCGCGCCGCCTTGCACGCTTTTGGACATTCCTAAATATTCACTTGAGAAATTAACAAAGTCAATACGAACATGCGATTGCGTACTTCACGTCGAAATTATTGCTCTATTTCTTGTTTCAGAGTTGAGCTCACAGTTTGACTGTTTACCTAATGGCGGCCCTATTCCTTACGTTCCTCGTTCCGGCCCTTCTAATTCTCCTCACAGCAGTCGTTCTCCTGCTAGGTCTGCTGCCCCTGCCGAGTCTAATATTCGTCCCAGGTCCAGGTCACCTTCTCACAAGCATAGGTCTTCGCCCATACTTGGATTTAACCCTGAAGATCTTGGATTCATTCGGCTAATTTCCCACACGAACCCACACCGCGTATTCAAAATTCGAAAATACAGTTTTCATGCCGATGCACCAATTCAAATGAGAGGAGCCCGTAATGAGGTTCTTCCTATGCCAACCGAAGAGCGGTATGTTTTGACAACATCCACTAATGACGCCGTGGCAATATTGGAGCGTAATAATACAATTCTTCGTGGAATATATACCAGAACTGGCTATTTCAAACGGGCGAAAATAAACATGAACAACGGCTCAGTTGTCGAACTGAACAAAGAGGAAATCGCGGAAATTCCCATCGGCCGCATCGGCCCAATCTCAAAAGGTTATGAAGTGGTACATGTAAACGACATGTAAACCAAAATCTGTCATACCATAATGAAATTTAAGAAAATGTGCAAGTTAAATTTCACATTGTTTGTAATCTGAAATCAAATAAAAATCCTACAAATAATTGGTAATTACAATAAAAAGTCAATGTATGATCGTTCTCAAGTTATACATTTTTCCACACTACAGTAGATATGAAAAAATGGCTCAGCATCTAATAGTGGCATAACTGTTTCACAATAGAGAAACATTTTCGTATTCAAATATAACAATAACAATATCACAAAAAGAATATCACGTAATGAGTTAATTAGATTAATTTTTAGACGATTTAAATTGCGTATAATATTCAAAGAAATAAAAATAATTTATTATAATATAAATGAAGTTTTGTTCCTTTAATACAATTAGGCAAATTACCTTGAGCATCGAGGACCTGCAGATAATGTTGAATATACATAATACAAGCATGAAGAACATGGGCCTCAAAATTAACGTAAATAAAACAAAGGTAATGGTGTTTAAAAGAAAAAGTGAGAAAACGATGTGCAACATTATCCTAAATGATGAGAGACTAGAGCAAGTTGACAAATACGTATATCTGGGTAGCCTATTCACTAGCGACGGAAAAATAGATGAGGAGTTAGATAGGCGCATAAATGAGGGTAAGAAGATGTCCGAGTTAAGAAGTGATTCGTCGTACGGTGGAGAGTCATTGTTGTAACGTCAGTCCCACCAAAACTTCTGTTAAAGGGTAGGGGGGAGGGGGACAAGGAAAGGAAACCGAGAGTCGCCATATTTGAAAATCCCTGATTTAAAGAAGCTACACAAAATTTGAGATATCATACCCATCATCGACGTTTTCTTTAGCAGGAATTTCACGACGGCTTCTAAAACGACTATCGTCAGAATCATTTCGCTTCCAGTCATCTTTCGGACCATCTGCTGTAGCAGTTCTTGCTGTTCGCCAAGAGGATCCAGTATCCGCTAAACAAAAAGAAAACCGTGTATAAATAAAAAATCTGACCAAATTATATTCTCATTTGATTATCTCTTAGTGAATAAAATCGTAGAATAAATTCGTTACATGGTCAATTGACCATCTTAGTACATATCTTTAATTTATTCCGGAAAACCAAAGTACACATATATCTAAAGCAGGGTGGTCGCTTTAATCGAGGAAAAAAATTCTCGATCATTTCCCAAATTTTCCCAGGTTCACACCATTTTTTTCACGGTAATTGAAATTTAAAGATTCAAGCTCTTGAAGCTAACAATTTTTTCATTTGAACTTTTGAAATTACACCTTAACAATTTTGTAATTCAAACCCTTAAAAATTTACACGTATATAATAGAAGTTTAAAAAAATTGCAATTTAACAATTTCAAATTAAATGCCGTTAGACTGCAAAATTCAGAATTTTCAACTTTTATAAATTGTACAGTTCAAATATTAAAAAAAAAAACATATATCACCCTGTCATTTTCAATGCTCTAAATTGACGAATGAATTAACAAATTGTTAAATTATCAAAATTATATCGCTTTAAGCCATTTTAAGTTACAAACACTAAAAACTGAAAGATTAAAAATTTTTAAACTGAATTTAAAAACCTCCAAAAACCTACATTTCATTAAAAATTTGTTGGAATCTTTTTAAACTTTAAATTATTTTTTTTATTTTTTCAAAACTTCTAAATATATATTTTAAAATGATCTGAATTGTTTCCAAAAACTATTACTAAATCCTGCAAAATTCAACTAATCTTAATAAATTTTGTTTATTCTATTGAAACTTTCAAAATGCTTAAAAAGCTTCTAAATGTTTTTTTGAAATCTTCATTTTGTTTAAATTTCTTAAAATCTTTTACAGCTTTCAATTATTTTTCAATCTTTTCAAAACTTTGAAATATCTCTTAAGCTTACTCGATTTTTTTCTGTGTTAATGAGGGTTCAATTGTTATTTATTCATTAAAATTTGTTTTTGTTTTGAAATCTTTTTAAATATTCAGCTCAATTAATTTTTCAAAATAAAAGGTCATTTTTAATTTTATCAGGAATCTTAAAAAAAATTGTATTATCCTTTTAACCCTTCCTCAAAAATCATCAAAAACTTTTAAAATTTTATTTAAAAATCTTTATATATTTACATTTTGTTAAAATTTTTAAAAGTCTTTTCAAATTTTAAATCATTTTTGAAATTTTTTCAAAACTTCTAAATATATCTGTTAAAATTATTCGAATTTTTCCTAAAACTATTTTAAATCCGACAAAATTAAAAAGATTGCCCGAAAGTCCTCAACATTATTTTTTTACAATTTTTAAAATCTTTTTAAATATTCTCTTGAAATAATTTTATTCTTTTGAAACCTTTCAAAATGCTTAAAAAGCTTCTAAATTTTTTGTTCGAAATCTTCAAAAATCTATATTTTGTTCTAAATGCCTTGAAATTCTTATTTATTCCTCAAAATTTGTTTTGGTTTCTAAATCATCTTAAATATTCTGTTAAAATTAATTTTTCAAAATAAGAAATCATTCAAAAGTTTCCCAGGAATTTTAAGAATATTTTTTTACTACCTTAAAACCTTTCAAAATTCTTAAAAAGCTTCAAAATTTTATTTCAAAATCTTTAAAAATTTGTATTTTGTTTAAAATTTTTTGAAATCTTTTCAAGTTTTAAATTGAGTTAATATTTTTTCAAACTTCTAAAAATCTCTTAAACTTACTCGAATTTTTTGTAAATGAATAATTGCTCAACTGTTATTTATACATCAAAATTCAACAATTCCACTTACAAATAAAAAATGTTTGAAATAGAACTATTAAAATTGTATCGTTTAAAGTTTAAATTCAGCTCTTTGAAATTCAATCTATTCAAGGCTTTCTGTTTCAAACCATTGAGCTTAAAATTGCTTAGTTTTGAATATTTGATTTATAATTGCTCATTTTTAATAAACATTCAAACATTTCTAAATCTTAAAAAAATACGTTCTAAATTACAAATTTTAAAATTGAATAGGTTAAAAATCGAGTATTTTAGACTGAAGAAACATTGGAATAGAATTTGAAATTTAATAAAAGCGTTTAATTACTAATATAATTATTTAAAACAGTTTAATTTATAACGTTGAAATCAATCAAGAGATTCAGAATCGTCCTGTAAAATCAATTATTAATCGATTTTTAATACTCGGGCTACAGTTCAATATAAAAATTAATTAATTAATATATACTTACAGTGGATCAACTTAAAACGTTTTTTGTCAAAAAATTTCAATTTCAAACGCTATTAATTTGTTATTAAAAAAGTCTTCGAAACTGCATTTTTAAATTCTTTAAATTGAAAATGTACTCATAAAAATGAAGACCTAAAATGGAATATTTTGATAGTAAAATATTTTAGAATTACACATTGTAAACTGAGTGATTTCATGATTGAAAAAGTTAACAATTGAACTTAACATTTAAAAAAAAGTTGAAAACCAAATTACTGTTAAAAATTCATTTTTTTGGATGATGATTCAGAATTTAAGTTAAAAAATCCTTTTTTTTTTGTTCAAAATAAAATTTTTTTTTTTAAACATTTGTTTAAATTATTTTTTTAACTGATTAATTTTTCATGTGACAATTTAACTACACCATGTTTTTTTGAACATTAATCATCTTCCGTTGAAAATTCAACTATTCGTTTGAAAATTTCTGTATTTTGTTAAAACTTTGTCTTTTGTGGTAGAACATTAATCTTCTTGGTTACTAATTCACCTTTTTGGTTAAATATTCAACTATCAGGTTAAAAATTTAATTAAAAATTAAAATATATGGTTGAAAACTCATGTATTTGGTTCAAAATTATTCTTTTTCTGATGTAAAATCGTGTCTTTTTTTAAATTAATTTTTCTTTGATTGAAAATTAGTGTTTTTATTGAAAAATGATGTATTAAATAAAAAATTCACTTAATGTTTGTTCGGAAATTTTATTGATTAGACATTCAATTTTTTGGTAAAAAATTAATTTGTTTGGTTGAAAATGGCACTATTTCGCTAAATATTTATTTTCTTTGCTTAACAACTTATTTCTCCAACTGAAAATTAAATTATTCTATTTTTTGTTGAAAATTGACCTTTTTCAATGAAAAATTCATATATTTTCTTGAAAATTATTCTTTTTTGGTAGAATATTTTTTATTATTGAAAATTAATTTGATATTTTTGACTGAAAATTCATCTCTTTGGTTGAAAATTTAACTATTTCATTGAAAATTTATTTTATTTGGCTAAAAACATATTTTTCTAACTTAAAATTAAACTATTCTATTTTTTGTTGAAAATTTATCCTTTTTAGTTGAAAATTCATCTATTTTGTTGATTTTTTTTCTGGCAGCAATATAACCTTTTTGGTTAAAAAATCATATATTTTGTTAAAAATTATTCAACTTTTCGTCGAAATTTTTCTTTTTACAGACATTTAATCATTTTTGGTTGAAAATTCATCTGTTTTGTCGAAAATTTAACTACTGCGTTACAAATTTATTTGATTTGGTTAAAAAATTAGTTCTCCAACTATTCTATTTTTTGTTGAAAATTTGTCTTTTTCAGTTGAAAATTCATCTACTTGTTGAAAATTGAACTATTTGGTTGAGAATTTATTTTTTTGATTCAAGATGCATAATTTTGTTTAAAAGTTCATTTCTTTGGTTAAAAATTCATGAAATTTAGTTGAAAACTGTTTTTTTTTTGGTGTTGAAAATGAATTTTTTTATTATTAAAAATGCAGCTATTCTATTTTTGCTAGAAAATTGATCTTTTTCAGGTAAAAATGGACTTATTTCGTTCAAAACTCGTCTTCTTTAGTCGAAAATTTAATTATTTTGGAAGAAAATGCATATTTTTGGGTTGTAAATTCAACTTTTTTTTAAATTCGTCTTTATAACTTAAAAACTCAACATTTTGGATGAAATTTTTTTTCTCCACTGATTGAAAAATCTTTCTTGGTTGAAAAATTCAACTCTTCTGTTGAAAATTCGCATTTTTGGGTTTAATTTAACAGTTTTTTGATTGAAAATTAAAAAAAAATTGTGTGAAAATATCAAATATTACACTTTTTGCTGAGAATTAATTTTTTAAATAAAAGATTCATCAGTTTGATTGCAAATTCAACTATTTTGTTGCAAATTCTCCATTTCTTGCTTTGAAACTAATGATATCAACTGAAAATTTAATAATAAAATTTTAAATTAGTGAATCTTAATCAACTGAAACTCGATTCTTCATTATGTGTGTGAATTTGGCAACATTCTTTCCTTCGAGTTTTTCAAATTACCCAATGGGCATTAAGGAAAAACGGCCACAATGCTTTCGATATTTTCGTGACACACCTATTTTTTAGAGAAAGATTTCCAGTGATTGGATTGATTTTTCTTCTAACAATTTGTAAAATTCCCGGTCAAAAAATAAATTCACTGTGATTTCCCAAGCCAGCAGCCACCCTGATCTAAAGAAATATTTACCTGATCTGGGAGGACCATCTCTGCTGAATCTATCTCTTTCCATTCCACGCTCTCCTCTATCCACACCCCTTTCTCTATCAATTCTCTCTCCACCTCTTTCAATTCGTTCTCCACCTCTTTCAATTCTCTCACCACCTCTTTCAATTCTTTCACCACCTCTTTCAGTTCTCTCTCCTCCTCGTCTCCAAAGATCCGGCTTCTCTCTCGTACTCTCCCTATCCTTCAGCCTCTGCTCTTCCAACTTCCGCTCAATTTCTTCATTCTTAGCTCTAGTGATCTCCGCCATATGATCCAACTTAGCCTGATGTTCTGCTTCTTTCGCCTCCCTCTCTTCACGTTTGATCCTCTCCTCTTCCTCCCGAATTGCTCTCTCCTCCTCCAATATCCTTCTCTCCTCCTCTTGTTTGATTCTCAACATCTCTAAACGTTTCTTCTCCGCAGCCTCCTGTCTTTGCTTCACCCAAGTAGCCTTCCTCTCCGCCTTTCTCTGAATTTTCCTCTCCAACAATCTCTTAGCCCTCGTCTCATTCAATTTCTTCTCGAAGTCCCTCAACTTTTCCAAATAGATACTTCTTCTCTCAGCAAGGATTCTCTCCAAGAAACCATCATGATCTTCCTTCATCCTAGCCATACGCTCTCTCGTCGCCACAGCCTGATCGCGTTCTTCAATCGCTGCTTGAATTCTCTCCTCTTCCTGCTGCTCCCACCTCTGCTTAGCCAACTCCATCTTCTCTTCCATGACCTTCTCCAGGAGCGGAATTTCCTCGATTTTCTTTGCCCGCTCCAAATAGTCAACCTTCTTCTCCTGGGACTTGAGCTTCTGCTGCGTTTCTCGTCTCTCCTTCTGCAGCTCCTCAGCTTCACGAGCAGCTATTTGCTCAGCATCAAGTTTCTTGATATCATCTTCATCAAGTTTCTTGAGTACCTTCTGCCCGTGACTCGTCTGGGAGATTTGATGCATCTTCTCCTTCAAGTGGCGGTCCTTGATTTGCTGAATTTCACTCTGGTGACGCTTTCTCTCCCTCTCTTCTCTTTCCAGGTCGAGTCGTTTCTGCTCCGCGAGCATCACTTGTCTCTGGATTTCTTCCAGGCGACGCAATTCTTCTTCCTCACGCACGGTGTTGATGTGCTCGATGTACTCCTTTCTCTCCTCGATGATCTTGTGTCTTCCCAAGATTCTCTGGTGCTCCTTCACCTTCGTCTCGTGATAAAGGTTCACCATCGCATTTCTCACCTTCTCGCGCTCCAATTTCTTCTTGTTGGGGTTGATCACATTGATTGAACGATGGAGTACCTTCGCCATGTTGACCAACTGACAACGGATTTGTTCCGAAGGCATGGCTTGGAGAACAGGGCCATCGGGGTGGTCTTCCCTCCGGGCCTCAGAAAGATCCACTCCGAAATGGATGGAACTTTGTTTATGATCGATCCTTATCTGCATGTCGTTATACCTCACACAGTCGACGAGAAGACGCTCCATATGGAAATCGGTCGTGAACTTTGCAAGTTCTAGCAGACGATCAAGCTGGATTGTCTGATAGACCTGCGAGACCTGATGCACGAGACGAACGAGGGTCACGTCCTGAAGAGCAGGAACGTACTGAGCCAAGGTGCTCGTTTCGTCAGCTTGAAGAGTCTGGATGACAGTGTCTACTTTGGTGCAAAGATCCAGTGGATGGAACTCGACCTCCAGCCAAGAGTGAAGATTTTGGAGTTGCGGCGATACGAGGTTGAGGACGTTCAATCGACAAATGTCCCTCAACAAAGAAACTCTAGTTGGAGGTTGTGTGAGTCCCAAGAGAACTGCAAGTTTCTGGGCCTTTTCCTGTGGACTCTTGTCGGTTTCGATGAAGCGATCGAACTCGGGATGAGCCGAGGGTAGCGGAATTGATAAAGTGGCGAGTAGGACTCTGTTTGACAAACGCTGTTGTTCCTCAGGAGACATGTTCTTTTTCATCTCACGAGACAATTGCAAGAGTTTCAACAAAGCTGCGGCGTGGAATAGGTAGTTTCCAGCTTTCCAGAAAACCATGGCGAGTTTTTGATAGTAGTTGGCCATAGTTTTTGGCACTGGCATCTTCTTGGAGAGGTTCATGAGTCCATGGATATCCTCAATGGCTTTGTAGGCTTCTTGCCAAAGTTCCATCTGGATTGCAGAGTCGAGTTGGTTTAGACGAGTCTCAAGATTGAGCTGCTGAGTTTCGGCTTTGTTGATCGAAACGTTGGAGACGAGCTGCGGAAGCTTGCAGATGTCTTCCAAGTGCTTGCGGAGTTTTTCACAGAGTTTGCGGAATTCAGTCTTGCGCTGGTACTCGAGACAGAATTGGAAAGCCATGCGTCCGATGTCATGGTAGAGGGTCTCGACATGAGCGTTGGTTCTCAACAATTCTAAGCACTGGCAGTAGGACTCCCAGAGAAATTTGACCCAGGGAGTTAAGATGGTGCGATCACTTCGATCTTGAGCATCCTCGCCACTTACGGCGGATAGTAAAATACTTTCCGGGGTGGCTAGGTTGTCAAGATCGTCGATGTCGATCACTGCTTGCTGACTTTGTTTCCTGGCAGCCTCTGTTTTTTCTTCTGCCATGCGCAAGTACCCGCGGATTACGTTCTCTAAACTTCCGACGTTCACGGATTGGAACATGTTCCGGTACTGGAAAAGACCCTCTTTGGCAATGTGGGACTTTTTCAGTTCCACGCAGAGGTCCAGGTATTTGAACATGATCGGTTCGAGGACCGACTCGGACCAGCTGTATGTCCATTTCTTGTTGCGGAAGACTTCTTGTAAGGTGTCTAAAGCCCTGGCAGGTTTGCCAACTTCGATGAATTCTGGAAAAAGAAAGATATATCAGAACTGGAAACTAAATATATTATGAAAGGTATGCTATAAACGTTTGGATTCTTTGTAGTGATATTAAATAAAAGTCTAAAGTCAGCCTGCAGTTCAGTTTGCTCCCAGTAAAGAAATAATCGTATTTGAAAGTATCACTTTGATTCCAAAAGAAAATTTACCAGTGATGAACTATTAGTTATCGTTATCGTTTTAAAATCAAAGTTTATCTTCATTACTTTTTTATTTTCGAAATATATATGAGAACTATATACTAAGGGAAATAATTAACGATTATTTCTATATGTATTATTTATTTTTAACATCAACACTTGTTCCAAAGTTTCATCATGCGCTAGTCTAGAGCCTTCAATTTCCAGGGTTTCCAGCGATTCTTCGGAACAAAATTCAAGGTCTTTTCCAGGTTTTCCAGGTCAAGAAATCAAGATTTTCCTGGTATCCTTTTTTTTACATCAAATAATGAAATAACCGTTTGCTATATATGTAAAAAAATGAGACACTTCATTTTTTATTGGCCAAAAATTTCTAAAGAAAGCAGGACCATAAATAAAGGAAATTCTTAATTTTTTGCGAACATAAGACCATAAGAACATAAATCCTTGAAATCTTTTAAATCTTTGTGAAATCTTTGAAATATTTTGAAATCTTTGGGAAATTTTTCGAAATCTTTATGAAATTTTTCTCAAATCTTTTTTATGAAATCCATTGTGTTCGTTTGAAATCACCGAAATCTTTTGAAATCTGGCTTACTGTACCCTTTTTGAAATCTTGGAAATTCTTGAAATATTTTGAAATTCTTATGAATTCTTTGAAATCGTTGTGAAATCTTATAAAAAAATGTAAAATCGATAAAAATTTTTGAGAAATTGTGTACTGCACCCTTGTTGAAACCTTTGAAATATTTGGGAAATCTTTCTGAACATTTTTGCATTCGTTTTTTTGCATTTTTAAATGATTTAAAATCTTTAAAATCTGTTTTACTGCACCCTTTTTGAAACCTTTGAAATTCTTGAAATATTTTGAAATACTTACGAATTCTTTAAAATATTTTTCAAATCTTTTGTATTGTTTAAAATTACTGGAATATTTGAAATCTTTGCGAATAATTTTGAAATATTAAAAAAAAAATTGAAATCGTTATCTTGAAACATTTTGAAATCCTTATGCATTCTTTAAAATATTTGTGAAATCTTTTGTATTTGTTTAAAATCATTGGAATTTGGAAATCTTTGTCAAAACTTTTGAAATCTTCTAAAAAAATTTGAAATGGTTTTAAATCTTTGAAATGTTTGAAATCTGTTACACAGCACCCTTCTTAAAATCTTTTGAAATTCTTGAAAGCTTTTGAAACCCTAATGAATTCTTTAACTCTTTCTGAAATCATCTTTACTCTTATGAAATCTATGAAATATTAATCTTTGTGGAATCTTTTGAAATGTTTTGAAATCTGGTGTACTGTATCCTTTTTGAAAACTTCGAAATTCTTGTATTATTTTGAAATCCTTATACATTTTTTACGAAATCTTAAAATTTTTGGTGAAATCTTACTGAAATCTTTAGTATCAATTTAAAATATTTGAAATCTTTGTGAAATCTTCTAAAAAAATTTTGAAATCGTTTTAGATCTTTGAAATTTGGTCTACTATACTCTTTTTAAAATCTTTAAAATCCTTGAAATCCTTTTAATGTTTTAAAATCTCCTTGACATCTTTATGAAATGTTCGGAATCATTGGGAAATTTTGGTAAAATCTTTTTAATATCGTCCACGCAGTTTTTAAATCATTGAAATCCTTAAAATCTTTGAAATCTTTTAAAATATTTATGAAATCTTTCTTAAATCTTTGTTTGTGTAATCTTTTGTATTCGTTGAAATCGTTGAATTATTTGAAATCTTTCTGAAATCTTCTAAAATATTTTGATACCATTTAAAATTCTTCAAAATCTTTGAAAATTTTTGAACTCTTTGAAATTTAGTGTATTTTATTTTATATTATATTTATCCTTGTTAAAACCTTTGAAATCCTTCAAATCTTTTGAAAGTTTAAAAATCTTTGTGAAATTGTTGCGAAATCTTTGAAATCTGGTGTACAGGCCTGTTTTAAATCTTTAGAATACGCGAAATCTTTTTTAAATGTTCAAAATCCTATTAAATATTTTAAAATCTAATTCTGAAACTGAATTAACATAGAAATTTTCATAATTTGTAAGTTGAATATCACAAAAAAATTTATACTTTAACATTCTATATTCGTGGAAAAGAAATTAAAAACTTAAAGAATTATTCGCAATATTAAAGTTTTTTCACTGCAATCTACAAAATAATGTGTACATTCTACAAAAAGTTCCTTGAAATCTCTTTCATAATAGACTAAATGATTTAAATTACTCTTCGCAGTTCAATAAAATAACTGGTTTAAAAGAAAAAAAATTCAAATTCAAGGTTCTCGTGAAAAATTCAAGGACATTTCCAGGCTTTCATGGTTTAAAAAGTTTTTTTTTTTGAGAATTCCAGGTTTTCAAGGTCGCTGAACACCCTGATTTCGGTCCGATTTACAATTACTCAAAAAAATCAAAGTGCATTAAATGCTGAAGAGCGATAAACATAAAGCCACTTACAGCTAGGAACTTTTGTCTGATCCATTTGTTTATTTACAAAATGTTCACTCAAATTATGAAAAGTGACATTTTTTACTAAACAATTTTTTACGCTCTAATAACTGCTTAGCTAAACTTGATATCATCGTAAATCAATGCACGAGGTCTCATTGAATATAAATAATTTTTTTATTGATACACTTGATTGTTATAAAAAAATTTGATAAAAAAATTGTCATATAGTGTTATTATCGGTAAACAAAATTTTTTTGTGCTAAAAATGCTTCGTACTATTATAGGAATGACATTTAATCGCAAAAACAATTACAAAGTTAGTAATATTCTTGGTTATAAACAATTTGAGGATTTTCAGATTTGGATTTCCTTTAATCGCCTTAATTGCTGCAATTATTATTAAACAAATTAGATAATTAAATTCAAAATATAAATACCCTTTCGCGAAAAAAAAATGTGTTTTTTTTTTCTCTGATACTGTTTAAATTATTATTCGAATTCCTGCTGGTCGTAAAAATACTTAAAAAGTTAACAATAAACATTGTTATAAACAATTCTTGTGACTAAATATTTAAATTCGAGGTTTTTTCAGATATTAATTTCCTATAATTAAAACAATTGCTACAGATATTCCTAAAAATATTATATCTTTAATAATAATTCGTGAAATATAACAATTTAAAAGTTTATAAACAATTAAGATAAATAAATTCAAGTTTTTGGCAATTTCAAGTAAAAGAAAAAGTTCTTTCCATTGAAATAGCTTGAAACTAGGTTCAGAGTTTAAATTAGTTACAAAAATTAATAAAAATACATTAAGATATATTTAAAAAAATTATTTTTCATAGTTATTATTTTGTAAATCTTAGCATACAGTGTTATTATTCATTTATAAGAAATTCAGTCTCAAGCTACTTTGATTTAAAAACCCTTTTTTTTCTTAGTGATACTGCCAAAATTTTGAATTTGATTATCTTAATAGTTTATATACATTTAAATTGTTATAGTTTACTAAATATTATTAATGGTATATTATTTTTAAGAATATCTGTAGCAATTCATGCAATTGAAGGAAATCAAAATAGGGAAAATCCTCAAATTGTTTATAACCAAGAATATTATTAAATTTTTAATTGTTTTTGAGATTAAATGTCATTTCTACATTAATACGAGGCAGTTTTAGCAAAAATAAATTTTTTACAGATAATAACACAACTTGTCAATTTATTTACAACAATTCAACGGATCGGTAAGAAAATTTGCATGCGTTGTCGTGACAAAAATCAGTTCTCTGAAAGAAATAGTTTTTCTATGATTTTAATAATCAAAATGATATTACTGATGATGTCAATTTAAATAAAAAAACATTTTTGATGAATAAATTGTTAAGCTTACAAAAAATATTTTATTTTAACAATGATTTTTGCAAAATGAATTTTTTATTGCTATCGCTTCTTACTAATATTTCAAAGATGGTTCAATTTTAATAAATGAAGGTTTATTTCTTCGAGACAAGCATTCACATTTTTTAAAACAAATAATCATAATTGAAAATTGTTTACTTATTTTCAAAATTGAAAACAGTAGAGTTGTAGAGAATTTTTCCCGAAAAAAGAAGTCACAACTTGTTACAATTTGACCATTTTTAAACAATTAGTAAGAAGCGACGGTGAACAAAAATTAAATTACAAAAACTACTGTTAGTCTTTGTTTTTTTTTATGTAGTCTTGAAAAGGCTCTATAAGAAGTCTTGTTGTACTTTTTTATCACGTGAACTTATCATGTGTCCCATTTAAAAGCTTATAGTTTAGGACGTTGTAATGTTTAGAAAAAAACGCATAAATTATTAATGTTATGTCCACATTATTAATATTATTGTAAACTAAGAGAAAATTTTCACGTCTCTCGATTCTTATTTCCTAACACTAAAAATATAAACAATTTAAAAATCCATTACTAACCAAAAATATTAAATTTTAAACATTTTTGAAACAATAATTAATAATCTCGCATTGAAAGTAATTTACATTTAAAATGATGTATAAATATATTTTTTTTTTGTAACGATTTTGAATTGAAAAAGTTCCAAATCAAACAATCTTAGATTGGGCAAAATTGTCAAAAGAAGAAAATATTTCGAATGGAAAAAAAGAATTGAATTTGTATCATTTCTAAATAAAATTTTGAAAATTTGACAGTTTCATTAGAAAGGAGTTGAAATTGTACCATTTCTGATTCAAAGCGTTCACAACTTAATAATTTAAAATTGAAAACTTTTGACTTTAAATAACTAAATTGAAACATTAAATAATTTCAAATAAAACTAGATTGAATGTATCGAAGTCAAAACTTGTTTAATTCTAGAATTTTAAATTGTTTCTACAAAAACCATTATAATTTAACATTAAATCAATTTTGATTCATCATCATTTTCACCGTTCATAATATAAAAATTTTCAATTATAAAACTTTAAAGTTAAATTATTCTAAAAAAACATTCAAAATAAAAAAAGTCCGACATGAAAATTCAGAACTCTAAAATTATAACCATTGAAAATTAAAGAAATTATCCAATTACTGAGGTATCAATTACAGATAGTTCCATTTTTATCTATTTTGATTTTAAACAACACAGTTTTTCACTTTTTAATCACAAATAGTTTAGTTTTTAACACTTCATTCAGAAGTATTACTCATTCTTCAAATTTCAACTTTACAGTTAGAACGAGGAAATAATGAATTTTATTCAACAAAAATAAATGTTTAAACTATTTATTATTATTTATAACAATATTCTCTTAGAATTATGCTAGACAGTTACAGTTTTTTGAACAATTTTCCATTCTTTGTCAATTTTCCAATAAGAGGTAATAATTTCTTCAAGTTAACAAACATAATTGTTTAAACAATTAATTATTATTTTTAATAATATTCTCTCAAAATAATAGAAAGAAAGTTGAGTTTTTTTCTGAAATTTTCTACTTTTTGTCGACTTATAACTTAAGGCTCTTACAGCGAGGTGCTAATTAATGAAATTTAACAAAAATAATGGTTTAAACAAATTATTACTGTTTATAATAATATTCTCGTAGAATAATGCTAGAAAGTTGCAGTTTTTTCTAAAATTTTCCACTTTTTGTCTACTTTTTAATTAGATTGAAGTGATAATCAATTTATGTTAACAAATCTAATAATTTCAGGGATAATAGCACAAAAGGAGCTCAAAAAAGGGGAGATAGGGTAATTTTCTCACGAAAAAGGGGAAAATAGGGGAAAGATTAAACATTTATTTTTACATGTCGAAAAGAAAATTGATCTTTTTTGGTTGAAAATGCGACTATTTGATTGAAGAGTCATCATTTTATTTGAAAAATAATGTCTTTGTTTGAAAACTTAACAATTTTGTTGAAAATTTAACAATTTTGTTGAAAATTCATCTTTTCCCCTATTTCCCCTGTTTTGATAGCTAGCATTTTGGACTGTGAAGTCCGTGAGCTATTTTTTACAGGACTATTATTTCTTGATCGACCAGTGACCCCATAAAGAAGAAATATTAATGACCCTAGAACTGGTCTGACTTTTTGTCCCGTTTCTCGTGAAAAAATTAGCATTTATCGACAAGATTTCATTGCTAAAATGATTCATAGTCATGCGACCTGGTGCTTGTAATAAATTAAATTCCGAGATTCTATTCAACAAACATATTTATAGGAAGACCCTCGAGTCTTCAGTGACACAGTCTTAGGACCATCATTTGCGCATAGGCCTTTATTTGCATAATTATACTTCTAAATAATATACAACGATGTTGAATGTCAACGAGTCATGGATTGATTTCTTTCTCCAGATTAACGGCTTTCGTTCACGCCCACAATTGCGGAAATCAATTAATAGAGCTTGGAAAGTTAAAACCTATCTTTAATCAATTAAAAAAAAAACTTGTCTTTTTTCTGGAATCTACATTTTTATCTTGTTTTAATATGTTTTCTAATTTTGTGAGTGTTTTTCGATTTTAGAATTTAGTGGAATTAGTGTTTTTAGATAAGGACAAGTTTTTATTTGATAATTTTTCGATTTGCAAAATTTGGCAAGGTGACGGAATTGCGAATTTGATCATTAATTTTTTTAACGATTATTTCGAAGATCTTGTATCGATTAAAATTATGCAAACGTGACTGGTTTTGGGTGTCAGTTAGAAATATGAGACTTTATCAACTTTGGGTACTTGAATGTTTATTTAAACTCATAGTTTTTATTCCACAAATTATCAAAATTATTATTTATTTATCACGTTATTCACATTCTTACCCCTATTCACCAATAAAAAAATCTCATTATTTTTAGTGAAAAGTTAAATATTTTGAGAATTCATATTTCTTGGATAAATTTTTTATTATTTGGTTCAAAAATTATTTTGTTAAAAATTCATCTCGTTTAGTAGAAGTTTAATCTTTTTTGGTTAAAAATTCAACTTTGGTGGGATATCGAACTATTTGATTGAAAATCAATTTCTTTCATAGAAAATCAATTTCGATTTCTAATTCACTGCATTTATTTTATAGAAACTTGTTTTTTTTTTAATTAATTTTTTCAACTGAAAATTTAACTGCTCCATTTCTGATTGAAAATTCCTCTTTTTTTATAGAAAATTAATCTTTATGATTGAAAATTCATCTATTTGGTTGAAAATTAATTTCAATGAAATTAATCTTGTTTGATTAAAAATTAATTTATTTGGTTGAAGATTTATCATTTTAGTAGAAATTTAATTTTTTTAAACTGAAAACATAAATATTCCATTTTTACTTGAAAATTGATCTTTTTTAGTTGAAAATTCTACTTTTTTGTAGAAAATCTAACTACTTAGTTGAAAATTTATTTTTTTAAAGTGAAAATTCAAATATTCCATTTTTGGTTCAAAATTTATCTTTTTTAGTTCAAAAATCAACTTTTTTGTTGAAAATTCATTTCTTTTGTTGAAAATTGAAATATTTTGTTGGAAATTCGTCCTTTTGGGTTGAAGATTCATTATTTTAGTTGAAGATTCATTTCTGTGGTTAAACTTAACTACTTTTTTTAAAATGATTTTTTTTAAATTAACTATTTTACCGAAAATTTAACTATTCTATTATTTGTAAAAATTTATATTTTTTTGCTGAAAATTTGTCCTTTTTGGTATAAAATCTTCTTGGTTGAAAATTCATCTTTTTGGTTGAAATTTCATCTCTTTGGTTGAAGATTCATCTCTTTGGTTGAGAATTTAACTATTTAGTTCAAAATTCATTTTTGTAGTGAAAATTAATATTCTTAACTGAAAATTTAACTATTACATTCTTGGTTAAAAAATTATATCTTTTTTTAGTTGAAAATTCAACTATTTGGATGAAACTTAATGTATTTTGTTGAAAATTCGTCTTTTGACAAAATAATTCTTGTTGGTTCAACATTCATTTTTTTGTTGTTGAAAATTCCACTATTTTGTCAAAAATTCTTTTTTTTTTTTTGTTTGGTTGAAGATTCATTTTAGTTGAAAAATTATTT